>CM060900.1:91807619-92407619 GCA_030762935.1 Hymenopus coronatus | reverse complement strand
TTTTTGTACAAATTGAAACTCCGATAATGCTTTAAAACTTTTACTAAAATAGAAAATCTTAGGTAAGTAGGTGGGTAGATACTCTTAATGTAAAATGTCTGCTTTATTACAGTTTTGAGGTCTATACAGATTCAAAGTACAACATTAAATGTAATATCTCACATGAAACAAAAGCTGAAAAGGATAGAATGTCCTTCAATATTCTAAATATAACCGAAATACAGGTTTACTTTGCGGTATTTCCTTCTCATTATTTCACAGAATTCAGCGCTTTATTCACGATGCAGATGGTTTTTACCTCTCGTCGGAAGTAGACGAACGAAAAATAAAACAATATCTTATTCATTATAGGCTCTGTGCCATGTGTGCGGTTTTTCCTGGAAACGTCTCTGCAAGCGCGTGGCGTTCACTTTACTCCGAAGATATGCAAATTCTAGAAGGAAGATTTCATAGAAACCACAATGTTGTGTTTTTCCCAACCTCTCTAAAGCTAAAAATAAAATGTTTTGAGAACTGTAGTTGCCGAAGGAAAACAAGGTAACTGTAAAAGTAATTAGGTAGCGTAGTGAAAACCTTTATACTTCATAACTCCTGGCTTTAAGGAAATTTAGATTACAATAGTTCAAAATATCGAAAATCGCTTTTATAGCAAATGGTTCTTGAAACCTTTGAGTATATATAGGGAATCAACATTTACCTGCAACCTCCTCCCCCTTTTGCTTTGGGCCCTACAGTCATTTAAATGTACAATGTAACTATCCCTTAGCATATTAATTTATAAAACAAAGTTTCTTTTCAAAACTAAAAGATGTTTCACGCGACTCTGTTTTTACTTAAATGCAACTAAAATGTGCCAGAATGTTCAGAAGTACCTATTGTAATATTACAAGTGACAAAACTATACTAAACTTTAAATTTAGAAATTAAATTTTCTAACCTATGAAAGATGTATCACAATTCAGTAACTCAAGTTTTTGAAGTATCAAGACGTAAAGTAGTTGTGTGTGGTTCAAAGCTCCAGTTAAAAGACTACCATCCTTCAATTTTGAGGCGTTTAGAACATTTTGATTACCTATGCAACATATCTACATAATATAGTTATGAAATAAATATATGTTTCAAATTATGTATACAATTTGAATGAAACTTGGCATTCATATTACAATAACAGCAATGATATCAGTGACATTTTAAGCAAAATATAAAAATTAGAATCTTGAACTTTCATTCCCAATGTACCTTAAATCATTTATTTAATAAACGCTGTGTAAATAAGCTACTATTCGGACTGTTAACAGGCTGAAAAATAGTACTTAGCGGTAATGAACAAAATACAGATGGCAGTGATCATGCCTTCCAACTTGCATAACTTGCACCAGCATTTATTTAAATGTAATACCTTCCTTCTCATGCTCCAGAAGTGATTGCTGGCAGCAATTCCTATTTAATACTTCTGACTCGGTATGATATTTACCAGGGATTTCACTAATACTTTTGGTTTAGAAAAGAGGCTTTAATGCTTATCTGTCTGAAGAATGAATACAGACGGCCACGAGTGGAAGCTATATATATATATATACACACACACCAGATGGCCCAGCAGCAACACATTTCACGTTTGCAGATAATCAATCCTCTGTGCGATAAAAGAGTTGCAGAATTCAATGGGGCAATTGAAAACAAATACCGGTCAGAGGTGAAACCACCACCACCACCACCACCACCACCACCACCATCACCACCACCATTACAGTGAAACACTACGTGCTCTCGTATTTTGAAGTTTTTCGTTACGTTTTCACGCTTTGTTTAATTCTGTTAAGTGCATACTGCCACCACTAGTGCTACTACATGTTCTCATACATGGATTTTGTTACGGTGCCTTTAATATTTGTATTTACCCTTCATTGGATCTAGCGTGCACATAATAACAGTGCAAACACAATTACTAAACAGGCTATTGGTGGATATTGAAAGGCGAATTTACTCTCTCAAAAAGAAAAGCTCTGTAACTGAAGCAGAAAAGGTTAACAACGCTTTCGGTACGCTTACGATGTTCTTGTATATCATCTCGGACTCTAGTGCAAGTCTGGGAACAACCTCTCGATGAGCGCAATTCCCTCAATGTTTCGCTGATATACAAGACGTGTGCAGCGAAAGTCGATCGCGCTATTTGCTAACCTGCCACTGACAGGTGTTTGGTTCTAATTGTCCAGTTGAGTTCTGCAAATCTTTTGTCGCACAAAGGGTTATCTGCAAATGTGAACCAAGGCGCCATTGGGCCGCCTGGTATAAGAGCATGGAGAGGAATATTAATGTTATTGCCGTTATCGAACTGGAATAACCAAATCGGTATTAAGAAAACAGTAGATTAGAGTAAAAATGCAAGGTATAAATGATATTACTCTTTGGCATTTCGGCATTATCTTGAGGGAGCTAAACTACCTTGCCAATCCAGTGACTAGAAGTAGGCTCGGAGAAAAAGTATGGTCACGTTTGTACAAGATGGGGCGAGATTTTATCAGTACCGTCGTAAACAGCTCCGTAAGGAAATATATAGTATACATATACATATAAGCAGATATGTTCTGTTTTGTTAATGGTTAACCCAAATCACAACCAAATACGAAACAATAGCCAAATGCTATGGGCAAAGCCATAAGCATCGATCGGATATACTTTTTTCGTTTAAAGAAATTTTAAATTCACTAGAATAGATTAAGTCCCATTAATTTATTTTAAATCAAATTTGGTTGCTTTTAGTAAAACCAAACACACAAATATTCTCACGAAAGAGAGAAGAAGAAGAAAATAAGCTTAATTGCAGACCAAAATCACGAAATAAAAGAATGCTTCCATGAAAAGAAAGGTACTCCAAGAATTTCAAATCTTATAGAAGCATGGATATAGTGATATGGAAAATATTTCGACGGGGCTCCAAAAGGGGCCCAATCTCAGAGTTGTAAACGAAACCATGATAAATGTTTTTATTTTCTAATTCCCTAAATAAACTAAGCAACGTTCATTTATACTTTTTTTTTTAAAAAAAAAGTAATTGCTAAGTTGTTATAACATGTTTTTATTGAAGTTAGGACACCTAATGAACTCAAGGAGGAAATAAAGCATTAAAGGAAAGGACTTGGACATTGTGGTTTCAATGCCTCCTGAACTCCCAAAATCAACATTCTACGTAGTTAGTCATGCAAGTTATTTACTGCGGCTCTTAAAAATCCAGAAACATGGCACATTTTGATTTAGAGGTAGATATGATTTTAAGAGTACTGGATGACTGCAGGAGAAATTGTCGAACTGCATCGGCAGTGGTCAATGAGAGATTCGAGATGCAAATGTCAATATGAAATTCAAATATCTAGAAAAACGGTCATCTAAGTATGGAAGTGTAAAGACAAGAAGCGCTTGAAGGCGAAATAAAAAGTTAATAATGAAAATACTATCAATATTCCTGCTGCTGAAAGCGTAAATCCACAGGTAAGTCCACATGAATTGTCCAAAGGCAGTGGTATTAGTATTATCCCATAATGTCCCCTGGAGGCACGGGCCTCTCCTTGAAGAATTAGTTTGGTTTGGCGGTCCTGGTTAGCCATTTCGGGATGGATCCTCTTTGATCTTAACCGCTCATTCTTTTGGTAGAGTTTAACGCCCGCTTTTACTACTTGTGGCACCGCAGGCGATGCCACTGGTGATGCATGCAATGAAGATGGAGCACCGGTAGAACGCGATGTCGGGGGAAACCGAAGAAAACCCGCCCCTGCGCCGCTTTGTCCAACACAAATCTCACATGCGTCGCTTGGTATCGAACTCGGGTTGTCTAGGCGAGAGACGAGTGTTCTGACCACTCTGTCACCGCTCAGGTTATTTGTTCTAGCACAGTTTTTGGTCCGTTATATGCATTTAAACACTTGGGTCTTGAGCCATTATATATTTTTCTACTGATTAACACTGGTTATCTGGGCTGATGTACATATGTACTGTGTTCCGAGTAACCGTCAGCTTACAGATGTTTTTACTTTTTCTATGTACTGTGTATATATCAGTTAAAGAAGATGTTACATTCTACCCAAAAAAGTTGATGCCCAGATTTCACTTGAAATACACAGTGAAGAGCAGTAGAATCTATTTATAATAGAAAGTATTGGCGCCTCCTCCCTCCCCCCCCCCACTAAGAGTCACGCCGCACAACTGCTAAATTAGTTCATCTGAAAGAACATGCTCTATACGTCCCACATTTATACCGCGACCTGCGCGTTAAAAGAAACAAAACTGTTGTACAATATGTCCAAATGAACTGACTTTAAAAAAATCCATGGCGTTTCTTCTCTTTTTTATTGCAGGAGCAACTATGATGAAAGACATCTTTTGGGATCCTTGCTGGAAATATGAAAACAGAACGAGCAAATGGGACTGAACCCCATTAAACCTGTCCATTCTAAACATGCTGAAAAGTTGTAAGAGTCTAAGGGAGTAATTACGTTCTGTAAGATCCTGTTCAGCATAAACTACAGACATTCCTACCGAACTATAAGGTTTCAACAGTTATTGATGATACTTCAGCTTACCGCATAAAAGTAGCGAGGGAGATAATACCGCGGTAAGGAATGAGGCTCACACAGGGAGGCCCCGGATTCAATTCATGTTGGTACGACCGCTATGACCATGGCTTTTTTCGTGGTTACCCTAGGTCGGTAGGTGAATGCCGGGATGGTTTCCCTTCTACCAAAAAATGTGCTGCCTATCATCTTTTCGTCTGTTTCATGGTTGTAGGGCCAGGCGACGAGTTGGTGTGTTGCGAAAGGACTCCGAGATATGCGCACTGGAAAGAATTCTTCCTGGCGTTTGGTGGATTGCCGGGGCAACTTCCTGGGAGTTGCCGCGATTTCAAGTGACGCGGGTCTTAGGCGCAGCTAGCTGGCGTCAGTTTTGGCACCACATTGGAATCGTTAGGTACCTCGTCCTTTCTAGAAGACATCGCACGGATGGATATGTTGGCCCTTTTGGGCTCCCCTTCATCGCTTCCTCCCAGGACCTGTGACATACGAAGCAAAGAGGGCCCACTTAGACCGTTCAATGTTCAGCTAATCCTTTGTTGCCTGAATTATTTTGCTACATATGTTGCGCTTCCTCTAATTTCTTAAACCGCCTTTCATCTCTCTTTCGAAGACACCACCAAAAATGATTTGAATAGTCGTGAGCAATAAGGTTAATGTACAAGCCAATTCCAATCCCAGAAACTGCAGTAAAATATGCCTGTAGCAAAGGATGGAGAGGGCCCAAGTAAAATAATCAGGGCAGTGGCACGCTTGTAAGCCGACGGGGCTACATTTGAATGCAGTTAGGTGTGTGTATTTTGCTCTTTTTCTTTAAAAATCACTTCCGCTTTATTGAAAAAGCTTTATGTATTAAAATGTAATTAGTTTTAAGTAATTGTATTTTATTGTTGAAGGTTAATTTAATATTAAACAGGACCTATACTACAAACTCTATTTCTATAATAGCGTTTAGAGCAAACGGGACTTATAATGTTCCGATAGGCAATAAACGGTTAAAGGGGTCCCCTTTTTCTGCCACTTATACCTGTACAAAAACAACATATGTCATCTGAAATTAAATGAACAATGAATTTCAAGCTATTTTAAGATAAGATTAACAATATTTCAATAGAAAAAGTATAACTAATTACCCTGAAACATATTCCTTAATGAAACACAACACGTATAATAGTTAAATATAGATTATGTTGTTATAAACATGTTACTGAGAGACATTTGTGGTATTTTCTTCTAAAATTGTAACATAACGGAATATCTTTATACATGTGTTACTATTTCAAATCAAAAATATTTATTAATTAATCTCTAATAATAATTAAGTTAATTATTCGCAAGTTAAATTTATTTTCCCTGTTTCAGGTATATCCATGTCAGGATGCACTGTGCTTGAATGCTATTTAAGGTGCATGGAGTATTCTTAACTTTAAAAGGAGAACGTTAGGAAATCGTTTATTCAAATATTCATACGCTGAATCGCAATTCTGTTTAGCAATAAATCCCTGTCAGACAAGATGCTTCAGACAGAATAAAACCGCTAAAATGTCCTTTATAAGAGTCTAAAGACATCGTATGCAAAATAAGTGAAAAACGCTGTCAGATGAATATCTCTAAACGACCCTGTCACGGTTTGAGGAATGACAGACGAGAAACCCATATCTTACTGGGAAGCATCATGGTGACAAAAGAAGATTCAGATTACCCCAGCCTTCTTCCTGGCAAAGTGTAAATTACTGCTGTGCTGCAATGTTTGTCACATTGACAAGCTGAATTATTTAAACATCTGATAAATCGTGCTGCTATTATACACATACATTTCTGTTTCGATAGGTCATAAATATACTTCTCAATATATTTCAATTTAAAAGTTGAGTGTGCAGCACTGTAACGAAGCCTTGAGACAGTCTTTTTGTCTTTCAAATTTCAACATCTCGTACACGAAGCCAGTATGACACAAGTTACAGGATATGGTCTGGAAAATTGCCTTGAAAGATGTATTGCACATGAATCATACATTATCTTGTTCAAGGCGCCAGCAGCTCTGGTGCAACCAGCCGTGGGAGGAGCAAGATGATCGGATATACTGAAGGCCGAAGTTCGAGCCTTTCCTCACGTATTCTACTCCTTCAGGTTCCTCCTTACTTTCTTAAATTTTAGGTAACCTTAATGAACATATGACGTTTTCCGAATGTAATAAGATATGGAATGGACTCTCCGATTTCGGTAATTTTTTTTTCCTTCGTTAATGGAATACTACTAAAACGAAAAACAATATTAAAATGCTCATCAGTTTGCTTCTGGTCGTATTTGAGTGTTATAAGCAACAAATTTACATCTTAATGTTGCATTTTAACAACACAGTGTTTCCTGCACAGTTAATTTAAAAACATTTTTGTGTTACTTGACCTTGTTAAAACAGAATTTTTCGGTACAGGAGATACATGTTAAAAATGACCTTAAAGCAACCTTTTCATTACTTTCTCCATCATTTATTCACAATGTACAAAGTAAGTAGAGAAGGTATTTATTCCACCCAAAAAATTCGATACCGAGATATCACCGGAAATACATATTTTCATAACCACATAATGGACTCTCCGATTTCGGTATTCTTCCCCCCCCCCCTGTTAATGGAATACCATTAAAACGAAAAGCAGTATTAAAATGTCCATCAGTTTTCTTCTGGTCGTAAGCAAGAAATTCATTTCTTAATGTTGTATTTTAACAATACAATGTTTTCTGCACAGTTAATTAAGACATTTCTGTGTTATTTGATCTTGTTAAAACAAAATTTTTCAACACAGGAGATAATGGTGAACATGTTAAAAATTACCTTAAAGCATCCTTTTCATTACTTTCTCCGTAATTTACGTACAATGTACATAGTAATTACAGAAGGTATTGTATTCCACCAAAGACTTTGATACCGAGATTTCACCGTAAATACATGTTTTGAGAACCACTGAAACAAAAACCTCATTTTTAGAAAAAGGTCCGTGTTTGTAGCGTAACTCCAAAACAAAAAGTCCGTCAACTAACAAACTTGGTATTTGAGTTCAATATCCTCCAAGGATGCAACACAAAGGCGTTTAGGAAAGTTCCCCACCCCAAACTACCCCTTTTTTGGAACATTTTTCGAAATGTTATATTTTTCTAAAAATGGCTCTAAAGAGTTTGATTAAATAACCGCATACTCACGATATTTACATGGCAAATAAGATGTGTATCCTGAATTTCATGTGAATAACCCCTGAAGTCCTCTTCATTCTGAATGACTTTTTCATAACCAGTAAGGCGCCGTGGGCGAGTGTTTAAATCTCTTACCGAGGCGACCCGGGTTCGACTACCAGCGGCCACATGTGGGGCTTGTGGTGGACAAAGTGGCTCAGGGGCGGATTTTCTCCGGGTTCTCCGGTTTCTCCCTTCATCGCATTCCACCGGTGCTCCATCTTCTTCCATACATCATCAGTACCATCGTCTGCGGTGCCTATGTAGTAAAAGCGGACGTTAAACACTATAATAAAATAGCTGGTAAACCGCAAGAGATAGACAAAGCTTAGTACACAAAATTGTAGATATCGTTAAAAACAAAGGCGAGTAATTTATGCCACACACTTTTTTCAGAGCTATTTGCCTGATATTTCCTAGTATTGGTTTCAATTTCAAAATACTTAAGCTTGTCTCAATCGGGCAGTCCTCAACCGTTTCATATCTGTTTTGTTTTACTCCTAGCCTGGAAAAAGAACAGAATTTCAATGACAGTCGCATAGCGACAACTTTTTAAGACCTTGACAGTCGCCTTAACTTGGTATATTCCCTTATTACCCTTATTCTTATAAACGAACTAGGTAATCAGATCATTTCCGTTAATGTTTGTCTTGATTAGCATGATGTAGACTTAGAATAATATTTTGTGAGACCAGTTTTTTCACAGAATAGATTTTTTTTCTTTTTTTATTTATTTAATTTCCTTTTTAATTTACTTTTTTCATTTTTCTTTCTTATTTTATCTTAATTTCAGTTGCAGGCTTCCAAAAATATTTTATTCTTTTTCTGCAGCTTGACTTATCTTTTAAACCTCTAGCTTGATAGAGAAAATTCGTCATCCTATTTAATCTTCTGATTTCTGGTATTTGAAACGCCTACGCCTGAACATTGTAGAGAAACTGATTTGAAAATTGTTTACATTTCCTCGAATGCATATTTTTTTAAAAAAAAAGTGATTTTTTTTTTCACCATTCTTTGTAAGAGAGTTTAATAGCATCTCTAGAATATATTATCCAAATAAGAAAAATCGTGAAAACCTATTTAATGGATTTATTATGGTTCTTATTTCTCTGAAATGAGAAATGAAATTTTTGAACTTCACAAATCATCTCAAACACATACTAAAGGTACTTTTAGAATCTAATCCTTTTTCATCTACTTATTTACTTCGTTTAATGGAAGGTTTGGTTTAATATGCAAGTTTCATAAAACATTAAGGTAACCAGAACAATATTTATTAGGATAATAATTTAACAGTGAAGCTAATGGCATAAATTTGAGGAGTTTGGAGAACAGTGTGCCTCGCTCTAAGCACAAACATGGGCCATATCAAAGAATGCACAAGATTATTGTTTTTCAGTACGTATTATTTACTTTTCCACAATAATAACATTTCATTTAACATATTTCTGTAATGAAGAAACGTGGTATCATAATTATTAACATTGGTGTATCCATATGCATCAAACTGCATTATTGACATAACAGTTTGACGAAGCTCAAAATTTAATTCTAGAAATAGGATTTCTTTGAATACTTTACAGGTGTTGTATTTACAACAAAACTCTTGCGCGGAAAAAATAGCTAATCACTAATATTTCTTCAATTGAATGGAAAACCATCGCATAGATGCAGCCGAGCTCCTGGTGTATAATTTCAAAGAAAATTTGTTTTCTAAAGCAGGAACTCCCATGGATTGTTGTATGATAAAATCCAGCATAGACGTTCAAAGAAATTATACTAATGTTATCGTTAAAATGTTAATGCTATAATGTTAAGAATAATTCTCTGGAAATATATTAACATCCTTTTTTTGCCATATACATAACTTAAGGTTTTTGTCAAGATCTTTTACATGTTTTATAAACATTACAAAACAAGGTATACTTTTGCGAAACATTCATAACAAAGTAAACATCAGCAACTTACCTTTAAAGCACGGAGGAGAGCTTGGCACAACCTAAAAGCTCCATCAAAGTAAACTGAACGTTTCCTATTGTTTTGCACTCAGAAACAAATATTATAAAATGTTCTTAAAATCCGTGGTTTTAGCATATATCAACTTTAAATTTATTTTCAAAATCATATCGTAAAATGTATTTATTGTATATAATTTTAGTACATTTTTAACGTCTAGTGTACACTTAGGGAGCTTGCTCTCAACGATGCGCAAGCACTGCCAATTCCACTGTACCTGCTTAGCTGCGTGCATGACTAATAACAACACAGTGCCGTTTTATTGAGGATGCCGCATGAGAATTCTAGATATAAATTTCGCGTAGAACGCGATATTGATTATTTATTCCTTTAGAATTCTAAAAAGGCTGAATGTTTATAAACTCTAAACAGTGGTGCTCTGTGGAAAATTATAGCACTAGACGGCATTTAATTCTGCACACGCTGATAAGGATGGAAAAGATAAACTTTCAGGTACCGACGATATAAAATTGAACTATATTAAGAGGGATACACACTCCAGTCTAAATGAAGATATCCTTCTGTCAATACTGCACTTACTATCTATCAGTACACCTGATATGATACCTTTGTGTCGAGTAAAAGTGTCACGTTCTACAATACGCCCAAAAAGGGTTAGAAAAACTCATTTGAGGAAGAAAGGCTGCAAGATGTATTTTGGTACTCGGCCATTCACCTTTCAGATTGGGTAATTCCACCACTGTTGTACTTTACATGCTGAAAGACAGTCTTGAGAACTCCAGGTGGAATGGGGTTTACCAGCTCCCCAGAACTGGTCTAGTGTTTGACAATGTAATCTATTTTGGCAAATGTAATTTTACAAGTGTTCCGGAATTTGAGACTGAAAACTAACCTTTAATGAGGGCCAAAACCTGTATCTTCAGACAAGTAAACAAATTACAGTTCTTTCCAATTCCCTTAATCAGCCTATATTTTCAATAAGAGTACTACACACACACACACACACACACACACACACACACACACAAACACACACAAACACACACACAAACACACACACACAAACACACACACACAAACACACACACACAAACACACACAAACACACACACAAACACACACAAACACACACAAACACACACACAAACACACACACGCACACGCAGGGTGGACTATTTAACTTGAGACTAGAATATCTCTAAAACTAAGCGTTGGAGAAAGAAACGTCGTGAATGAAAGTTGCTTGATATAATGGGGGAAAGTAAATACCATTTCTCGTGCCACTGGAGAAGGTTTTGATGGTAATTTGATGTCAATGTACGCTTTTTAATGGAACCAATATTTTTTTTTTACGTTTCCCCTCATTCCTCATAAAAATAAACAAATCTTGTTTGAATCATTTTCTTGATCTTTTAACGGAATAGGCACTTAAAGGCAGATGCACGCGGTATCACCACTGCATGGGTATTGTACATCATTATTTCATAAGCATCATACCTTAATGTAATAAATTTTCAAATTGATGCCCTTATACCTCAATACCTTTTCAAGCTCTGTGAAAACACGATTGATGTGTCCGTAAAAGCATGTCTCTTCCAATATTGGCACAAGCATTCCGTATGTTTCTCCAGAAAACATGAAGGCGCGTATACGAAATGCTTGTGCCAGTATTGGAAGAGACACGCTTTTACGGACACAGCAATCGTTTATTCACAGAGTTGGAAAATGCATTGAGCAGAAGGGAATCATGTTGAATATTTATTACACTAAGGTACGATGACATAATATTGTACAATACCCGTGCAGTGGTGATACTCTGTGCATGTGCCTTTCCTTAATGTTTAATTGTAAAACGGTAAAAGAACCTGTACAAGAAAATTGTTTAAACAAAAGTTATGTATGTTTTGATAAGGAATAAGGAAATAAATTAAAAATGTTGGTTACCAATTAAAAATCGTATCTGGCCCTCAAATTAACATCCAAACCTTCTTCAATTAAAACTCAACAAATGGCATTTACTTTCTTTCATTATATCAAGTAATTTTATTCAAGACGTTTCTTTCTACAACGTTTAGTTTTGGAGATATTCTACAGTCTGAAATTAAATAGTCCATCCTATATATATAAAATGTATTTGTTTATTTATTTATTTATTTGTGCTAGCAACAGATACTTCAGATGTGACTAAAATGGAACTAGCGAGCGCCGCTTGTTATTTTGCTGGTTGTTCCTCTGTTTTTCAAACTCTGCTTGGTGTAACGCATTTTACGTGGTTGGTAAACAGCGGATGTGCTTTTGCCATCCCGGCGCCTCATACATCTTCCTACTTTTCATGCAAATTTATACTCACAAACTGAAGGTTGTCAATCAATTATGTCAGATCTGTGAGTGTAATACATTTGTAAAGTAATAGACAAACTCTCCAAAGAGGAGGTAGATTTGTCACGTTTCGGTTTGGTGAAGTAAAACATCGCTACGGTTGATAAAATGGCACGCAGTAGTCAACAAAAATAGATAACTCTCCGGGCTCCTCAACCTGGAGTATAATTCTCCTAATCTGTTAATTGCACATGCCTTGAAAGTTTAAGAGCCCGGAGTTTCATATTTCATATCGGAATACTGTGAAATGCAAATAGTTTGCTAGTTGAATAAATGCAATGGAATTTGAAACGTACAACTACATAACATAATATCATCAGATCTTCATTATTTCAATCAAACAACTGCATCCATCCGCTAACATTTATTTTCACTATCTATTCTTCAAAACATTCATACAACATTTGTTTATCTTCTTTCCGTTAATCACAAAAGCGACTTCAGGATACATTTTGCAGCAATTACACCGACAGGATATTCATGTGCTTTGCTGCCTTAATATTCCGTACTGTATCCATCAATTCACTTAAAAGCATATTACTCATAATATTGAACAATTAAAATAAAAAGGTAACATTACGAAATTGTTAATGCTATGAGAAAAAAAAAACTGTTGCAAAGAAATTAGATAGTTTAACAAGCTCTGTACTATGTGTTCTATCCAAAGACGACCTACAGCTTTTACCGTGGACTCCAAATCACATTGGGCCTTGGCGATACCCCACACTGGCTCGCGATAGCTTGGATAGGGCAGATTTAAAATACCCCAAACCAGGGAATCGAATCACAGATCCTCAGCAAGACTGCCGCGAACGAAACTCCTCAGCTATCCCGGTGCCCTTCAAATTGTAAAAATATTTAAAATAGTATAGAACACAATTCCTGTATACATTTTAGGCTCTCATTTTAACTGCGATATCTGAAAAATCATAATGTTCTACACAAATGCCCCAAAATCCTGAAACTATTTGGTACAAATTCTTGAAATTAATACAATGGAATTTAAGCAAAATAAACCTTATTTTAATGTAAGACATGTATATATATATATATATATATATAAAAGGCAGAGGTATTTTTGAAAATATAAAATCCATAATCTTCAGTATAATTTTAGGCATTGCATTAAAAAGAATGTAGCTTTGCTTCTCATAAAGAGAAATTAATTTTTTTTATCAGTAAACTGTTGAAAATGCTTTTAAAAATTCAGTTCACTATTTTAAACAAATTCCTATAGTATAGTGTTTAACATTGATAAGTTAGGGCATTTCAACTACCCTTAAGCAACAAAAAAAAAAACAAAAAAAAAAACAACAATCTTCCAGAGCTGAACCATTACAACATCTGCAATTGGTTCTTAGTGAACAGAATAATTTAATTTATATGGATCATCTTAAATTGTTTTTCTCAAAGCTATATTTTCCTAGTTTTATGTATATTTTTCTCTAAAATTATAGTGAAACGTTGGAGCAATATAGAAACATTCTTTTTATGAAAAAAATTTGAGCATCATCAATAATATGGCAAATAGAGAATATTGTTATTAAAATATTTTGTTTTTTTCAAGTATATTTTTCATGAATTTTAATTCTTTTGAATTCTGTAACTAAGCTATTTGATTAAATTCTAGTTCACAGTAAGGAACATATTGCTCAGTGTCTCCGTATTACATTTCTAAGTTGCATTATTGATAGTTTCTGCAATAAAGGAACATAAAATTATAGTAAAAATTATAGTCTCAGAATAAAAACAGCTGATTCATAAAATATACAGTAACAAAAGTATCTTCATTGCTACAAAATTCTGCTTACAAACGGTCTTTGTTCTTCTACTTTCACAACAATTCTGCAGTGCAGTTTTTTCTCTCGACGTTTTCTCCAGCTGCTCCAAAATTCCGTCGAAAACTGAACTTGCCTGGCTTGCAGCCTTCCTTTTATGACTTGCCCAGAATTTTCGAGAAGTAGAGATCATTCTAGCTCGTGTAGAAGTGTCATTCCAAGGTTTTGAAGATCTGCGACCGCTCTTCACGTGTTAACTTTATGACACGTGCGACGAGTGCGGCTACATAAAGGAAAACAACCTCACACGTGCAACAATAAGGCTATAAGCATATTAAACCAAACCGCTAACACACGAGCGGCGAGTACGGCGAGCAAAGCACAGAGTACACTCGGCGCGTAGTCACAATACTTATCTGATATACTACAAGTTTTATTGTGTAGGTATAGCAAACACTAGTTCACAGAATATGACATTTGGCGAGTTTATCTGCAATATCTTAAGAGAAATTTGTGTTTTTACTAATTTACTTCGGCTTATTTCAGTCATATATCTTCCCTTATGCTGAGTACCCCGCAGAGCGACTTGCCAACCCTCATATTTGCACTTAATTCAGAGTGGTTAGTGGTGGGAAAAATGCTTTGCCTCTAGCATGAGGCAATAAGCGAGCAAATGGATGAGCAAGTTTGCCCTCGAAATATCTTCACGTTTCGAGCACGCATGCTCCCGGCGTAATGTATGTAATTACACAGTATACTCCCTTCTAAATCTGTATTATTGGCTCACTCAGCACAAAGTAGTAAGCGCATTCCTTTAATCTTTCAACACCGTTGTCCTGCAGAATAACATGTGCTGTTAGGCGCTGAAATATCGAGGAGTTTTATTAATATCTCAATGGAATATTAATGAGTTTAGCGGCAAAACACACCATAAGGTCTACGTAAACCTAAGCTACCCGTAACTTGATTGAAGAGCATTTGTAGTTTTCTTTAAATGTCCTAAAGCTGTCACGGTTAGATTATGAGTCTAAATGCCTATCTTACCCATGTTAATGGATAGCACAATATCTAGGAAACAAGATTAGATAAATAGCTAAATATTTCAAGACATGTTCACCAATATTTACAGTTCACAAAAAATACATTTTTCTTTATCAAACAAAGCTATTATTTTTAAATATAATGCTTAAGGTGTAACTTCACTAATTTACACTACTTTATCCTAACTAAAGAGTCTTTCTTTTATGTAACATTATATTAATAGTTTAGTAGACTAACATTTTAAATAATTTTTATGCCTTATACATAAGACTTTTTGATATAAGCAAACATTATTTAGCCTTATGTCAATTAGTTTAACAGACAATTGTGCATTTGTACAGAAAATGTTAGTTCTTCAAAAATCACAGCTAAACAAGGTAAGAAAGTGTAAAAAGTATACAGAGCGTTATTGTTCAATCATGTTTTTAAATTATAACTTCCTATGTTTAAAATCTACCTTTTATTGTTGTTTTAGAAAAATAACCAAAATATTATTAGCACCAAATTGAACTCAAAACGGCACTTAAAGGTATCATTTCACAGGATGTGAAGTATCTATTGTAATATTACAAAGGGAAAAACTATCCTAACACAAATAATAATTTTACAAACAATATATTTGTATGAAATAATTATTACTTCTAGAAATTAGAGTTTCTTACTTGTTTAAAACTTTATATTAATTAAGTAATCAAAGATTTTGAAATGTCCCTCTTTGAAGTATGTGTGGTTAAAAGCTTCAATTCAGAACATGTCAACCCATTTTCTCAAATTTTGAGACGCGTGGAGTATTTTGATTATGCTACATATTTACATAATAAAATGTATGACATAATTTACATCTTCCAAAATATTTATTTAAATTGAATGAAATTCCCTGTTCATATGAATATAATAACAATGCAATCAGAGTAAAATTTTCATAACAATCTATACAGAAATGTAGAAATTTGAAATTTCACTCCCAGTAAACTCTGGACATTTCAGTTAAGCAGTCAACGGCATTTGCAAGCTATATACATACACGTTATTTTTTCTGAAAATTTTAGAAATGAAAACTTTCACATCCCTCAAACGAAAAGAAAGATCTGTCCATATAACTCGAAAGTCGGATTTCCTTTTATGTTCGTTTAAATGTTTCAAATATATTTAAAATATTTGCTCAGGTTTCCCAACTTCTTTAGAGAAAAAAAATATTTTCTCGCATTTTCTTTCATATAGTTACTCAGCCCTTTCTTGGACCTAAACATTCTATAAACGTATTTTCATTTTGCTTTTCATACTTTTATTTGAAAAAGAGGCCAAAAATTGCAACACATTTCGCATTTATATCGCATTTTGGTACAGTTTTCGCATTTTGAGCCAATTTGGTATTGTATCCCATTTTAAAAACACAGTAAACTGTGATATAGAAATCAATAAAAATGAAATACCGGATTACAAGTTTTTATGAGCATTTTGCGCTGTAGTGCGTTTATGAAAAACCACCATCCCTAGTAAACGCATACCAAACAACCAGTTTGGATTCTGAGTGGTTAGACCACTCGCCTGTCACATAGACGGCCCCGGTTCGATCCCAAGCGACCGCATGTGAGAATTTTGGTGGACAAAGCGGCGCAGGGGCGGTTTTTCTACGAATTCTCCGGTTTCCCCTGCCATCGCTTTCCACCAATACTCCATCTTGATTCCATGTATCACCCTGTCATCGCCTGCGGTGCCAAAAGTAGTAAAACCGGGCGTTAAGCACTATCCCCTCCAAAAAAGTTTGGATTCGGGATCTCAAAACTTAAACATCGAGACTAACTTTTTTTATTTCCACTCCGTAAAGTCGACAGCAGATAAATAAAAACTAATCAACGCTACAAATCAAATTCACACTTAATTTCCTTTTTAGGTGCATGAGAGATGTATTTTAATAATTGCACGTATTTGTCGGAGAGCATAAACAGGTATTGTCTTTAAGGATACTTTTAATTTTTACCAAAAAGTTGACAAGCTCATCACGCTTACATTTCGCCATTTAATATTATATATTCCAAATTGTTATCTTCAGTTTAATTTGAACCTAGTTATTGCGTAAAGATACCGACAAAGCAATAGATTATAAATGCGAAGGGAGAAAGGCGTTTCCATTTTAGCACAGTGCGGTTCAACCCATAAGGTGCCGAAAAGCGTGAGCAATGATATGATCCTAAACTAAGATTTAACCATCCGTTCCTCTTCTACAAGTAAATTCTTACTGCTAAAATACGTGGGTGCAGTGTTTCTTGTCTCTGTAATTTGTCGAGTCGCTTTTTGGTGCGGTTCAGTACTAGAAACTGTCTCTCGTGTACAGACACTTCCCTCTGTGCACTGTTCAGATCAAAATCTCCACTCGAGCCGAGTCCTCGCGTGTCCAGAAGTGGCACGAGATAGCTGCTAGTGAGGAACAAAACAGCATGCATATTAGACGTCTAGTTCACATTTTAAAATCATCTTAAAACTACGCACACCTCAATAGGCAATGTTGCATTCTGGGCGCAGTGCTCATTAATATCACTTTTAGAAGCGGCAGAGTGTTACTATTATTTTGCTTTAATTTTTGTTCAAAACATATATACAGTTCAGGGGTGTATTCTGTAGACTAGCTAGGCTAGCTGCAAAGTCCTGCAAATTCGTGAAAAAGAATCTTTATTCAATATATAAGCAACGAAGGATGTATTCCCAATCTGTTGGCTGTTTGCATTCTAGCTATTTTTAGGTATAAAATGGGCTTCCGTTCATAATTTAAAGTATTCTGTCTCCTTAGGAGGGAGTGGCATGACTCACCGACGTGTAATAATAAATATATTCGTGGGACGAAATGTGAAGGAGGAAGTTACTACAGTAAACACCTTACGTCTTCTCTCTTGCCATGCGAAGCACAGCCGATGAGTCTCGAGGACAGCCGAAGCCGCTCCTAATATGTATTAAGTGTAGCCAGTTTAGTGATTTTTATTATTGAACAAAGGGATTCTTAATTTGCCTAACGGACACAAAATCAGCAGCTATCGATTTAAAAAATGGATGGGGATAGTTATTTTTCATTGTTTTTTTTTAATTTAAAGTCTATTATTTTTCTATTTTACTA
This sequence comes from Hymenopus coronatus, assembly GCA_030762935.1. Taxonomy (NCBI): domain Eukaryota; kingdom Metazoa; phylum Arthropoda; class Insecta; order Mantodea; family Hymenopodidae; genus Hymenopus; species Hymenopus coronatus. Next base: position 92,389,542 of record CM060900.1, on the reverse strand, counting down.
TTATAATTAATTGTATGTATTAAATTTAATTTAAAATACTCACATTACCATAGATAAATTTAATTGATTCCAGAACAAAAGTTTAAACATAACTTGCCAAGTAAAATAAAACAAATTTAGAGCTAGCCCAAAGCATGGTAGCAGCATATGCTTCTGATAGTTATATTCCCAATATATATAAGCATGAATTTAATAAACAATATTGGTAGCAAGTTAATATACGAGTATCGTAAATTATCTGAAAAAACTCAGAAGCGAGATGAAGCGAGATACTGACGTATATACTTTTGAATGTTCACCTATATCTGCCCTGTGCACGCAGGCGTATATATCGCAGTGAATTGTTCGACTTTTCTGCATCTACATCATCTTCGAAGAAACAATCCAGAGTAAAACTTCCCCACGCTTCTTAGCCGAGTAGTGATCTGGTGGATAGAAAGAAAAAGAGAGGGTAGCAGAGACCTTTCTCACTGCACCCAATAATTGGACCGAAAGAGTAAAAACTGAAATCAAAAGCCAAGTATTTATGTCACTGCGTTATATCCAGTCTTAATTTATTTTAAAGCTTCAGAATGCGGAATGAGTGGAACATCAGAAGTTGGGTGTATGTAAATGAAACGAGTAACCGAAATCTAAGTGATAAGCACCTGAACGAGATCTGCAGTTAATATCCCGCCAGGACTGTCCTCCATCACTAGGGTATTTTTCCTCTGGCATATGCCGAGGGACTACCCTAAACTTAGTTCTGGAACGTTTTCTTACAAAAACATTCCTTTCTTGATTATCATTTCATTTTAGAATCATCAGTGTCCACAGAAAAGTGATATGGGTCAATAAGTTGAAAGAACGGCATTATTATCTTTACTTTTATAAATGCACAATTCATGCAAAAGTAGTATCCGGGATATGCTTACTAGTAGTTTACAGAGAAGTTAAGGATTTCTCGGAAGAAAGGCAGCGCTAAAACTGAACATTCAGAAGCACAATGACGACTCGTCTGTGCCGTATTTCTCAAATTTTGAACCTGAACCTGTTTACAGCACAATGTATCATAAAACACAACTAATGGAGTGGGACAATTGTCCGGGAAGCCCTTCTTAGGAAGATAATGCTGACCAACCTGAAAATGAGAACATTTCTTCTCTATACTTTCAAGAATAGATATACACATCCATAGCTGAACTACTTTTAGGAAGAGTTGTTTGTCTATTCGACAATGCTAGTGCAATACCTATAAAGGTAGGCAAAGAGGTCTTCATCAACGCCATTCAACAAATCCAGCAATACGCTACCACTACCAACCATCATTGACAATATTAAGCGCGTCAAAGATGCCTCCACACTTATATCAACTTAACCAAATAGAAAAACTTGTGACAGCACCTAGGCTACATAACCCATCGGACAATTAGAGGGTCCGGAGTTCCAGGTGCAGGGCCGCTTCACTCCATCAAAAACCAACATCATCCAGACACTGGAAAGGTCTTCATAATGAATAGCGCCACGTCTGGGCAATGCGTAGGTCCTGCACCAATGAGGCGGACTAGCCCGCCAAAAAGTAATTCTCGTGCATTCAATTTGCTGTGACGGTACCGAGCTCCCTGCGACCAAAATAGTCCCACTACAGCATAACCTTCCCTTCTTCTTTCGCAGATACACATTATATACCTGTTTTCCTTTAAAACTTAGCTCCTGTTTAATAAATATGGGTATATGTATATCCCGAACATGTATTAACGCCATCCTATTACATGTGCCAGAGATAATGTGAACTTAATGGTTGTCAAATGTGAGTATTTTGTTCTCAGATTAAAGTCTTCGAAATGAAATACAGGTGACCTGAGCCTAAAAATTCGAGGAAGTAAATGGTCCTGCCTTAGCACACATAGTGTGGGAGATTTCAGCAATTTAATGTTTTGGGTCTGTATGGGACCAACAGAAATGGGCAGCCTACATTTTTGTACAGGGACTATTAGTGCGATATACTAAATGCATATTCTTTAGAGCTTCTGCGTCCAACCCCCCAAACTTGTTCTGATTGGATATGGAGTAGTTTCCAACGAGAATAAGGCTAAAATAACTTAACTGTGAAAGAATTATGTCCAGAACCTCCTATGGTATGCATTCAGCCTGGGTCCTTTACCCGTATAGAATATTTGGCGGCTTCTAAAACGCAGAATTGCTCATACAAAGATGTTGTTTGCAATAGCAGTGTGCAAGGGTCCTCATGAAACACATAATATTTGCTTATTCAACGCTTGGACATCTTGCATCTGTTATACGCCGCAAAGGTGATGCTATATGTTGGTGGATTTTATTGTAGTATTACGATAGTATCTATATAGAGAAAGCATTGTATTCCACCCTAAAATTCGATACTGAGTTTCACTGGAAATATGTGCTTTTTAGGGCCCCAGTGTCCAAAAAATGTTTAGAAAAAGGTCTGAGCGCGGGCGTGTGCATGTGTGTGAGTGAGTGAACAGCATAGCTTAAAAACGAAAAGATCGTTAAAGTACCACATTTAGTACTTAAGTTTAGTATGTTCTAAGAATGCGACACGAAGATATTCAAGAATATCTCCGCATCCCAAACTACTCTTTACATGGAAAAAAAATTGAAAATGTTCTTTTTCTCAAAAAATGGCTATAACGATTTTGATTAAAATAGCGTATCTATATTAAACATTTTATATCAGAAATAAAATGTACATATTGAATTTTCTGGGAATAACCTCTGAAGGCCTTCTCTTTCTGGATGAATTTTTCAGTACTGGTAAACCGTAAGGAATAGACAAGAGCTTGCTGCACAGAAGACACATAATTTGTCATAAACATTTTTTTCTAGAGCTGACCGATTCCGAGATATCCCTTGATGTTGGTCGCATTTTAAACTACGTAACTTTTCTCAAACGAGAAAGCACTTTTCGCTTCATATCTCTCTTGTTTTACTGGTGGCCAGCAAAGCGAACCGAACCTCAATTGCTCACATAGTGATCACTTTTTAAAAGATGTATCACTTTGGCCTAGCTTATTACCTCATTTCCCTTCTGCTTAGAAGAAGTCCGTAATAAGAGAATTTCTGCTTATGCTTATAAGTTAATATTTTGTAAGAATAATTTGTTAGCAGAACAGATAGAGAAAGTCGTGTAAATGGAACACGTAACATTTTTTTTTTTTCAAATTTTCTGCAGTATTGCTGTAATGCTGTACTAAACAGAAGTGAAGTGGTGCTAAATCAACTTCTTATACAGTTTTTAAGCACTGAATTAATTACTTTCTCTACTCATACTATTTACATAGCGTTTAGGAAAGGTATTGTATTCCACCCAAAAGTCGATACCGAGATTTCACCTGAAATACATGTTTTGAACACCCTCCCTGAATAAAAAAAACATTTTTAGATAAAGGGCAGTGCGTGTGTGTGTGTGTGTGCCTATGGACAGCATAATTCCAAAACGAAAAGCTCATTAAACACCAAACGTGGCATTTAAGTAGTACTTCCCAAGGGTGCGACACGAAATTTTCCAGAAAATCCCCCACCCCAAACTACCTTTTACATGGAAAACATTTCGGAAATGTTGATTTCAATATCGTATATTAAGGATATTTACATGACAAATAAAATTTATGACTTATATTTTCTGGAAATGGCATCAAAAGGGTTCTCTTCATTCTAGATAAATTTCGCATAAATGGTAAACGTTAAGAAATAGACAAAAATTTAAAACACAAAAAATGTAGATCTGATTTAAACCCATGCTTTGTCTTTTATTTATTTATTTATTTATTTTTATTGTAGAGCTGACCGTTTCTGACCTTGTTATTGGTTTCAGCTTTACAATAATACACTTTTCTCATATGTGAATTTGTCAACTCCTGGCCATACAAAGAAAGGAATTTCAATCACATAACAACCAGCGTTTAAAAGATTTCAGTATCGTTTTAGCCTAGTGTATTCCTTTATTTTCCTTCTACTTATAAGGAGCAAGTAATAAGAGTATTTCTGCTAATTTTATCTCGATTAGCATGAAGTGCATAGAATAATAAGTTTTTAACAATAATTTGCTACAGAGGTGTGGAGAAAATTATGTGAATGGAAGACCTCAGATTTTTTTATTTTTTTTTATTTTTTATTTTTGACTTATACCTGCTCTGACTTGGGCTGCGAGGAGGTTATCCTTTGTGAACGAACTTGATTGAGCTTAGTATTAATGTTTCTCTACCCAAACGCAGAGGTCGTTTTAAGAGCATTATTATTATAATTTTTGTTCTTACATGGTGATACGAAGCACATCAAGAAATTAACCTAACTTTCTATCACATTCCTTCACCGCGAGCATCATTTTAGCCTTCCTCTATATTTGTTGCGTTCTTTTTCATTTACTCCCTTCCTCTAGGCGCTTATTTACGTTATAGTTCTCTGGAGCTGAAGGTAGTTTTGAACTAGGCCATAGACGTGCTATGACCCGAGTGAAAGTGGTTTTCTTGCGCCCTCTCCACACGATTGCCCCCAAGACAAGCGTTAGTTGTAAGGACGACATTTGGGATAGAAGGAAATTAATTTTATTCGCGGGGACTATCGTGACCTTTGACCCAATAAACAGTTCGAAGAATGCTACAGGTGATTTTTTTTCTGTGCATTACAACACCTCATTATGAAGTACCTACCGCTTTTTCTGAGGGCATGCCCTGTCAAGGGCTACCGCTACAGCCCACAGGCACATAACAGTTTTCTAATTAATAGCGTGGGTTTGAATCCCTTAAGGAACTGAGATACGTTCCTGGCATGGGATACAGCAGATAACCCCAATCTCATCTTCAGCATAGTGTGCTACTGAAGAAAAAAGATTATAATTAAAGCAACCGGTACAGAATATTGCTTTTAATTGGACAGAATTGAAATACCAAAATTTCAAGTTGTTGAACCCGGAAATTTTATATTCTGCTTTCAGTGTTATGTTTACAACAGCTTAATTTGCACATTTCACTGCTTTAAAAATAATTCTCTTTTTATTTAGAGCATTTCCTAAAGGCCTGTCTTGTCCTTCAAACTTGTACACTTTTTAGAAGACTTTGTTAACATATTCTAAACATTTTCTTACAGATATAGAATTAACCTTTAAATAGCTCTTAGTACTTTCTTTGTCAATGAACTATACGCGTAAATGAATATAAGGGATGTCAAAACAGAGATCTGAGAAAAATGAATGTTTATCTGTGGGTATATTTGACATTAAAGAAACTCCTCATTAAGCTTTATTTCTACTATAAACAGTTTAATTTAGATATTAATTTCCTTCAACCATTAGGAATAAACTTTAAAAACCGAAACAGAGTTCATTTTTCTGCCTTTCAGTACATGAGACAGTGAACACTTCTCTTGTTATTACGAGTATATACCTGAACGTTACCTAATTGAAAATTGTTAATGAAAGTATCATAACCTTAATCTAATTATTATCATTAATTTGCATTAGTTATACATCGCACGTGTTGAGGTCTAGTTATTTGAACATAAGATATATCCAAACTCCCCTTTCCCTCCCTAACCCTATTTAATGAAATCCTTCCTAACTGCACGAACTTCAATAGAGGAAAGGAATTAGTTACCTCGATACAAAATAAAACACAATTGTCTTAGCTATGGAATATTATACAGGATGTATACCGTCAAATTTTTTAAGTTTAAAGATCATTTTGCTTGCTGGGAAATCTGCTTCCGTAGTTGCCAAGCGTATGACCACGACTTTATTTCAGTATGCACTGGAATCCAGTTATTTAATATAATTTTGTGGCTAAAAGACTTATTTTAGCAACGTATGGTAAATGCACGAATAGCTCATCTTTTGTAGCCTGCCTCGACATTCTAATTGCAGAATTAAACGATAAAGGAATGCTGGCATATTCGCAAACAAACCGTTCACCAATTTTATTTTTTATTTATGCATTCATGTCCAATAGAGGAAAATGTTACAGAAACTTATGTTTCTGCTTATCAGGAAGCTGCTGTTGAAATATGTGCATTCATACCCCTAATACTTGGTATACACTAGTGTATGCAACAAAAAATATCCTTTAAATAATTATATACTATCAGGAAACTAATGATAATACTGTCATTATGCATTAATTTTCTGTTACAATATATAATCTCTCGGTTTTTAGAAACCAATTTGATATAAACATATGAGGCCATAAACTAGCCCGATAGTTACAACCTCAGAAACAAACGGGCCGAGCTACGCGGGAAATCAATACGAGACGTGTCCGGAAAATGAGCAGCAGTTCGTTTTACCTCCATCGCAACGCTAGTGTCGTAGTTCCACGCATGCGCACACGTCTCTCATTCAGTGACGCAATTACAGTCGGATCGTAAGTGATCGTTCAAAATGCTTAAGACAATTTCTCATTCCACCGACAGTAAAGTGCGTCGCGTAATGCGGTTTTTCAACGCAAAGTATGTTAGCTAGCCGATATTTATCGTTTATTATATATGTTTATATATTTACGGCAAATGTAATGGCAGATAGAATGATGAGAAAGAAGGTTAGGAAATTCAATGATGGACAGTCCAATGTTCATGACGCAGTACCATCTGTTGCCATGATGGTTTGGTTCAACAAGAGCATGAGGCAATTCGTGAAAACAGACGGTTCACAATAAGAACGCTTTGTGACGTGTTTCCACAAAACGCGGTGTTCAGCGATGGTTACCTTCACTGGAGACCCCCCCCAGGGGCCTACTACGGTAGGTACGGGTTAGGCGCACCCGGGGTCCCGAGCCACCTTGACTCCCTCTGTGGGCAACCTCAGAGTGGTGAGGGAGCCAGAAGGTCAAAATGCCCACCCACGTGTAGGCCGTGCGTGGAGACCCGTGTCGGTGAAGAGGAATATCCTGGTTGGTTGAGGGTTGCGTACCTGAGCCTGGGCTTCTGTCTTTCAGTAACTGGGGAGGGTGCGCAGCCTAATACACCGCTTTGGTTTCTGATTTGCCTAAACGGGAGGCTAGGGACTAACCCACCCCTAGTCAATCGGCCAGGACTAGGTATTACACCGAACTCCAGGGTGAGTGGGACGGCGAGCCCGCTATATCCCCTGTGTAGCCCTGTCACCCCAGTGGGGTGACCCCTCGTTGGGCTCCGTGGCGGGTGGGGAGCACTGGGGGATGAATTTATACCATTTTTTTTATGGCACCAAAACTTAAACCCCTGATTTCAAATAAAGACGTTGGAAAGGAAGTAGTCGAGTCATGTGGTCCTCGCTACTTGGTCATTCATAGGACAGAGGAAGGTAAGAAGTTCCTTACGGTGAGCCCTTTTACTATCCAAAAGGGTCTCGATGCCATTGCTGGTCCTGTTAAATCCTGCGTTCGAGCTCGCAATGGTACACTTCTTGTCGAAGCCAACTCCGCCTCTCAAGCTGCAAGGATACTTAAAGCCACCATGTTAGCCAGCTATCCAGTGAAGGTCGAGGTGCACAAGTCGCTGAACTCCTCCCGCGGTGTAGTAACAACCCGCGCGTTGGACGGTTTGACCATTGAGGAGATCCAAGAAAATCTTGCGACTCAGGGTGTCTCAGCTGTTTATCGGGTACAACGTAAGATCAACGGTGAATTCCTGCCTACTCGTACCCTGTTTCTTACTTTTGATCGGGTTGATCTGCCTCAAAAGATTAGAGCAGGGTATGAAGCCATCGAAGTTAGGCCTTATATACCCAATCCGCTGAGGTGCTTTAAATGCCAACGTTTTGGTCACACTAGTGAGTTGTGTACCGGCAAGTCCACCTGCGTCCACTGCGGTGACATCTCCCACGATGGGGCTTGTGCTTCAGCTCCATCGTGTGTGAACTGTAACGGGGAACACCCATCTAGTTCCCGAGACTGCCCCCGTTTTGCAGAGGAACGAGCGATCCAGGAGATACGGGTGAAAGAGAAGGTGTCCTTCTTGGAAGCCCGGAAGCTCCTGCGACTCCGCCAACCCTCTGCCCCGAGGTCCGGTACCTATAGCTCAGTTGCAGCTAAACCGGTACCGCGTCGGGAAATCGCAACACAGACCGGCGATATGAACGGGGCTACAATTGCGGAAAAGGTTATTTTAGCCCAAGCGCTACCAAAGCCTTCGGCACCTACACCCAAGTTGGTATCAACATCTGCCAAATCCGCTAGCTTACAGAATAGTCCTGCACAGTTGTCACCGAAAGCCTCGACCTCTGGAACTAAAGTTGGTAAATTCACGACGTCTTCTGCCCCGGAAAAACAGTTTAAGACCAAGTATGTGCGACAAGACTTCTTGAAAGAGAATGTGCAATCTATTACCAAGTCATCTAAAGGTAAGAAAAGTTCACGCAACTCCACACGTGTATCCTCCTCTGAAGGGTCATCTGGGGAGGAGGGCGTGAATCGGCGACGGCCGTCTTCGCCGATCAGCACATCCAATCGGTTCGAACTACTTGGACCTAAAACTGCTCTTGAAAAAGGGACCTCCCTTGTGGAGGAGATGGACCAGGAGGATTCTGCCGCCACTGCCAGAGGGACAGTGCGGAAACGGCAGGATCGTGCTCCTGAAAATAGTACTAGCCCAACGCCTAAGAAGAACAAATTGAACCGACCAGCTAATCCCAATCTGCAGAAGCGTCTTTCGATTTGAAACTTATCCCATAATATACTCAATGGCTATCCTCCATTGGAACATACGCGGAATTCGACCACATCGACCAGAGCTTGACTTGTTGCTGCGCCAGCATGAACCCTTGGCTGTATGTTTACAAGAGACGAAGCTCCGTCCACAGGACACCGTTACCATCAGGCAGTACTCCTCCGTACGATGTGATTTATCCCCGGAGGACGGTGTCCCGGCACATGGGGGCACTATGATGCTTATTCGAGATGATATTTTTGCCAACTCCGTACCCATACAATCTGCAATCCAGTCCGTTGCTGTCAGCATTAAGCTACCCTCCGCTTCATTCACCATTTGCAGTATCTATTTGCCTCCATCTGCGGACCTCTCGCACAGCGACTTAGAACACCTCATTTCGCAGTTGCCACCACCCTTTTTATTGGTAGGCGACGTGAATGCCCATCACCCTCTTTGGGGCTCTCCTCGGGCTTGTGCGAGAGGTACGCTACTTAAAGACTTCTTGGATAGTCAGAATCTTGCTCTCTTGAACACCGGAGAGCCCACCTTTCTATCTGACGCATTTCATAGTTTTTCACACATTGACATTGCAATTTGTTCCCCTCAGCTGGCAGTCACCTTATGCTGGAATATCATCTCGGATTTGCATTCTAGTGACCACTTTCCTTGTCGTATTAGTGTCTTGACACCCGTTGTATGTTCCACCCGTTTACCTAGTTGGCGCCTAGACCACGCCAGCTGGGAACTGTACTCCCACTTGGCTGAATTTAGCTACGAAGAGCACGACTCTGTGAACCACTTGGTCGAACATCTTACAGGGACCATTCTTTCTGCTGCTGAGCAATCCATTCCGCGTTCGACTGGCTACAGCCGTCGATTTCCGGTACCTTGGTGGACCGCTGACTGTCGGGATGCTATTCGCGCTCGCAGACGAGCTCTACGGGTTTTCCAGCGTTTTCCTACACTGGATAACCTGATACACTATAAACGGATGCGTGCACATTCTAGGCGGGTTATTAAGGATAGCAAAAAGATGTCATGGAATAAATTCGTGGGTTCCTTTAATCGACATACACCTTCCTCTGTCGTATGGGATAAGTTAAGACGTGTGGCTGGGAAACCGAACCATATGCCCATCGCCGGTCTCAAAACACCTACCGGAGCTGTTGTTGATACATTTGACGTGGCGAATACCTTAGGCAGTGCTTTCGCTGAGGTGTCTAGCTCAGGCAACTATTCCCCTGAGTTTCTTACAGTTAAGAACCAGGTGGAATCTCAAGAATTCTCGTTTCTTTCTGGCAACCTTGAGGATTATAATCGCCTTTTCACCCTGGCAGAGCTAGACAATGCACTCTCCTCTTCACGACACTCAGCACCAGGCCCAGATGGTATCCACGTCCAAATGTTGCAACATCTCTCTCCTGATGGCAAAGATTTCCTACTCGAGGTCTATAATCGTGTCTGGGTTGATGGCATTTTTCCAGACAAGTGGCGGGAGGCCACCATCATACCCATTCTTAAACCTGGAAAGGACCGCCATCTTCCTTCCAGTTACCGTCCTATTTCCCTCACCAGTTGCGTTTGCAAGGTGATGGAACGCATGATCAATGGACGGTTGGTGTGGTGGCTGGAATCCCACAATCTTCTGACGAACATCCAGTGTGGCTTTCGACGACGACGTTCAACTGCTGACCACCTTGTCTCTCTGTCAACTCAGATTATGGACGGGTTTCTTAAGAACAGCCCCACAGTTGGGATATTTTTTGACCTCGAGAAGGCCTACGACACGTGTTGGCGGGCGGGAATATTGCGTTCTCTGCACAACTGGAACATACGTGGACGCCTACCGTTGGTCATTCAGGAGTTTATGCGGGACCGCGTTTTTCGAGTGAGGGTGGGTTCGGTTTTTTCTAACCATTTTATTCAAGAGAACGGAGTGCCGCAGGGCTCGGTACTCAGCGTGACTCTATTTGCTATTGCGATAAATTCCATATCACTATGTGTGCCTCAAGGTGTCTCTTCCTGTTTATTCGTGGACGACTTTGCCATCTTCTGTACTTCTCAGCGTACACCGTTTTTGGAACGCCGTCTCCAGCGGTGTTTGGACAATCTCTATGCATGGAGCTCGAAACACGGTTTTCGTTTCTCCGCTGAGAAGACAGTCTGCGTTAACTTCTGGCGCCGTAAGTGGCATATGCCGCCGTCTCTTCGACTCGGGCCAGATTTACTTCCTTTCGCAGACGAGGCGAGATTCCTTGGTTTGATCTTCGATCGGAAACTTTGTTGGGCACCACAAATAGCACAGCTTAGAGCACGATGTGACCGTTCTCTAAATCTTTTACGGATACTAAGTGGCAAGTCTTGGGGTGCGGATCGGACGACATTGCTCCGTCTTTATCGTGCTGTGATTCGTTCGAAGTTGGACTATGGCAGCATTGTGTATTCTTCAGCTCGAGCTTCAGTGCTCAGAAGGTTAGACACAGTCCATAACCAGGGCATCCGTGTGGCCGTTGGAGCTTTTCCAACGAGCCCAGTTGTTAGCCTCTACGCCGAATCGGGAGAACCTCCTCTGCGTTGTCGGCGTGATGTCCTGCTTGCTAATTATGGCTGTGGGCTGAAGTGTATGCCTGGGCATCCAACTTATCACGCGTTTTTCTCCCCTGAGCTGCACGAGCGATACTGCCTCCGCTCTCTGAGCCCCAGGCCAGCAGGTTTTCGTTTCCGTGAGCTTCTACGCCAGCACCATGTTGACATTCCTCGGCTGTTATCCAAGGGAGAGAATATACACCCCCCTTGGTTACGCGCTACCTCCCATGTCGATCTCGGGATGACGCTCTACGGGAAATCTGTTACGCCTCTTGATAGTATTCGTCGTTGCTTTTTAGAATTTTTATCCAAATACAGTGGCCGTATTTGTATTTACACCGATGGTAGTAAGAGCCCCGACGGTGTTGGATGTGCCTTTGTAACTGGCACCGCAACTTCTACTTACGGTTTGCCTAGTTGCACATCTATATATTCTGCCGAGCTATATGCTATTTATCAAGCCCTTCTGTATATTCGACGTCGAAAATTAGGTGACTGCCTTATTCTTAGTGATTCCCTTAGTGCCCTTCAGAGCATTCGTGAGCTGTACAATTACCATCCTTTGGTGCAGCGCATCCAGGACGTTCTCCACATTTTGCACGCTTGTGGTTTTAATGTGGAGTGCGCATGGATTCCTGGACACGTTGGCTTGCCAGGGAATGACACGGCGGATTTGGCAGCGAAATCGGCAGTCACAGCGCCCAGTGTTACGATTACCCATTCAACAGCAGAAGATTTTAGAGTGGCTGTACGGAGAGCCGTTTTTTCGACTTGGCATGCGGAGTGGTCGGCTCTCCGTGGTAATAAGCTGCGAGAGGTGAAGGACCTCCCTGTCAACTGGGTAACCTCCTCTCGTTTATTCCGCCGGGAGGAGGTAGTACTAGCTCGGCTAAGAATTGGCCACTGTATTTTTACTCACAGTTACCTTTTTAAACGTGAACCTGCTCCTGTCTGTGCGCTCTGTGGGGAGGCACAGACAGTTCGCCATGTGTTGCTGGAGTGTGGTCACCTGGCACACATTCGGTCATCTATGGGCATGCCGGCCTCTCTTGCTGAGGTCCTGGCAGATGACCCAAGAGCAGTGGACAGGGTTTTTAAATTTTTAGCAAAACTTTCTTTTACCTTGACGTTTTAGTGTGATAACGGTTTTTTAAACTCTTTTGGTTTTAATGTGTTGATTTTAGATGGAGTTTTATATCCAGCTCTGGTTAGAGGGCTGGACGTTTCTGTTACTTCCGTTTCAACTGTGTTAGCTCTTTTATTTGTGTTTACTTTTTTGTTTGGTATTTTCTTACTGGCTATTGCCAAGTTTTAATATTAAGGGCGCTTATGACCACGGCAGTTGAGCGCCCTTAAACACCATCATCATCATCATCATCACTGGAGACAGATGTTTGAAGAAAACATAAAAAGTTGATTCCCCGCAGTGAAAAATGCTTGAACAATGGTGGCAATAAGTCGAAAAAAAGGTAAAGGAATACTCTTTCTTGTACAAACAGTTCTTGTGAAAACAAACCTCTTATAGCCCGCCTGGGTAGCGTGGTGGTAGCGTGTCTGCCTCACGTTCAACAGGTCGCGAGTTCGAATCTCGCTTAGGGCGAGTTAGCCGGATAAGGTTTTTTCCGGGTTTTCCCTTATCCTGAGAAGACGAATGTCGAGTAACTTTAAGCTCCAGGGACTCCGAGATCATTTGAGCATCATTTCACCAATTTCATTCATCGTCCGATATGACCAACCAGGTTAAAGGACGTTAAGCTAAAAAAAATCAAACTTTTATGCCTTTTTTTTTTTTTTTTTTTCCAAATCGGTACTAACTTTAAGGACACGCCTCGTATACGTACACATCATATTTGACGCAGTGATTTGACCCAAGCTTATCGGGAGATCGGCGCCGGTCAGTGAGAGAGAACAGAAATAGGTAGACGAGGCGGCACTCTGCGTAAATTTTGGAAGTGCTATCAACACATAACCAAAATATTCTGCAGTGCCCCCCTCCCTCAGCTCCCAGAACCTTCTAGAATGTTCAGTGAAAATTTCCGACGGCTACATAAACCAGAAAGTTCAGGAGTTAGTGAGTGCGTTCCAGGTGTGACAAAGTTCAGCGTTCATCGAGTGATTTTCTGACGACTGTTGTAAGGCGCAGTAAGTCCAGCTACTGCAGAGACGTTTGTGTTCAACTCCCCAGTAAGAGAGGCGTCTGGAGAAGAGGCTACGTCGTGCGTACTTGATTACGCTATAACGTGGCGAAGAAAATGAAGCTGCAGTGAAAATAAACTGAATTAACGGTGACAATTTGGACTAGATAACAGAAGTAACAGTTGAAACCCAGTGAAATCAGAATAAGAAAACTGGACAGTCACAATATAACACCTAAAATTTTTTCCGAATATCTAAAGATTTCAAGAAGTATACTAACCAAATATAGTTCGAAACGTTTATAGTAAATAATATGGATAGCAAAACAAAAAAGCTTGTAGCGTTTGTTTAATTCGGTGTGGTGTCATTAACCCCTGTTCTACGTTCATACATATTGTAATAAATCAAGTCCCAAGATCGCGGGTTCAAATTTAGCGGCGGACGATGGATATTTTCGCGCGTAAAAACCCTGGTATGCTTCCTTTGGAAGGGGCGTAAAGCTGGTGACTCGGTGTCGTAGAGTTATGCCATATAAAATAATATCAAGCTGGATAAAGAGACCTCTGAGCAAAATTAAGCACAATTTCACGCCCAATTAGAGTGAATTGCTGAGAGCCATAGTAGGTAAAGAGTGTCCACAAAAAATATATGCTATTCGCAAAAAGATGCGCGAGTTTTTCTTTAATAACAAAACGACAATGTTAGACAACGGCTTAAATTCTGTAAACAATGATACACGTCTCCTTATTTTAAGACATACACTTTTAATACAATATTGCTAGAAATTGGATTTAGAATTGTGAAGGGAAATACAGTGAATATAGTATCAACAGAGAGTATATAGTGTGCCGAGATTCTACACCTCTTTCGATCTACAACCTAACCTTGGTTTATATTAATTATCTTGTGTTTAGTAACAGCTCGCTATTATTATTATTATTATTATTATTGTAGACCGTCCAAATGAGAAACTGTTTCTCAGCTAATAATTATGTGACTGAGTATCAAATCCCCGATTAGTATAACGTAAGTAATTGAATGACCCTTCCCAAATTAAAATGGGCCGATTTTATATTAAACTGAGGTACTGATAATCTTTCAGTGCTTATTAATAGAGCTCGGTCAGAGGCCACAAAATTGCCGGATTGAGGTACGGTGTACACAGAATGTAACTACCACGCGATGGAGTTGGCGTGGTTTTATAGCCCGTTTCGAAACTTGTAGCGCTATCTTGCATCACCCACTGCCTGGCCTCGTTCAGTTCCTGCTAGTAGATAAATCAGTGAACACTGAAGGAGAACACAGATTGAAAAATGTGTAAAACACTAAAGGGTAGGCATACGACACTGAACACACTTGTGGATGATTCAAATATATTTTGAGTGATAGGAAGAGAGGCTTTTCTCTCGATACAGTAAAGCTGCATCTTGTAATTCAGTGCAATGAATTCTGAGTGAATTTGGTTGATTTATGTTAATGTCTCTTCAAAGCTCTGCATATTATTATCCTGAATGTTTTGTACAAAGCCTTATTCTTTTATTTGTAAAAGTATAAGGCGTTTTTATTTACTACTCATATTATGAAATAATTGTTTTATTGGATTACCTCATGAATTAGAACGATGCGTATAATATCAACCCATATAGAGTGCTAATTTTGGAACAGATTATACCTCAACGTGTGCATATTTACTACAAACCCCTCTCCACTACCCTCTCTCTTGTCATACAGATAAACGTGCTTTCGTCTTCCTAAGAGGCAGGTTTAAAAAGAAAAAAACCCTCCTACGTATTTGTTGATAAGTATTTACATGCATCATCTCTGTCACATAGAATATTTTACTCATAATGTTATGAAAATGTAAATTTAATAGTCTTACAATATATGTATTAAGATAAATTATCATGTTAAATAAGGAACTGTTTTGCATCACACAACAATCTATTCTACCACAGCAGCCAATGAAAGGTGAAAAGTTCACATGACAATAAAGATATAAGGCGCAAGTTATATGGCATAGGCTTTAGTATCAAGTCAGGCAAGAAATTAAACCACTGCAAAAATTCCAAATAAACACACGTATATAACACAGCGACCCCTACCCAACCAAGAATTATTTGGTTTAAAATCGACAGTTGCCGATCTCCTTGGCCGCGATCGCTAAAATATCTAGTGTTGGTGTTTCGCGGCACAGGGGATCGCGGGTTCAACTAATCCGGCCTTCAGCATGGGTGTTTGTGCTGTGTTTCCGTGATTGTGTTCTAAGTCATTCTCTCTCTCCTGGTGGCCAATTAGGTTACGCCTGAAGGTCAGTATGTGTATAATAAAGAAAGGCTGGTGTGTTCCATCGACATGACTTTCTCTAGCTGTTCCATGAACGTTTGTTACAGAAGATTATTATTGGATTTACGTCATGCTACACATTAGCAGAAATGGTTTTATGACTTGCTTCCTTGTAAGCAGAAAGGAAATAAGGGAGTACACTTGGCTAAAGCATTAGTCAAATATTTTAAAAGCTATCGCTAAGTGAAAAAATTGAAATTAGGTTCTCAACGAAAGTTCACTTCACGCTTAAAAAAAAATAAGTAGTTTAACATTGAAACCAAAAACATTAGAACCATTTTTGAAAAAATCAAAATTTCCAAAAAATGTTCCATGTAAAGGTAGCTGTGATAGAGGGATTTTCTTGAAACTCTTTTTGTCTCATCCTTGGAAGATATTGAACTTAAATGCCAAATTCGGTATTCAACCGACCTTTTTTTTTTAGCTATGCTGCCCAGAGACACACACACGTGTGGAATAAAATACCCTCTCTATTTAATATGTACATTGTATATACATGTTAGAGAAGGTAAAATAAAAAGAACTCTACGGTTGACGTGCTGCAAGATTATGCCTGCACTACCAACGTAACAGCTGCAATTAACACTGACTACGACCATGTCTTTACCATGAGTATATTTTAGAAGCAGTTGCTGGTACTGGAGTCAACTGAATAAAGAGAATGTCGCCAAAAGTAGCCAGAGAGAGAGGAGATATGTCACAATTGCTTTTTGGTTAATTCCAATAGCATACGTTCTCTGTACTGTTATATTGTGCGGCAGTCACACCTACTTTTCGTTATCTCTATTATTATTATTATTATTATTAGTAGTAGTAGTAGTAGTAGTAGTAGTATCGCATTTTAATGTATTATTCATATTTGCTCCGGCTAGTTGGGTTCTTCGGTCGCGCATGTATCTCTTATCAGGCGTGAACGGTAAAAGGTACTATTTCAGAGATAACATATTTGTAAATTTTAGTTTGAGTATTTTATTTAAACTGTTACCACGTATATTCACAACTTACATTTTATAATTCTGTGAGATCTTAGTTGAAATTGTACGCGTTCACTTACAAATGAAATTAGATGTCACGGATCACATTTCTTACGTAACTAATCTGTAAGAATGAAGTACTGTGGAGGAGAGCTGAATATAATGTTACCTAAAGACTAACTCAACTGTGCAGTAAATAAGGATGAACCGTGTTGGAACATGAAGTCTTCTAGAATATATAGCAAACACCCTTGTTCCGCCTAAGCATTAAAGCCGTGAACTAATTGGCTTGTTTTCCCCGCTCCCAGTAGCGTCTCTTTCGATGAGCCAATAGATAGAGAATATCCTACTGTTTAGCTTAGGCTGCTAACTCTCAGTAACTTTAAACTAACTTTCACAATCTCACCAGCCCCTCAAGCTTGCGTTGTCTCTTTTTTAGCTCAAGGCCATTCTTTTGTACATTTTATCCCAGCTCCGTGGCTATTGCCCACAAAACTCCTACGAAAGATTTCTCTCGTCTTTCTTATAAATAAGTTTATGCTAACATCCTCTAATAATATAATCTCACTTCTATATTACATATTTACATTATCTTGCTTATTAATTATTTAATCTTCTTGCATTCATTAGTGCTGCCTCAATTGTTATATTAATATACATTGTCGAATCACAGAGACAGCAGCTGCTGCATTGGCATTCGCTTGTCACATTCATCAGTTTGTTGCAGAAATACATAAAGTATAGACTTTGGAGAGATAAATCGTGCGACGACGTATTTGCTGCGCCACCTATCTCTGTTGTAATCATATGCAGGAGAGAGTAATATTTATTGCCATTTCCTTTCGTAAGCATAACCTTTGTATTAAAAAGCATTGTACAGAAACAACACCGTTATAAAAGTCCAGATGATCGTAATACGAGTGGGAGAACTGGCAGGCATTGATTTGTTCATTTAGCAAGCTCAGCGGACGAACCTTCCTTCACCCATGCCCATTATAAATCATATTCGACTGCAGCAGACCAGGGCTTGGCCCTGCTTCTCCAAATACGGCGATAATTAAATAAATGTGA
Organism: Hymenopus coronatus; assembly: GCA_030762935.1. Lineage (NCBI taxonomy): Eukaryota > Metazoa > Arthropoda > Insecta > Mantodea > Hymenopodidae > Hymenopus > Hymenopus coronatus. The sequence continues at coordinate 92,371,798 of CM060900.1, read as the reverse complement.
GATAATAATAAACCTATCGATCCAATGAGAAATGAACACCTTTATTTGTCGTTCGCCGAAACAACATATTTCCTATCCATAACAATTATAAAACAAGTATTAAATCTGACGACATAGCTGCTCTATTTCCTCAGATGGTGCTAGAAATGAAGCTATCGTCTCAAGACATTCAACCCGAAAACGTGTCATTTAAACTGCTGTCCACAAGAAAGAGAAAATTTCAGTTAAGAACAAACCAGCGACGGCAACCTAAGAGTGACCACTAGGATCCATGGTACTAGAACTGTTTTAAACTAAATAAAATTGAGTTTTATTTATGGACGCTGTTTAACTGTTCTGATGCTTAGAGTACCATTTTATTTTGAGCCTGAAAGATAGCTTAATTTTGCTCAGAGGCCTTTATATCAGACTTGAGGTTCTTTTACTTGCCGTAAATCTACGACACGAGACCAATGGCTTTACTTGCCTTCCAAAGGAAGCCATGCTAAGGATTTTTACGCCCGAAAAAATCCATCGCTCTCTGCTGGGTATGAACCTGCTACCTTGCGAACCAGAGGATAGCTTACTACCCCTAGACCACACTCTATTAGAGTGACTATGCAGAGTTCCTCTATATTTGAATAGTTTAATGTCATATTATTTCTAATCATTAGTTGTTTGTTTTCTATTCTGTATTCTAGAAAGCAATATACATGGATTATTTCCTACGGCACACCATATTTACTTTCTCTAGTACGTATGACAATCTACATAATAGGTAGAGAAGGTATTTTGTTCCATTGATACCCCATCTTTAACTGCATGGTCCTCTCGACGACATTTCACTGCGGAACATTTTGTCTATCAGCAATGGGGTTAAGCAATGATGTCGCTAAGTTACTTTTTTACTTTAATTATTAAACATTATATCACACACAAATTTTCACTCACTTTAATAACTCTAGACTCTGGGGAGATAATGATTTTATCTGGGCTGGAGTAAAATCCCTACACGGGACCCCTCACACAGCAAGCAGATGTTCTACCGGCTCAGCTACGGGGCAAATCGAGAAGATATTGTATTCGATGCCGATATTTCACCGGAAATATATATTTTGAAGGCCTCTGTATACAAAAAAACAACACAAATAGAAAAAAAGTCGGTGTGTGTATGTGTGTGCCTGTGGGCAACATAACTCAAAACCGAAAAGTCGATTAAATACCAAACTTAGTCAATTTCAAAATTTTCCTAGGATATGGCACGAAAATTTTCAGAAAAGTTCCCCCTCAAAACTACCTTCACATGGAACATTTTTCGAAATTTCCGGGTTTTTTTTTTCAAAAATGGCTCTAACATTTTAATTAAAGTTCCGTATACTGAAGATATTTACATGACAAATAAAATGTATACACTGAATCTCTTGGGATAAACCATGAAGTCCTCTTCATTCTGAATGACTTTTGCATAACTGGTAAATCGTTAGAAAGAGACAATATTTTTACACAAAAAAAAAAAAAAAATTAGATCAGACAATGTATGTCACATATAGTTGTTTTGCAGAGCTAACCATTTCCGAGAAATTCTCTGTTATTTGTTTCAAATTTTAAAATACTTAAACGTTTCACAAAAGGGGAACTCCTCGTCCTTTTCATTTATATTTTATTTTACTCCTAGCCATGGAAAGAGAACTGATGTTCAATGAAAATCACATAACGACAGCTTTTAAAATATTTGACTGCGCTTTAGCCTAGTCTATTTCGCTTACAGGACCTAAGTAATAAGATCATTTCTGGTAATTTTTATCTTGATTATCATGAAGAGGACAAAATAATAATCTTTTGCAAGAATACTTTGTTTTAGAACAGATGGAAAGTCTTATGAATGCGGTACTTCAAATGTTTTATAAGCATGTTCCTAACAATTTTCAAAATGCGTATATAGTGGGGCACAACACATTTTGGTAGGTTTAACGCCAATTCTACTCCATACAGTGCCATAGGCGGTGGACACTGAGGAATAGGAAGTATTTTAGGCACGTAAAGTCCTAATTTCGCAGCGGCTGTAGACGCAAGCAGGACGTACTCTTCGAACCATTTTGAACAGAGAAGACAAAACAGGAAGGCGGCAACAGTAAAATCACCAGTTGTGGGTGAACAATGAGTGTACAGGCCCCGTCCCCTCTCGCTGATGCCATCAATCCCCGTAACGCCACTAATTTGAAATTCCTCAAACGTTCATCGTCTGTGCTCTCTACAGATGATCAATGAAATAAAATGATTACTGGAAAAGGAAATTTGAAGGAAAGGTTCTAGGCCTTTAGTACATTTCAAGCATTTGCCAGTTGTGAGGGCTGAGGAAAAAGTCTCAACTACTGAATGACGTCCTGACTAGAACCGCGGACCTCCCGCTCACGAGTCTATGGTCTGCACTTTAACGAGCTCGGCCACCCGCGGCCGTCCATTCAACAACACATACTTTCAATACCGATTCACCGAATATATCTATTCTCGTCGTTGTTCGCAGTAAAGACTGCTAGGCTCTGAAATGCGTTGCCGCAGGGAGCTAGGACCTGTCAAGCGTTAAATGCTTTTCATCATACATTACACATATTAGTTAAGTAATCGTTAAGTTTTATTGTATATTTAGCTATACACATATGCTTTTACTTTCTCTACTTCGTACATGTTACATAGGAGAGACGGTACTGTATTCCACCCAAAACATCGATACCGAGATTTCACTGGAAATACACGTTTTAGGTCCCCTGAATAAAAAAAAAAGATTTTTTGGAAAACTGTTTGTGTGTGTGTGTGTGTACCTACACCATACCTTAAAAACGAAATGTCCGGTATGTACCAAATTTATATTTAAGTTCAACATATTCCAAGGTTGCGACACGAAAATTTTCAGTAACATTTCCCTGACCCAAACTACCCCTTACATGGAAAATATTTCAAAAATGAAGATTTTCTCAGAAATGGCTGTAAAGATTTTTACTAAAGCGTATATTAAAGATATTTACATGACAAATAAAATGCATATTTTGAGTTTTCTGGGAATAACCTTTGAAGACCTCTTCATTCTGGATGACATTGCCATAGCTGGTAAATAGCGAGAGATAGAAAAAACGTACTACGCAACAAAACACTCAACTTGTGTCATATATAGTTTGTTTTTTGCAGGGCTAAGCATTTCCTGGTTATTGGTTTCAATTTTAAAATACAGGTGACGCATGAAAAACCAGCCCCGAGTAGAGATTCCTCGCCCGACAATTACGCCAGCCACGAGCAGATACAACAACAAATAGCTGAAAGTGCAATAATTATACAATAAAGACATAAAAATAAGCTGATGCAAAGTTCTATATTTAGTGAATGTCTTATACATTTCATTAGGTGCTGAAAATGACCTCCTTGTGCTTCCATGTACTTTTGCGCGCTCCTTAACAGTTATTATACACTTCGTGCAACTCTGCCGCATCAAGTCACAAAATTTCATTAAGAATATTATCCTTCAAGTCTCCTAAAGTTTTTATATTATTTGCACACACTTCCCCCTTTAGACTGTCACACAGATATAAGTCACAAGTGGTTAGGACCGGCGAACGCAGCGGCCACAATCCTTTGTTGATAGTCCTTTCTGCTGTGAATATTTCGTAATATCGTGAGATTGACAGCATAATACGTTCAAGGGGTCAATATTGCGTAAAATAGATGACAGTACAATAGCGGGCGACAATGAGCAATCTAGTGTTTGGGGCTGGATTTTTGTGTGCCATCCTGTACTAATTTTTTTCTCATCCATTTCATATCTCCTTTTCTTTTTTTACTCCTGACCGTGGAAACGGAACCGAATATCAATGGCAATCTGATAGCGTCAGCTTTCACAAGCCTTGACTGTCGTTTTAGATAAGTGTATTCCTTTATTTCCCTCCTACATATAAGGAACTAAGCAAAAACACAATTTCTGCTAATGTTTATCTCTATTTGCATGATGCAGATAAAATAATAAGCTGTTGTAAGAATAGTTTTCTTCTTCTGCTACTCTTTTTTTTTTTTTGGTAGATCAGGCACAGATAATCATATAAATGGAACAATCAGATTTGTAATATATTTATTACTGTTATCTTAGTATCTTTACATTTTTCAAATCGCATTGGGAGAAAATTTAGAGACCTATTGGGCTCTATGCAACCTCCGGGAGGAAGAGAGAGATGAAAGCTCCGACGGACTGTTGTCCGGTACCAAGTGGAGACAGGCGCGGATATTGAGGTGGTTCCTAAAGTTTACAGATGGAAGCACTTCTGCAGCCACCCCCTTAGCTCCTCCTGACGAAGAGGTCCTAACTGTTCTGGTTCCGTACCAGAGGAGGAGGAAAAAGGCATATAGCGCATACACACCACGTAATAGACATATCCAAACTACCCACAAAAGCAACGTACACCAAAAGGTGATAGGAAATTAAATGATATCGAATGAGGGACCGAAAAAAATAAACATGGTGTTGTAAAAACCATTTCCCTGGCAATAAGGGAAAACTACGAAAAAATCCAAGTCAGAGTCACAGAGCCCCGAGATATCCCGCTCATTTTCAGTTATCTTATATATTGTACTGATATTTGTGTTCTTTCTGTAGTGTTCCTACGGTTGTATTTTACCGCTGTATTCAGGATTCTGTATTAATGATGTTTACTTTCGCCAGAAAGTATGTACCTATACAATATAAATAGGTAGTGAAGGTATTGTATTACACCCGAAAATTCGATACCGAGATTTCACCGGAAATATATGTTTTGAATACCCATGAATCCAAAAGAAACATTTTTAAAAAAAGCTCTGCATTTGTGTGCATCTGTGGACAATTCAGATCAAAATAAAAAATTCCGTAAATACCAAAGTTGGTATTTAAGTTTAGCGTCGGATTCATGACAAAGATTTTTACGAAATTCCCCAACCCCTGAAGTACCCTTTATATGGAACATTTTTTGAAATTTTCGATTTTCTAAGCAACGACTCCCATGATTTCGATTAAAGATATTTATATGGCGAATAAAAGGATATCCCAAATTTCTTAGGAATAGCCCGCGAAGATATATTTATTCTGGATGACTTTTGCGCAACTGTAAACTGTAAGAAATAGACAAAAACTTACTGCATAAAAATTAAGTTTTATATAGAGCTAACCACTTCCGAGGTATTCCCTGTTATTGGTTTCAATTTTGAAGTGCTTAAACTTTTCTCAAACTGGAAGTCCCCATCCGTTTCATTATCCTTTGTGTTTCTTCTCGTCATAGAGAGACAGCATATAAAAGATTTAACTGACACTTTAACCTAGTGTATTCTCTTATTAAGTGATATGCTTATTTGTGGTAATGTTTATCTTGATTAGCATGAGACAGATAAAAGAATAATCTCTTTTAAGAATAGTTTATTTGCAGAACAGATATAGAAAGTCATGGGAAAGGAACACATCAGAGCTTTCTATATGGTTTAGCGGAAGAGAGGGTTAAATCTCCTTAGCTCTGCTTCTTCTTTAATATTTAATCCTTGGATTGGTTTGCAACATTTTCTCTGCCTCCCTTTTAATTGTTCATACGGTTTACAGTTCAGGTCACTCTTAACTTGTACCATGTATACTGCTATACTAAATTAAATAAATAGAAGCACTTACTAGGATGGATTTCGGGACAAAATTTGAATTCACGTTCTGTATTCCTTCATTCAGCAACAGTTTTGAACACATTTTGCAATATACCAATTACAGAATAATAAGGAATAACTTTCAGAGTAATCTCTGAAGATTATGGACACTCTGAAGAGATGATCGAAGAATCCTTTGCTATATCACAGTTTAAATTAGGCGGTCTCGTGTCTCATAACATATTCAGGCCTTATGAACGGAAGCTTTTGCTAAATAATATAATTTTCAGTTTATGCATCAAATTCAAATGAGCTGGCTAAAGATCCGATGAGAGTGGTGAGTACTTTAAATAGGATTAAATTCCATTAATTTTTGTTTTTACTTTCTCAGTACACAGCACATAGGTAGGTAAGGCATTGCATTCCACCAAAATTTTGATATTGGGATTTCACCACAAATACAAGTTTAGAGTCTCTGTATCTTAAAAAAAACACTCTTTTTAGAAAAAAATTCCGCGAGTGTGGGTGGATTTGATTGGATGGATGCACGTAGATAGGCAGATGGGTACGTGGATGGAAATGGAAATGACGTGTTATTTATGGACGCTCTTTAATTACTGTGGTTCTCAGAGTCCCATTCTAATTTGGGCGTGAAAGACTGCTTAATTTTGCTCAGAGGCCTCTCTATCAGGCTTGAGGTTCTTTACGTGCCGTAAATCTACGACACGGGACCAACGGTATTACTTCCCTTCCGAAGGAAGCCATGCTAAGAATTTTTACGCCCGAAAAAAAGGCATCGTCCTCCGCCGGTTTTGAGCCCCGGATGTTGGATATATGAAGTTAGCATGGTACATTGCACCACGGAGGGCGGATGGATGGGATAGGCACGTGAGTATGTATGTGTCTGTGAACACGATGACTCAAAAAACCGGAAAGTCGGTTACGCACCAAACTTGACATTTATGTTCAGCATCTTCCAAGGATACACTAGGATGGCTTTAAAGAAAATCCTCCCATCCCAAAGTAACTTTTATATAGGAAATAATGAGAAAATTTCGATTAACTCAAAATTAGCTCTAACGATTTTGACTAAAATACCGTACATTAAAGATACATATAAATAAAATGTAGCTATATCTTGTATTTTCTGGGAATAGCCCCTGAAGAGTTTTCATTCTGGGTGACGTTTGCATAATTGGTAAAATGTAAGAGGTAGACAAAACCTTACTGCACAAAAATGAATATTTCGTCAAAACACCCAAATTATGTCATATACTTTACTATAAAGTTAACTATTTCCGTGATATTACCTGCTATTGGTTTTAATATTAAAACACTTAAACTTTTCTCAAACGGAAATTTGTCATTCCTGTTTGTTTGTTTTTTATTTTACTCCTGGACATGCAAACAGAACCGAATTTAAATACATAGCAACCAATTTTAAAAATATTTGACTATCGGTTTAGCCTAGTGTATTTCCTTATTTCCCTTCTATTTACAAGGAACTAGGTATTAAGATCTCTTCTGCTAATGCCTTACACTGGCTTGAACTAGATAGCAGAATAAGCTTCAGTAAGAATAGTTTGTTTCAGATTATGTAGGGAAAGTCATGTGAATGGAACACGTCAGATTTGTTTTTTGTTTGTTCTTTTTTTCCCAGACAAGTCGTGTGTAGGAAAAGAGTTGAAAAGGTAGAGCTAGACTGACAAACCCATGCCATAGCCGTGATTTGAACCATGGATACACCCGTTTCCAATTGGTTGCTCTAACCACTGAGCCACTTGGCATGACTTTAAATCCCCCAACTGCCTCGAAATTTTTCCGGAAACCACCAGCATATCGTAAATCCATTATGAGGTGCTGTACCCTAATGGCGACTTTTAATGCTATTAATCTGTGCTAATTTACTGTATAACCTCATGCAAACTTTTAAAGCGGCTTTCCCATACTGAAATAACAAGTGTTGGATTGAGAACTAAATTAAATCTGCATTGTTTGCTGCATATCTTTTAATCAATGGCAAGAAATACAAATTATATAATTTATTAAATATTAATAGTCTGAAATAAAGCTTAAGATTTCATTGAGATAGCTGCATCCTTTTGTATTCAATATTCACGGATGTTTTAATAAATATATATCTGAACTTACAGGTGAAATTCATTTCTAAGAGTTATACAACTAGGTTAATTATAAAACGCGTAACGACACACTCTTATCTTCTAAACAAAGACCAGCCTCCAAACTGTACCAACTGCAACACTTGGACTGTCCTATGTACTCCAAGAGTGGACAACAAACCAGCATCTCGGATTTCTCCAGAGCCGTGAACAAACCGAAAAAGATGATAAAAACTCTACAGATTCTTAAGGATATTAATTTGTTTGATAAACTGTAAACATGTAACTTTCTGAACTAATGTTGAAATAATCATTGTATAATGTTTTAAATAATTTTTGTGTAGTGTTGGAGATAATGTGTTAATTGTAAGAATGTGTAAGACTAAGCAGTCAAAATGACCAAAAACAAATATTACCCCCGCCCCCCCAAAAAACGCGTAACATCTTCAAAGGAAATTTAGAAACTAAGAAACTAATGCACTGGCAGATATTAAGTTATATCCAAAAATTTTCTGGTATAACCTAAGAAATCATAACAAAATACAAGCATGTATGAAATATCCTCTTTAAACTGCCATTTAGTGTTAAAATATCGATGAAGGTATTTTTAAATCACAGCTTAGCTTCACTTGGAACAATGAAGGTACTCCTGGTTTTATTTTGTTTTGACAGTGTTTAACGCCCGCTTTTACTACTTGTGGCACCGCAGGCGATGAGACTGGTGATACATGAAATGAAGATAGAGCACCGGTGGAATGCGTTGGCGGGGGAGACCCGAGAATCCGGAGAAAGCCGGCCCCAGCGCCTGTCCACAAATCTCACATGCAGTCGCTTGGGATCGAACCCGGACCTTCTAGGTGAGAGGTAAGTGGTCTAGCCACTCGACTACGGCGCGGCCTTTCAGGTTTTAGAAGTTCAAACAAAAGGTATAAAATAATGCCTTTAATCGCATTTTTTTTTAACGGAATAGGCTACTAGAAGCCACGAGGAAGCATTTAGTAGAGTAACATTTTCACTTGATCATAAAAGTTTGTTTAAAACTTGCCTTAAAGACGGCAGTGAAAAGGCATGAAATCTCGTGATATTGGAATATATATATGCAGGCACACGGACACGAATACCTCCCTGCCACAATAGGGTCCGTGTTTTTTGTCAATAACTACGCCGCCTGGGCCTCCGTAGAAAGTTATTTTGAGTGAGCAGACACAACCATTGTTCTGGGGTATCATTAGACCCTTCGGGCTCTCTCATTCGTTTTATCGGGATAAGGTACCACGTGTGCAGGCAGAGATATTATTGCAGTGCTTTATGTGCGTTCAGGATTCTCACAGCACAGATATAGTCGGTATTATTGAAATCCTTGTAGATGCTGCAGTCATAGTTCTCGATTTTTGAGAAATGTTAAGCTTTTTAATAATTACAATGCTAAATAATACAATCAAATTGGTTTAGGGGGAGTCAAAAGGGTATTTTTTTTATATGGGTTTCAGTTATCTCTCCTCTATTTTACATCCCTTATGTTACGTGACCATATCCCGACGGAGAGCCGCGCCGTGGCTGAGAGGAAATCCACTCGTCTCTCACCAGGGTTCGATCCCAGGTGTCCGCATGTGGGATTTGTGGAGAACAAAGCAGCGCTGGGGGGGGGGTTTCTCCGGGTTTTCCTGTTTCCCCCGCCATCGCAAAATATCCCGATGCACATGTTACGAAATATTTCGCAGACCGGCGTGTGGAGGACAGTTAAGCCTTCTAGGTCCCATAACTCTACCATACTACCTTGCTTCGTCACGTGTCCGCAGATACCTTAGTGCAAGCAATTTTGCCACTGCCTTTAAACATGTCTGACATGGGGTGCCGTTCAATCTCCATGGTTTAATTATTGCGGTTAGATGGCAAAGATTTCCCTGTTACCACCTACGCGAGTTTTCATTTTATTATTTTTACACCGTAGGTTGAACTTTGGGTAATGGTATAGAACATCCGATTCACTGTTCACAGAACCTGAGGCAAACTGAAAAAAAAAAAAAAAAAATCACTCGGATTGGTTAGCCCTCGAGAATTTCACCCAGAACCTCTCCCAACGCAAGCCACAAATTACCAACTGAGCCATCCCGTTCCGTATATTTTTACATTTTGATTGCATGTGAATGTTTTAAATGTTCCGCTCATTTTGAAGTAACTTCTATAGCGACTTGCAAACTACAAATCTTTTAAATGTGTAAAAAAAAAATAATGTTCTTTAAGCTTTTTGTCTCGCATGTCTAAAACATGAATTGATTAGTAGATATTAGTGCTAGAAATAAGATGCTTTATTATTATTATTATTATTATTATTATTATTTTTTTTTTTTTTTGTAAATGTTCACACCAATTATTGGTAGCACCAATCAGAGCGATATGAGACCGGAGAAATATGAAACATTCTGTAACAAGTACCTCCAAGTTTTGTTTAAATTTTACCTTTAAGGCCAATATTTATTTCTGAACAACTTCAGCTTCATAAATACCCCATTATCTTGCAAGCTAATTTGTACATCGTGCTGATGTTTACCACCCATTTGTAATTAAATAAGCTATATCTAATGAAAACGTTTTTATGTAAAACGTATTGATTTTTCAGCTCTACAAATTATTTTTAAATAACATTTTAGGAAATAAAATCATAATTTTAAAGCTTTATAAAATACAGGTTAAACAATTGAGCCTTTTCATATAACGGGTATAGGGCATTTCGACTTCCCTTAAGGTGAATTCCAGGGAGAATGCGTGTCACCCCTCATTGTTGCATTTGATGTCCTTATAACTCGATAGATTATATTTAACCCTTGCAAGAGATTTTCAAACACACACGGTGCTTGTTGTTGCATTTTGTGCCTTATTTCTCTCTCTATCACTTGCCCTTGTTAGGTAGGGAAAGTAGGAATTGTATCTGGCATAAAAGTTTATTTTAGCGAAAATATACAACATTTGTACAAAAGCTTCCGGTGTGACATTCATACGAGAACAACAGAGCTCAAAACAGAAAAGTGGGATGAATAACTCCTCTACCTTTTGTATAAGAAAGCATCCTTCATACGTCCTAAATGTTCACATACGGTGACACTGTGCTCTCATTAAGAATTAGATGTAATTTTTTCCCCCAGGTTGTACATGGATTATCAATGTTGTCCAAAATGAAACGGAGTTGCTTATGTTGGTACCGACAAAATCTAGCTCCATCCCTACCAGCGTGACCATCTCCGTTTGCCGTTATCTGGCTCAGTTGGTTGTCAATTGGTGCATCAAGAGGAGGATGTCCCCTCTTCTGCACTAGCTTTTCCCTCCGTTTCATTCGCTAGCACCGAAACGCGGCATGATATGGCAGACTGCATTCTGTCGATTTACAACAACATTTTGCTCATCAGATGTTTGTGAGAAAATATATTCAGTAATGAACCTTAACAAAACAAAAAGAAATTCAAGCATATCGGAGCCAGCCTTGAAAGATATATTACGCATTCAATAAGCGCAATCCATTCTGACAAAATAACTAGTAGAATCCTGCAGATGCCAAGTTTCTACTTCAAATAGATGAAACATATTCAAACAGATAATTTCGGTTGGCTTAGGGGTACTTCAAAAATAGGATTTTCAGTGCAATACTTACGCATGTTTGTGTTCTCTTTAAAACGTTAAATTTCTTTTGAATTTGGGAAACGAATAATTTGTGTTATTTACATGTATTTAATAATTTTATATCGTTTAAAATACTGCATGCTTTAACCGTTTATTCAGACTAAAGTAGTTAACGTTCTTATTTTCAAGTAATAATTCGTTAGCTTATTTTTGTTAGATTCTAAAATATCTGTCCTATTTTTGATTAGGTGGAATAAACTATGACTTCCGTTCGTATTTTGATAGACCCAAACTAACATAAGAATACTAAGTGCAATAAAATGGGAGTGCTTATCATCCCTTGTATGCAATAATGTGTGTTGAATTCATGCAATTTAGAAGTTGTTAACATTAGGGTTAGACAAGATAGAGGGGATGCAGACCACTGGAGCTCAGCGCCGCTCATTGTAGGCTCTTCATGTCTAACGTGATCCCTGGAAGGAAGGGATAAAGGAGAGGATTGAAGGACGACCAGATCCGGACTACGATGCACGCTAGCGAGGACGACTTCCCTAACAACTCCAGAATGCCACCAATCGTGACGCCAGCATGAAAAGCCTGGGGATCCTGCAATGAACGAGCCCTCGCCCCAAAATTAAATTGAGTTTCATTTGAGAACCATCTACAACTGCTACGCTTCTCAGCGTCACATTCTATGTTGGGCATCAAAGGACCACTTAACTTTATTCAGAGGCCTCTTTATGGGGCTTGAGGTTATTTTACGTTCGTAAATCTAAAGATTTTTACGCCCCAAAAAATCCATCGCCTTCCGCCAGGTTTGAACCCGCGATCTTGGGAATCAGAAACTAGCAAGCTATCCCTAGACCACGGAGAACGACGCCCCCAGCCGGCCAATCAAGAATCAGAGAAAATTTTGACACAGCGAAAACCCGGTCATACAACCCTGAAACATAAGCAAAGGAACGTCTGAAAGGGAATAATGGGTACAGAAAATGGACAGAAAACTCGAGAGAGTAGAGGAGGCACCTCAGAAATTAACTATTGAAACCACGAAAAAACCAGGGTCAAAGTGGAACCTCCTGAATGTGGTACTCGATCATTATCGAACTCAGTACCAACACTTTTTTTTCATAGCTAGCGTTAAAGGAAATTATCCAATATGTGCAGCCTGTTTCCAAAAGGCTTTGGATAAGAATAACGAACGGAAAAAAAACACTGAAGTCAGAAAATGGCAGCTGTTTACAGACAATATTTGAAACCTAGTTCTCCTGTAACTCTTTAGAATGTTGGGTACCTTTTAGCATAAAAAAGTACTTTATTTGCTTAGTGACCATATAACAATAATAATGGCTATAATACATTTTGTAATTATTTGTGTTAAATCATCATTTTGAGATGTCATACTCCAAAGGCGACATACAATATCGCAGAGTACTTGAGGTCTTTAGGCTTTATAATATAACCAATATTAGATCAATCAGAAATTTCCTTGCTGAGAAGTTCAACATATTTCGGCACGTTGCCATGTTAGCTCAGTGATTAGAGCAACTGGCTGGAGACCAGGAGATTCGTGGTTAAAATTCTGGATATGTTTTTGAGTTTTTCAGTCTGGCTCTTCCTTTTCAAGGTAGTCAGACCTGTTCTGCAAACGGATTGCGTGAGAGAGAGAGAGAGAGAGAGAGAGAGAGAGAGAGAGAGAGAGACACGCACAGAGACAGAGAGAGAGAAATTAAAAGAGTACATTATTTTGGAAAACTTCACATATTTGGTTGTCATAGCTATGAACTTTAATCAAGATTTGGTATGTTTTGCTGCAAAATGTTGACTTTAACGACTTCTATGCACAGAATTTCTTACTTTTCAAAACAACAACAAAATAGTTGTTAGATTCTGTAACCATTTAAATATGTGCTACCACCTACAGTCCATTTTTCTAAACTTTTGGGTTTTGTACCTTTTGGAAACAAGTTCCAAGTATAAAGTTCAATATCCAATATGACCCGCGCACCTTCACCTTATATCCCAGAAATCAGAAAACAGCGCTGCGCTCGGAAAAAACAACAGAAGTAAATCTTGTGTTTGTGCTTGGTCTGAGGGAGGAGATCGTTAAGGTGAGGCCAGTGTAGCGATGACAGCTTTATGCTGCAGTGCCGTCCTTCAAATCCATGTTCAAGTAATTTACGTTGCACATAAACTCATCTCTGTAAATAACAGGTATTACACCGGTATCACCACCGTTTCCCTCCACTCTCCTATTGTGTTATTAGCTTGGAAACGCATTCTGAATGCGGCAAAGGTAGCAGTTTGTTATTAATACATGTCTGTTTCTTCGACGCAAAAATATTGCTAAGTGAAGTCCATACTTTCCTGCCATGTCTTGCTCAACGTATGGCCCCTTAATTTAATTTACTGATCACTAAAATGAAAAAATGCGCGCTAGCTCTCACTCCCAAATGGGATTCAAATGAATTTTAGGGCACTAGATAGGGTTATTGTTTTACTTTACGACTCTGGACATTTCATTACATGGTCAAAACGTAACGCGTTTGATTTACAACTAATTCAGAAGTTTGTGGCCCGTTTATTAAAAGACAATGTTTACCTCCCAGAGAGCATGAAGCTACAGCTCGTACCCTTATGTTATGCTCATATACTTACATGTTGTGGGAGGATTAGAGGGCTGTCCAAAACTGTGATATTTGAGCAGCAGTATTAAGTTACAGATGTGCTTTAAAACAAAAGTTTTAATGACAATGCCTCACTGAAAACAATGTAAATTAATCACCTTTTTTGTGTTCTTATTACACCTATTACCTTTTCTGTCATGCTTCACAAATGGCTTCATTAATGCCAAACAATTTAAAACCACAAACCGGTACGTAATTCGTCTTACAGTACCCAATTACTCTCCCACGTTTCATTTCTCTGAATTCCTTTTTTCAGCATTTCTCAGTTTTTAAAATCCTTCTTGGACTACAGTTAATGACTTATCCGCTTGAAACTTTTAGAACAGCTTCAAGAATTGTATATTTAAAAATTGGGGTGCACTGTTTAAAAATATGAAATAGTTCAGCCTTGAATTAATACTTTCATTATCCTAAATTAAAAACCGTCTTAAAATGTTAAACAACATTGTATATCTTAAATTTATTAAAATAAATAACTACGTCAACAAGAATGTATTTATTTTTGTACACTAAGCTCAAATTAAAAACAAATTGGGAGCTTTAGGATAAATCATAAGATCCAAGGAACATCTCAAATAAGCATATAAAATGATTAACTATTAAGCAGAACAGACAGCATAGTATTTGAGGGATTGCAATTAACAATGCTACGGCGCTCAATGTAGTCAGAGACAAGGTATGTCGGTACACCCACTGTCCGCTCAGACGACTAGCGAGGTACCGCGACGTAACATGCTACTCCCCTGTTGTTACTATCGTTTCGCCAGTGTGCCACACTACTGTAAGATTTTGCCGAAGTACCAAATATGCGTCATTCGTAAATGCAGACATTTGTAGAAGAACTTGAATCGGAGCTCTTATCTACTGATGGTGACGCAGGGAGAAGTTTTTTCGGAATAAACGCTGCTTAACAAAATATCGTAGAAATTTCACCATAAAACCTCTCAAAATGTATATTCCTGTCCGTTCCATCGAATGTGACCTTGATTAAAGAGACAACATAGATTAAGTGCTAAATCTAGAAACCACAAGTGTGCGTACAAATATTGTAATCATATGAACGCATTAATAATACATTACTTCGTAGTGCTGTAATATCCTAGGTTACATGAATTATAAATAAACATATAAAACTTTTTTCATGTTTCGTGTACTATAATATAAAATGCAATTTTGAAACATTACATCCTCCATAGCTTGTGCTTGTCCCCTCTGCCTTTGTTTTGTCTTCGCTGATCAAAAACCGGTTAGCTAAGCACGTGTTGCTTGCGTCTTGTGTTAATGTGCAATGCGCTCTGTATTAATTATAAATAAAGAACTTAACATTTTTAGTGTAGCTTGACATCGAGATTGCAGATTCTAGTTCAGTTTTACACTAAGGCTCTTTTCCGAGCCTTTTCTATTGGTTACGGAGTCAACGTGACAGGTGAGCGACAGGTTTCGAGATTTCGTCGAGGTTAGGTTACGTTAGGTTAAGTTAGGTGTATGTAAATGACCTGGATCGAAATAAGGAGTAAAACTGGACTTTCTGAAAATCGGTTCTGCTTTCCAATGCGAAATGCACAGTCTTCCGTTCGTTCTGTATGCTAGCGCATGGACAGCCATGATGGTAAACCGTCCAAAGGCAGACTCAATCTAAAACTGAACTAGAATCTGCAATGTCGCAGTTTGACATAACTCGTTAATATTCTAAGTGCATTATATGATTTATTTTCTGAGTATATGGTAAAATGTGAAGCCAATCAAAAGAAACGGCAGATTTTGGGGCTTACACAGATATATTAGTTTAAAACAATAATAATGGTTATCTGAAAAAATATATCATCCTTTACATAATATGATACGATACATTATTCTTGTGCATTTTAGAATGTGAATTCTGAATTTAGCATTTAATATCTGATTTACAGGAATCTAGAGACGAAAATTAAGTAAAACATACATAAAGATAATGCAGAAGGTTTAGAAGAACATTTCTGTGTTACCCTCACGTGATATTTGCTGCCCATATGCTTTATTTTATATTACCTATACAATCATTTTACGATAAAATATGCGTGGGGCCGACAAGCCAAGTAGGAAGGGAAGATACCTTGCTGATCCCATATTCTGTTGTCTAGCAGAGTCCACTCTGCGCATAGTAAGTAATATTTTCGCTGGTATGTAAAAGTATTTTGTAACAAATGTCTTCATTGACTTAAAACTGGTTAAAAATAAAGTCTTTAATTCACTGCTGCAAATAATTCACACACCCTGCACTGTACTGCATTTCTTCCTCCTTTTATAGCTAGAAAATAACGTCACAGAAATTTCCGAAGGCTCCGCGCCGCGTTTCCTGTGTTACGCATTCCAAATTCTCTAACTGTGATGACTCGCATACCAAGGCGAAGTGAGAACCACTGTATAAGACGGCACTGTCACAATATTTATAATAAGTTGCTTTCAAATTGTATAATCTTAAAGTTAAGTTTTTTGCACACAAAATACTTAAGAGTGAAATACTTACCCTGAAAAACAGAGGTTACTTTTAGCTATAAGACAGCATATTCGATAACTTTAGCGTATTATTTTCTATGTGAAGGTTTAATACTTGGTGTATTGATGTCAATTTGATTCCGCAAAGCTTACGTTGTCTTTCCAACCTAAGACAAATAGATTTACAAATAGACTTCATGTATATTTAAAGAAATATTATATAGGTATATTAAATGACATAAAATAGGTCTAATATGTACACAACTTTTCAGATAATTAAGTTCAGTTCCGGATACTTAATATGAAATGAAGTGTCTTTTAAACCGTAAAACATTAGAATTATTCTTACTTTCTTATGTTTTCAAAATATTTATAAAGTGCGCTTTAACATTGTAAATAAATACCTGTAAGATCAAGTTCTCTTTATGTTTCCTATCATAGTGACGTTTGATATTCAAGTGCTTTATGTATGCAGTTTGAACACCACATGTTAAAAAGCAAGCTTTCTTGTTTTTATAAGTGGCAAAATATTCTCTCTGCCACTCTTCATGGAGCTGGTGTTTCAAGTTCAAAGCCATGTCCGCCACTGAATGAGGCGATCCGAAGCACAGTGAAGGAAACTGTTGGAGAAGAAGACGGAATGGATGGTGAAGTGCAGTGACATTTCAAGCCGTTTTTCCTCATGCCTGAGTTAACCAATTTAAACTTTGCAGAAATAGTTTCATTGCACATTCCATTATAGGAACAAGGGGATGGGGTAAACCTAATCGATAGATAGTCAAATCCTTGACAACGTGTCGCTATATACCTATTACCTTTGAAATTACAAATTCTTTCCAGACATCGTGAGACAGTGCTTTCGAAAATGGCGTATAACAAAATTCAAACCATTAATATCGGTTATCTCGGAAATGGTTAGTGTCAAAAAATAAATTATTTTAAATACATTTCTTTTTAAAGAGATCTACAATGCTCGTTTTTATTGCGTTTAACTCCTGCTTTTACTACTTGTGAAGTATGCTTCTATCCATCTCTTAACGTTAAACATTTATACAAAATTCGTTCCGAACGAAGATGACTTTTCAAAAAATTCAAGTAATGCTTTTCGTCCATTACGTAAATATTTTAAATGCTAGTATTTAACTTAAATCTTTAGTGGCATTATTGGGAAAAAAATTAAAAAATGTTCTATTTAAAGGTAGTTTGGAATGGGATATTTTCTCCAAAATGTTGGTATCGCATCTTTGAAAGATGCTCAACATAAATAAAAGATACAGTATTTATAAAAAAAATAATTTTAAGTAATGGTGTTCATAGACACACACTACATAGATTGAGGCAAGTGGCTCGGGCGTTTCGTCTGACATTTGGGAGGTCGTGGGATCGATTCCCCACGGCCGACCTCTGTGACCCATGGGTTTTTGGGGGGTTTTCTCGGGTCACTAGGCAAATGCTGGGGAGGATCCTTCATTCCCTCGAGTTTCCTGTCCCTTCATTTCATCCCGACCGGTCTCTTTCAGGTTGTGTCGATGAGGACTCAGGCAGAAGCGCCATTCCGTGGAGGTGACTGCGCTCTGGAAATACAGTTCTCGGCGACGGTGTTAGCGGTTGTCTACGGGCATAGATGGTCCATCTGAGGCTGAACCACGGGCTCCTGGCGCTCCCTGTATCGAGATGAACTGCTTGTGAACTGTTAGGGACCCTCCACAACTGCTCTCTCTCTGTCCGGAAGTCGGCCGCCCTCTGAAATTACACTCATCTCATCCTTTCTTCAGTGGTCTAATGTACAATAAGTTACAGCTGCAATGTGGAATGCCATTCCGTAACGTACACACATACGTAATTTTTTCTATACTTTATGATTCAGAGGGCCTCAAAGCATGTATTTCTGGTGAAATTTTGGTATAAATATTTGGTTTTGGAATGCAAAACTTTCGATTCTCACTAAGTGGAGGTGAACAAAGTAAACGAAAGCTAACTTAGCAGGACACGGTTAAATATAAGCAGGCACACAATTTCAGGTCTGAAAGGTTTTCAGACTATAGTATCTCTAAGAATTTTTGTATTAAGGCTTTGTAACTATTACGAAAGCTAAGTACACATAATTGAAATTTTTATTACTTATTTGTGTCGTTATACTGAAATAGTGCATTTTGAAACAGTTTTAGAAAGACCCTGATACAGTTTCGCAGCTGCAGGTATATTTATACCTACGTACCATAAAGAATAGCGTTTAGCATGTTACGCGTTGTACTCTAGATAAAATATATATTTTTTGGCCCGGCAAACATTGCGAAGGTAGATACATAATTCTTGGGTCATAACTTTTATGTTGTCACGCTCCTTTACGTACAGTTTTGAAATTAGTATGAGATTCCATCAAAGTCAGAAATATTCTTATACAATATCTATGAGTAATAGGGGAATTGTGTAACCTAAAACCCAAATTGTAATGTGTTCTTGTGATTACTGATGTATCCAGCACATCAAATGGAATAGTTATGCCAAGTCGCACGCATATCTCTCTCTTATCGCTTGCTTCAGGAATCCTGTTTTGTAAAATGCAAAGCGAAATAAATTAACCTGAAAAAGAGGGTAAGTGGAAATGATGAGTGACAAAGAATGAAAACAAAAAAAAAAATATATATATACATAGTATTTAATTTATTTTCATGGCCACTTTCTCCGGATATATTTTAGAGAACATAAAAAACACACCCTGGCAAACAGTGGCAGCCGACCGGCAACTGGTAGCGGGGGTGGAACTCTCCCTTTCAAACCCAGAAGTAGGTTAGTGCGTCACTTTCGCTCTATAGCGCGTTACTCTTAAACGTTTCGTGTCTGTAACAATTTAATAGTTATATCTGCATCTTCCAATAAAACATTTTGTAAAGTAAATCCAGAATCTATGAATCATCAGCTCGTTCAGCTAACTGAAATGATTTTTACGACTTATACTGCTAATTTGGTATACAATGGTATGCCAACACAAACCACACAGTTAGGCTATTACAAAATCTACTAAATTATACATTTAACATGGACAGCAAAAGAATAAGCAGTAAACCGAATGATTCACAAGAGTCAAGGATGTTGTTTAAAATGTCCATCATTTCCGCGCCTGCAAGCTCAATACCTTCGTAACCAATTACGTCGTACTCTAGCAAGAACATATTCATTGTTACATAGTTCCCCCACAATCAGATAAATATGTTGTCTCAAGAAATCGATGTTTAATAGAGTCTGTTTTTCATAAACGACCGCGAAACGCTTACTAGAAGGCTTTAATTCCATGATGTTACTAAGGTCAATAGTAACCAAGTTGTGCCTGTCATTTCGCTAAAACATTACATCAACCTTTTGTCGTGTTTGTTTGGATTAAGGGCCGTGCGAGAAAATAAACCCACCAGATCTCCACCTCCCTGTTTAGGTATGCTGTTTTGTTAACTTCCTGGAGCCGATTCTCACATTGCCCTACCTTGCCTAACAAAATGCCTGTCTCCATCCACATTACGTCCACAAAACGGTGTTCGGAAATTAATTATTTCAAAATTATATCATATAGTTATTGCCAAAACTAAGTCGCAAATAGGGTATTCTATCAATCTTATAAGTAGCAAATTCTTGTCTTCATACATTTTCGTGGAAGCCAAGCAATTTGGAAACAACCATGTTTTTAGTAAACGGTTCGTCACAGAACAAAATGCTATTGCACGTTTTTGTTGATAATATCTTTATGAAATATATATTAGAAGGAATTGAATAAGTTCCCTTTCACCTTATATTTAAGCAATTACTACTGCTGCTGTTGTAACTTAATAAGTTGCAACGCTGTTGTCTTAACTTCTGAACTATTTTTACAACGTTGTCTACACCAAAAAATGATTATAATTATGTACAAGTCCGAACTAATATGTCCAGTTGTTTCGATACACGTATATTTGTGTGCTACTGTGTTTTGCAAACAAGCATTCCACTCCACGTGCTCAACTGGATAAAATACCTGTGTAGTGGTTATTTATTCTTAAAATTAGGAAGTTGTTAGTTTCCTGAGCTTTAAATTTATTTTATCCTGAATCGCTTATTTGTTGGCTTAAATATATTATTAATTGATTCTACTCTTAGATTACCACATAATGTTAAACAATAAGATAACTTATCTGTAGAGAAAATCTAAAGTAGTTGCTACGCAATATGAATATTATAATTTGCATCCGAATCTAGACAGTGCTGCTATTCATCACAAATAGTCCGAAAATCAATAAAAATGCTAACTTGATACAGAATTTACTACTTAATTCTGCTTTTCCTTTCAAACTTTTTGTTTTCGCAATTTTTGGTCATTGCAAATGTTCAACACAATGGAAGTTTTAACACGTCTGTTTCAAAATCTCAGCATACATTCTTAAAATATCAACAAATAAATTTAAGTATGACTTTTTCTCGTACTCAGAATAGCTGGTTGGTTATCAATTCATGTTTATAATATACTTCTATATCCCGTTTAACAGTAGAACCTTATACCTGAATTATTATAAGAAATGCATATAAAATAATGAAGAACGGAACTTTAAAACTAATCTTACTGAGAGAGACGGCTCAACGGTGCGCATGATGCTCGCATTTCGGAGGTCGCAATTTCGATTTCCATTGTATTGTCCACTTTGAATATGGGGTTTTTCGCAGTTTCCCGGATGGTAGAAAACCGCTGGGACAGAATATATGCCACCAATTTTCGACCCTAATTTCCGGCCGTTTCATTTCGTAATGTTTCAGGTGTATATGATCAGGCGAGTGGACTACGGTGGAATCTGCTTTGAGGAACTAACTGCCGCGGCGTTCATTTTTTTTTGGTAGTGTTTAACGCTCGCTTTTACTGCTCTGGCACCGCAGGCGATGACACTGAAGATACATGAATATGGAGCCCCGGTGGAATGAGATGGCGGGGGAAACCGGAGAATCCGGAGAAAACCCGCCCCTGCTTTGTCCACCACAAATCTCACATGCGGTGGCTTGGGATCAAACCCGGGCTGTCTAGGTGAGAGGCGACTGGTCTGACCACTCGGCCATGGCGCGGCCGCGGCGTTCCTTGTGGAATCAGCCCTCAAGAAGGACTTCCCCGCGGGGAGGAAGGAGCATGACTGTCTGGATTCTGTCTGCGTCAGGGTATATCTGGATATGTTAGGGACCCTATATGTGTCCGAGCGTGACACCCAGCCTTTGTGTCCTTCGCTTCACCCATTCCTCCTGGAGGTTTCCAGAATCGCAATAGGCGAATTTGCGCTAAGTGCCAAAACCTTCCTCTGCTTCCTGACAGAGAACCAAAACGTAACCTTATAGTATTTAACATTAAAGCATTCCAAATGTTCTATTGTAGGAGAACTCTTTTCAAAAGGCTCCATTTTAAATTAATATTTCGAAGTTCAAATAATATTAATCAATTTTAAACTCCTCGTCTGCACTTCATATAACGATATGACAAATTACGATTAAACCACTGAATACTGTGGATTATTATAATTTTTTTCAAGCGAGAACTTCCTTTTAAGCATTCTCCTTCCTTCATTGATGGACAGTCAAAACAAGTGTATTTCGATATGAGTCGGCCTCATTAAAAATTTCGCCAAAAAACAAGACGAAGTATAATTCACAGAATATAACAACATCCCCGTATTGCAGGAAAACCTTAGTGGTGGTTCGGAAAACAAGGGTGAGCTGTGTCATCGTTCATGTCTACTAATGTGCATAAAAAGAGGCCTACAAAGGTACGCAGCTGTTTGCAATGCAATGAAAATGATAAAGGTATACCCAACCAGCTGGTTACCAAGGTAGCGGGTTCAAACCCGGCGGAGGATGATGGACTTTATTTGGGCATAAGAATCCTTAGCATGGCTTCCTTCAGAAGGGAAGTAAAGCCGTTGGTCCCGTGTCGTAGATTTACGGCACTTTTAAGAACCTCGAGCCTGATAAAAAGGTCTCTGAGCAAACTTAAGCTGTATTTCAGTCCAGTATAGAATGGGTTGCTGAAAACCACAACAGTTAAAGATCGTCCATAAATAAAACTCCATTTCCAATTTTACCCAGCGTGAGCTGCTCTGTTCCTTGACCATTACTATTTTAGCCACTGAATTGGCAGCTTCCTTCACTCCCCCAAAATATGGCCGAACCATCAAGGAGTAACATTACATGTTATACGTTCTCACTAGTGGAGTCTGATAAGGCAATGCTTCGTTGATTTAATGCGCAAAAATAAAATACATTAATCGCATAAAATTAAAGAGAGACTCCTTTTGTCTTCGCCTCCATGTCACTGGTGAAAACTGTCGTTTGAATGTAGCTGTCGTGCAGTTTAAGGTTACACTTCTTCCTGCCTTCCCATAGAGTCCGAATTACATCGTATTGGTTTACCATTTCATGTTGTACCAACCATAGAGAAACACTTTCATATAGGCGGTATCCGAACCACACCTCCATTTCCACATCAAGTATAACAGCATTTATTGGTTGGATTTTCAGTCTCTAGCTTGCCTTTCAGGCCTGCATATAGAAAACTGAAACACGCGTTGCAAATATAACTGTATTAAAGGAGCTTTGTGTAAATATGTAAGAAAGAAGTGAAGTCTTAAGGTAAAACAGCCTACCAAGACTAAATAAAGATACATTTTTCATTTCTGGATATCTTGAATGTTGAAGACATGTAGATCAGTAATATGTAATGAAAATGCTTAACCATTTAATTTCCATTTCTCTGCCAGTCATGTTTATGGAGAAGACGCCCACTTTTAGTATTTCTTTTATGTATGTCTATGATTGCCAAAACACAAAAGATAGAATTGTGAACTGCGCTGAAGAAGAAGCACAAGAGAACTAAGGAAGGTAGTGCCGCCCTGAACGTTGCACAGCTTTTCTAAAAAGTAATCTTTAACACTGGTTTCTCAGCGTAATGACTTTTAATGTTGAATACGTATTATTAGTTCACTAACAAAGCCACAAAATAACATTGTTCTAGTTACTAATATATCAAACTAATAGGTGAAACATGAATGGAATGCTTACTTGTAAACTGTTGTTTTTTAAAAGTATTGAATATGTTTTGGAATATTAATTTTATTTTAAAAGTCATATTTAAAAGTATGAGATTTTAAGAAAACTGTTTTATGTTGAAGCAATTGTTTTATTATAAATAAAACCTGGGAAAACAACCTCTGCAAATGCCATGAACACCATTCTGGTAGTTATTTAATAAAATCAACCAGAAATCTGTAAAAATAACATGGGTAACACAGGAAAGCCTGTCTTCCTTTAGTAAGCGTTTTAGTGTAACCATCCAGAAGCTTCCGCCGCGCCGTGGCCGAGTGGTTACATCACTTGCCTCTCATCTAGATGGCCCGGGTTCGATCCCAAGCGACCGCTTGTGAGATTTGTGGTGGACAAAGCGGCTTCTCCTGTTTCCCCCGCCATCGCCTTCCACCGGTGCTCCTTCATTCCATGTATCGCCTGCTGTGCCACAAATAGTAACAATGGGCGTTAAACACTAAAAAATAATCCAAACGCCTGCATCTTTTTAAAGGCTAATATCTATCTTACATTCACTTGCAATAAAATACCAAAGGAACATAACTGAGTACGAGAATGCTAGGAAACGGACACGTCGCACCTAGACCCAACGCGGATTTTTTCACCTTTCCCCTTAGGAGTAAATGATGAGGTAAAGCAACCACAAGGAGCGGGGCTATAGGCCGCAGCTTGGCTGACAGATGTGCAGAAGTCCTTATCGTTTCCAATTTTGATGAAACTAAATTGAGTTTTATTTACGGACACCCTTTAACTACTGTGGTTCTTAGCGTCCATCCTACATAGAGACCGCTTAATTTTGCTCAGGAGCTTCTTCATTTGGCTTAAGGTTATTTTACGTGCCGTATCTCTACGATACCAAATCACCGGCCTTACTTCCTTTCCGAAGAAGCCAAGCTAAGGATTTTTACGCCAAAAAAAAAAAAAAATGGATCGCCCACCGCCGGGTTTAAACCTGCCACCTTGGGAACCACAGGCTAGAGTATTTATCCTGTTAACTAGACTGGGGGCACGGAGGACGACACCAATTCGACTCGACTGCAGCTGCTCAGAAAATGCTGTCATCTGGCAGGTCCGAGAAGAATAGCAAGGACCTGTGCCAACTGTCCGACACCGAAAGATTCACTACCGGCCCTAGAGTTATCTGAAGCATAAAAGAGATGAGTAATGAGGGAAATAAAATTCGAAATAGAAGAGAAACACTCAGTATTTACCTCGCAAAACAGGGAAAATCATAAAAAAACTTATGGTAAGTGGTCGACCCCAGGAATCAAACCCAGGATATCCCACGTCACGTGGAGTCAGCTTGCAAGGAAATATAATTATTCTCAAATAGAGTTATTGGCAATATGACCATTTGATAGCACATTTCCAAAACGCATCTGAACATCTGCATGGTTTGAGTCTCGGTCGTGACCTGTAATTCACATTTCTTAAGCTGGAGTTGTTTCACTTTCCGCCTCAGTTACCTTAATTGTCTGCAAGTGAGAGAAGATAAAGCTAAACAGTGTAGTGCATGTCAACTCTGTGCAGTGGAAGAAGGTAAAGAAGCTCGGTCGTGTCCCGTCCCAAGCGTGGGTGTCGGCGTTTAATGATAGGCTTTATCTGTAAGGCTTCGACACAGATGATGAAAATTGGTTCTGCCCCGGCCATCCTACTTTCTAAAATATTTCCACATTCTTTCATCCGGTATCACATATAATTCTGCGTGTGTGAACTGAGTTCAATAGACCTTCCCCAACCCACCATCCTACCCCGCCTGCTAAATCCCCAAGAACCCTTCTTTTATTCTTCTCTTAAACCAATCCCCAAGCACTTATTAAAAACAGCACCCTCTCCATTTTCGTGTCATAACCGAAAAGATGTATAACCTTTGCCTCTTGTTTTTCTGTTTCCGAAACAATGCATAGCGTCTAACTAATATATCATGCAAGTGTGCAGCCAAGAATTACATATGCACGTGGGATGGGACTTGAGCGAGAATAGCTTAAACAAAAGAAGAATTATTTCATTCTCGTGTACTCTCAATGACGATATATTGGTACTGTAGGTTTACAACTATAGGAGGATCAAGAAGCTACTTTTTGCTAGCCTAAGAAGAAAAGATAAAAAGTACTACTAACTTAAAAGTTTAGTTTGTATTCATGCACGGAGAAGAAGACTATGCACAAGGAGTCGTCCATAATATTCAAACTCCCTTGAAATTTCCCCGATTTGTTTAATAAAGTAACAAATCTCTGAGGAATGTGGTATTACAAATTTTAACTTAATAAATTTGCCACCAAATGAGAATAATTTTAACATGTTGCTTTGTATCTGCAACTACAAGAGATACTTTTAAAGTTGGCTCTATTATGAAATAAAATAAGAAGTACTAAATATGTTCAGCCGAGACGACAGTGACCTCGGTAGTATGTCACTGCGCAGAAGCGACGCAGGACATTTCAAAGGTACGTTTATCAGCTGTGAGCTGCCACAAATTTTGTTGCTTTGTCTTAGTACTGTGAAGTATTTCGACAATGTGCGTGTTGTTTGTTATTTCCTTAGGAATGTTATTCTCTTATTAGTCCACGCAAATGCCTGCCAACAAATTCACGCTTGAACAGCGTATTTTTATGTACGATGCATACGTAAAAACTGAATCATATAGACAGGTGTGTAGAAAACTTCAGCAGCAATTTCCTGATTTTCCAGTTTCAGTTAGACACACTGCGAGATTTTGGTTAGTAAATTTGGAACAACGGGATTACTAATCACTAAACCATAAAAGCGAAAACGACATGTTCTAACGCAGGAAAAGCTAGACGAAATTGGTGCTGCATTCGAACGCTCAACTAAGCAGTCTCTCAGCCTTGTTACAAAGCAAGTAGGTGTTTCATAAAACCTCTATTCATAGAGCTACTAAATTTTAAACTTGAAACCGTACTGTGTGACTAAGTGAAGCATTTATTAACATTACGCAAGAACAAGTTATGCGAGTTAATGATAATTTCATCCAACGAAGCCAGGAATGTCTTTGTGCAGATGGACAACTCTTTCAGCAACACATGTAACAGGGTTAGCACTCATAATAATATATTTAATGTAAATGTAAGAAACGGAGAAACTACATCCTATGCCCAAAATAGAAGTAAACGAGATTTGAGTAGCTTATTACGAGTAATCGATTCTACAAATTGTGGGATTTGTCTAACGAAACTTCATGGCACAAGTGTAAACAAATTTTAATTCTACTTTGCTCATCATTATAATCATTGTTATTATCATCATCATAACAAAAATAGATTGCGAATATAAATCCAACAAACACCATATTTGAAGTTCTGGATTTAACTATCTCCCATGTCAAAGTTTGAAACAGATGCCTGAATGTGATAGGTAGATCTTGTGTGTATCTGCTAAATGAAACGCTTTAGATCCCGATCAATAACCTAATATATGTTTATTTTATTAATTTTCAGTATCTCCATTTACAATACTTGTTTTCTTTTTCTTTTTTTAACTGATATGCTCATTGTGAATTTAAATTGAACTAGAAAAAAGCAAATTTTACTTGATGAAAACTGCTCACATTTTAAAAATGGCACACCAAGTTTTCGAAACCTTCTTCTCGAAGGCAATGGTAACAGCTTTGTTAATTACCACCGCACTTGTGATGAAGAATCGCATTAGTTTTCTCAGTGATGCCTTTACCGATATCGCCATTCTCAAATATTTTCTAATTATTATTCTTCTGCAAATTTCTAAACCCGTATATATTTTCATAGTTTTTAGAACCGTGTTAATGGAAATAAGTGGGTTTTAGAAACTTAAACGCGAAGGATATTGGATTTATTTTCATTTTAGATGTGCAATTTTCTGTTGATTCAAGAGGAAAGTAAATGTTTCTACACAAAATACCTTCAAATGACTTTTATGATTTTTTCGCAAGACCAATAATATTATAAAAGATCTTCATAGCTAAAATGATAGTTGAGCATCATCAAAAGGAATTCCTGAAGGAGCAGGTAATATGAACACCATGTTAAATGGACAGTCTGTACTCAAGGAGAAATTGAAGACAATGAATCGGAGAATACGAAATATGGTTAAGTCAACAAGTAGACATACAATTGTCAGATTAGTAATTTGGAGTTGTTCTTATTGAGCAGGATACATAATGGTTAGAAATTCAAGTCTTAGTGGAACTTCGGGAATATGTTAAATGAAGTATTAGGTTAGGGAAAGTATTCTACTTTTATTATGGGCTTGTTAATAGGTCAAGAAATTGAATTTTTGAAGTCAATTTATCCACCTCCAGAACTTTATATCTGTGAGAAAACATTTATTTGTAGTAATATTAGTTATATTTTGAGTCTTGAAACGCCCCAGGAGGCATTATGCAGTTTCCAATCAGCTCACAACAGACAAGATAAAGAAGTAAAAGTTTTCCAGTTGCACCACAGGAAGGTGTGTATTTCATGTCTAAGAAAAACTGACGGAGGTGACTCAAATGTATGCCTAATACACAGAGGGCAGAAGAATCACTTTCCATCATTGGTCAAGAAATGAGCCAGGCGACCCCGGCAGTTGATGTATGCTAAAGACGGGGTAAAAACTTGTACATGTGTTCAATTTGCATGAAGTCAGTGAAGCCTCTGTTAATGTGTCCACTTAATAAGTATTTTAAACAACATTTTCAATGGCTGTTATTAAAAAATGGATTGAATAATAAATGTACAAAACGCTTTAGAATTTCTGGTCCGTTGTGGATGCTCAAATTTGGCCTCTCTTTCTTGTGTTATGTTTCCCCAATTTTCTTTCTGTTAGATATAAATCCTGGAATAGATCACAAAAGTATATCACCACGCATAACTCATACATAGGTGATAAACAATAATGTATAACTTTGGGTATAATTAATATCTCCATTAACTCGCTCTATATCTACGGCTTAATCACAAACATCACAAATATTTGATCATGCTGCAGTGTGATTCTAACTGCTCTTTTGTTATTAATTGAGTTAATGACAGGTCATTTTGCTTTTGAGCATACATTCTGGAATCAAAACTTTATAGCAATTGCAGCCATTATGGAAATTTACAGAAGGCGTCTGATACTCTATCTACCACGTACCTAGCAGGTAGAGACATTTATTGTTTTCCACCAAAAATTCGATACTGGGATTACCCAGAAATACAGGTTTGGAGGCCCAACATAAGTCGAATAAACATCATAGCTGACACTGAAGTTCAGCGTCTTCCCAAGATACGACTCGAAGATTTTCAAGAAACTCTTACGAACCGTAACTACCCTTTATATAAAAAAGATTCGATATTTCCTATTTTCTCAAAACTGTCGCTAATAATTTTTTAGAAATACCACATATTCAATATATTCACAATACATATACATATGTTGGACTTTATGTGAATAGCATGTGAAGTGTTCAATTCGAAGGGATTCTCTATAACGGGTAACCCATAACGGAGACAATAACCGAGTGTACAAAAACAAGATAAAAATCTTGCTTTGCAAATTCAACTTATTTCAATTAATTTTTTGTGGTATTTAGCTGTTTCCGAGAGATGCATTATTGGTATATTTTTTCAATATGACTTAGTTGTTTTACAGTGATGTCACTATTCAGTTGCTTCTCGTGGAACAGTGCAAAAAATATGCAAATTCAGGGCCAGCATTTAGTAACCCAGTCTTAAACTCTTACTATGAATTCAATTTCCTATATCCACCTTGTGTCTAAAACAAAACATGTCTCCATTAATTCGGAAACAGATAGAAAAACAAGCTTTCACAAGAATATTTGTAGGAGCTATGTAAAATAAGCGATAGTGGGTAGAGAGTAACACAAGATGTTTTACTAGCTCATTTATTAAGGTATAGTGGGACTGATTTTCTTAATTTCTTTAATTTCAATACTGTTTACTTCAAAAGTGGTGCACTTATACGAACAAACGAAGAAATGCATGCGCAAAAGCTTAAAACTCCAGCTCAAATAGTGTTTCAGATAATACAGTTAAACGGTTTTAATTAGCGAAGAATATTCTAATTTTTAAAAAATTCCTTGCGTATTCCTCTTCGTCAGAGAAGTATGAAAGTGTCAATTCCTTACTCTTTAGTACACTGAAAATAGAGGTAAGAATACCATTTAAATTCATTTTATTAGTTGTGGAGAAATATATTTTTGATTTTTTTGAAGTTGTTGGTATTAAAATCTTCCTTTCTTCAGTATAAATGAATTTATTTGAGTCAATGAATATAGCAATCTAAATCCATCGTTCAGTCTTTAGATAGCACAATTTAGATTGCGTTTGTGCGTGTGTGTGTGTGTGTTTAAAATTGCATACAAATCAGCGCAAAGCTGAAACAAAAGAAATACATTTCAAGCGCAAAAAT
Organism: Hymenopus coronatus; assembly: GCA_030762935.1. NCBI lineage: Eukaryota > Metazoa > Arthropoda > Insecta > Mantodea > Hymenopodidae > Hymenopus > Hymenopus coronatus. Next base: position 92,341,812 of record CM060900.1, on the reverse strand, counting down.
GTAGAACTGAGAAAAAGTCACATGCAGAAAGGAGAAATAGGATTAAAAGTTAAAAGGCAGCACCTGAGTGATTTAAGCATGTTACTGGGCTTTGAAAAATGGCGGATCTTGGAAAATCTTGGGCTTAAATAATTCACAAGTGACCATAAAATATTTATATTTATATAATTTAAATATCGAAAATGTCATTTTTACCCCAAAAAACTCAGATCCTTAACTTTCCCAAACTGTACTTATAAATGTGAAAAGATACATTTCTTTTCTGTAGCTCTAGGAAAGGCGGAAGAAATCCCGTGTGTAAAATTCAAAAATTCTCCACGAAAGTACAGTGGAAGGAAGGTATTATTTGGATGAAGTTCCAGTCATTCTTTGTGAAGCCTTTCAACAACCAGAGTGCAGAAGAGTCATTACTTAGTTTAGGACTCTGAAATATTAGTTCACGGTAGCCATTTTGTGTTAAGCATCCTGCATCGTGTGCTGTTTATGTGATGTGTTTGTCACTCGTCAGCTACTAAGTGCAGAGTCAAACTCACGTCGGAGTTGTTCAGTATTTCAATGTCATTAAACCATTAGTGCTGTGTCCGTTTAAATTCTAAGATTGGAAACTCCATCACTGCGCAGTCTTCACCAACGGGGGTGTCCAGCTGCACAAATCATCAGTTGGCTTACAAACAAGCATTCAAAGGGCATGAATACATCAAGGGCAAAGTATTCTAACTCCGCATCATATCGCTTTAGTGCGAGACCCTCGAGCCTGTTAAGCTGAAGCTCTGTAAAAACGAGAAAAAAAAGAAACATACTAATGGAGGAGGCAAGTGTTAAAATCTCTGTAATATGGTGAAAAGCATTTTCAAAAGTTATGTTTATGCCTTCATGTCACTCTATTTTTATATCGGTCATATGTAAGGTACCCTAGCTAGTTTCACATATTTTATGAAAAGCAGTAGAAAGCTTTATATGAAAATATAATTAAAAAATAAAGTTATGAAAATAAGCAAAACCCCTTTAAAATGGAAATTAGAACTACAAAGACAAATGACCATGCAGGTCATAGTAATGAAATACCAAATTGCCCAACATCACCGTATTTCACATTTGCAGATAACCCTTCGGGCGTTTAAAGAGTTGCAGAGCTCGGCGAGGCAAATCAAGAAGTACACACAGGTAACTAACTGGTGGTGTTAGCGTGAGTGACCTGCGTTTTCTTGCATATCATCGGAAACGGTGAGGGAATTGTGCTTATTGAGAGCAATTTCCAGGTTTATAAAACAGACTGTGATGGTACATACATAAGAGTAGTGCAAAAATAGGTACAAAAGGCAAACAGATATTCCAGTACACATGCAGAACTTTTATTTTTCAGAGTATAACTGCATATCTTAGATTGAAATGTAATTAGAAAAATCTTCATTTCACCTATCAGTATCGCTAGTGGCTAGCTAGTCTTGTAATTGTGTATACACTGTTCTTGTTCAACATTACAGACCAGACCCACCATTAAGGCACCGTAACAAAAATATGTGGAATTCTTCTTTTTCGGTGAAACACCACGTACTGTCATTTACATATTTTGCAGTTACGAAGCTTTCATATTTTGATTTCTGCTTTATTATTATATAATGAAAAAAAATCAAATACGAAGGTTATTGCTACTAAGACTATACACATAAGCAGAGTAAATGTTGTTTCATAACGAAAAATATACAAACACAAGTAGTAGAGTGAAATTTTTACCTGCGTTCGTGTTTGCATATTTTCTTTGCGACGTTTCCATGTTTGTTTTATTCTTCATGTTAGTATATTGCGTAATAATAATAATAATAATAATAATAATAATAATAATAAACGAAACTCCACGTGTACTCATGCGTGTTTTTTGCTACGACGCCTTAGTGTTTCCATTAAACCCTACAGTGAGTCAGGTCTCTAATGTTGAATAACAACAGCGTACACACAATTATCAAACTAGCTATCGGTTGATACTGATCACTTTGATACTTTTTCAATCTTAAAGGTGACTTTATTCTCTCAAAAGTAAACGTTTTGTAACTGAAGTTGAAAATCTATTAATCTTTTCAACCTCTTCGCACTGCTCTTGTATACTATCACGGACTCTAATACAAATCGGGGCACTCTTCTTAATGAATGTTATTCTTTCACCGTTTCCGCTGATACGCAAGAGTACAAGAATGAAGGTCGCTCACGCTAACACCGCCATTGACGGTATTTACTTGGGTCTGCTCGGTTGAGTTCTGCAACTGTTTAAACGCAAGAAAGGTTATCTGCACACGTGCAATACGGCGCTGTTGGGCCACCTGGTACTTAGGTGTGGAAATAATCAACTGGGGATTACTGAAGAATGAGCTTCTAGAATGAAGTTGCAAGAACGGCTGGATGTATAAATTAGGTTATATGTAAAAACAGTATTTAAATAAAGAGTCTAAAACAAGAACATATATAGCAACAATACGCCGGATATTGGTCCATGCCATTGAAACAAGAGCAGACACTACTAAAACAAAGCAATTCTTGGAAACAAATGAAATGAAGAAATATTCTGTGTAAAATTTAACATAAATCAGTGAAAGAAAAACTAGAAGTAATGAAATAAGGAAGCAGCCGAATAAACAAGCAACAGGCAATTGGGTAGACAAAAGAAGACTCGAGCGGAACCAGTATTATCCAGTGTATCAGACAGGATCTTACGCATTGCAACAGACAATTTGCCAGCAGATGGAAGATCACCTGGAAGACCGAGAAAGAGATGGAGGGACTGTTATTTCTGGTTGGAAGAGGACACAGGCCTTATAGAAAGAGAACAACAACAATAATAATAATAGTAATAATAATAACAATAACAATAATAATAAGAGGACGTATGGATGCGGGAAGTTTGTAACGGAAATTATTTACGTTATTATCGCTTTAAATAGAGAGTTAAGGGTATGTTGGATGATACTGGCAAGAGTGAATAGATACATTTATGTTTAAGGGGAGACAGCTGAGCTCTGTGAAGGGAGAAACCAAAGGAGAGGGTGTAAAACGCTAAACGATTCTTAATAGGCACTTTATGTTTATGCTATTTCACGCCAATGTTCAGGTGTTGTTATTCTGCTGTATTTAATTATCTTTTTTTGAATATTCTTTAGGTAACGTAATGACCATAACAATGCATCATAACAAGGTCTCCAAGATTATATGCTGGTAGCTGAAATTCATTTTGTATATTTCACTATCTTCTTCCAATTGTGTTTACTTGCAATGGGACTTTCGTCCTACTTTCTTTATTATCCTGTGCATTATAAAAGATGCATAAAATCTGATATATGTATGCGATTCTTAGGAATCAAGAACTAAACATTTTAATATAAATAAAACATTCTTATATTTTTTTGGAATTTTAAACTACATTTTTTCCGAATGTTCCTCTGGCATATTTGGGTTGCAATTGTTGAGAAAATGGCCTGAAATGTTAATTAAAACTTCAGAAATTATGTGCTAAGAGACTCAGATGCTCCTTCTGAACGTAATTAAACATTTTATTTTTTATTAAATTTAATATTTGGATATTCCTAAAACATAAAATGATACCTATCTGTTTAATTTTCCCCGTCATCAATTTAAATTTAATAACCTCATACGATACATCATAAACGATTTGGCACTTGACTCATTTCAATCGGAATATTACAGTGGCAAAATTAACAACAAAAAACTTTTATTTATATATAATGTAAGAAACCTCATACATATCTCACTAAAATTCTCTATAGTAATCACTCCTGAGATGATGATGATGATGTTTGGGGATTAGGGCGCTCAACTTCTATGGACATTAGCGCCCTTAAAAAAATATTAAATCGGGCCATAAACGGAGCCATAACATATTTAAGATGAACATATAAAATTAGAGCTAAAACCTGGATAAAAACCCAGCATAAAAGTGCAACTTATTGGTAAAAAACCTGGAGTGGAGCTAAAACCATTTAAATCGTTAAACAAGAGCAATAAAAGACACAGAATATAGCTCTGTTAAACACACAAAGGGAAAAATAAAACATTGAAAAAAAACAAAAAAAAAACAGACCAACCGCTCAATGAGCATCGCAAATAAAATAGACTAAAACCTGAGTGATATGGGTACTTCATATAAAAATGTAAAAATCAAGTCTAACGCTCTTTGGTCATCAGCCAGAACCTCCGCAAGAGAGGCCGGCATGGCTTAAGAGGACCGAATGTGTGCTAGAGGACTACACTCTAGCAACACATGGCGGACTGAAAGATCTTGACAGAGCGGGCAAATAGTAGTTAGGCGCGGTAACGTTGCTGCTTGCCAAGCGGGAGACTGAGTTCGATTCCCAGTACCGGCGTGGAGATTTTTCCTCCACTGGGAGACCTGGACCGGGGCGCATTCAGCCTCGTGAGGTCCCTGGGGGGCCAATTGAGGAGCTACTTGATTGAGAAGTAGTGGCTCCAGGTCGTGAAGGCCGCATTAACTGGCCGGGGGGAATCGAAGCGCTGACCAAGTCTCACCCCCCCAATACTGCACCCCATCCATGACGTTTGTAATGGACCGAGATGGGGGCGCAGCGGCCGGGCGGTATGCCAAGGCTCTTAGTGAGCTCTGCCACGGAGTCAAACATTCCTGACATTGCACTGTATAGTTTTATGCATTGTACAGTCAAAGCAGCTGTAATAAACATATCACACTTCGCTTTATTATGCTAATTATAAAATAGCTTATAATAACATAAATTCTCCAAAAACTTGTGAAAATGTAATATAGTAGAAAAAGATGACGGGCATTTGTAATGTATTTTTACACATTACATTTCTTTGTGCATATTATAATAAAATATCATTGAATGTTTTATTCAAATAAATGCAATACCCTAATTTAAGTAGCTATATGAAAATGCTTGTTTTGTAACTGGCATCATCGAACTGATTATTCTGATGTGCTGAGAAATGCAGAAAGAAATCCAATGCTATGTTAGTATTATCATTAGTATATATGATATAAATCCGTCCAGCGACTGGTGGTGAAAAAAGGTATATAAGAAACTATGACCGTTTATTATTTGGGGTGTTTCACTCGCTCTCTGTCCCGTGTTGGAAGTGATTTAATAAACTTTGCTATGGACATTCTAATACGCGCACCTTTTCTTGAGCGCTAGTTTTATGGCACAACGTGCACATATCAAGATGTGCTACCGACCTTAACGCCACGTTTTCCTACTTTAGAGACATATATGTTAGATTTAAACGCCATATATTTTAAATTACGTTATGTGCGTTAAATTTTATAGGATTCAATGAAAAATAACCAATAAATCTGCAAGATGACAAAACTTAGGGCGCTCACGCGCTCTTTTGCCATTGTAGAACAACCGCCACTGCTTCGGATGGTTGCTTCCTTAGTTTTTTACATGTTCCAGTTCATCGTGAAATTGAGAACTTATGAACTACTTGATATACGAGGGCCGGTTTTTTTTTTTTTTTTTTCAAACTCCAATAGGCTATAAGTACAATATAAGTTCATAGCAAATAATTATTTTATTACTAAACGTTTTGTACACTTAAGGTTACTTTTCAACATAATTACCGAAAAGATTGAGACATTTATCGTACCTGTGAACAAGCTTTGCAATACCCGCTTCAAAAAATGTTGCCGCCAATGATTTCAAGTGAGCATTGACGTTTTTTTTTAAGATCTTCGTTGGTTTGAAAGTGCTGCCCTCCTAGCCACGTCTTCAGTTCAGAAAAAAGGTGAAAGTTGCTGGGTGCCAGGTCAGGACTGTACTGCAGATGATCGAAAATGTCCCATTGAAATTGCTCAAGGAGCCGATGGGTTGTGCCAGCATTGTGTGGACGAGCGTTGTCATGGATCAACACAATTCCTGAAATCTACATTCCTCTTCGTTTGTTTTGAATGTCTCTCCGCAAACGTCGTAAAGAACGAAGATCTTCAAACAACGTCAATGCTCATTTGAAATCATTGGCGGCAACATTTTTGAAGCGGGTATTGCAAAGCTTGTGCACAGGTACGATAAATGTCTCAATCTTTTCGGTGATTATGTTGAAAAATAACCATAAGTGTACAAAACTTTTAGAAATAAAATAATTGTTTTCTATGAACTTTTCTTTTACTTATAGCCTATCGGTGGTTGAAAAAAAACGTCCCTCGTAGTACAGTATATTAGAGCACAGTAAAGAGAGAGTGATTTGTATGTGAACAAACGAGTAGCACAATACAATAGAGTACAGAAGAATATGGTCAACTTTTGAATGGGACAGTGCGTGCTTATTGTATGCACGTACTGAAAATCGGAATCCATAAACAAATACCACATTCAATTTACAGCTCAACTTGGAGTCCAAAAACCTTCTGCAAGTCCATCCATGAGGTAAGAAATTGGAGACAATGGGAACCGGATGGATGTAGTGTAATTTCGTACTTGCTGTTTTTAGCAGGATGGCGACATTTGACAGACCACCAACATCAGCTTGGTATATAATGTGTATTTCTTTGAAGATTAAGTCACTTCAAGGAACGTACGTCACCAAGATCGCCCGATAATACTGAACTAATGATTTATTATGGGGAATGCTGAAAGGGGCAGTGTACTGCAATAAGCCTAGGACTCCTGTATAATTGAAAAACAATATGCGGCAGGAAATTGCTGCTCTGACTCCCAATAAGCTGAACCTTCCATAACATGGAGAGACTTGTGCAGGCATGCCTTGATGTTCGTCACGATCACTTCCAAGACTTTCTTTGGTATCTCTACGTTTCTGACACAGCAAGACATATCCGCAATAAATTTCACTAAATTATGTCTATTGCTTTTATGTTTCTTTTAGTCTGTTAAATCCCTGAAGGGTTAAGGCCTCCTATCTACTGACAGGGTAGCTCAAAAATACTCCTTAGGGGAACTAGTCCTAAAGAGTACATTTCAGTCTTGTCCAACACATTGCACAATTTTACATTAACATTAAAACTAGTTTTATATTAAACTTCTGAAATTTTTCCTTATTACTCTGTCTGTCTGTCTCTCTGTCTCTCTCTCTCTCTATCCATTCTACGTCATGCATATTTTACTCAGAATGTTAATATTTCTTTCCAAAATTGTCTGTCTTTTGTGTACCACCACAGATGCCCCACTTTCTGCTTGAAGGGGTCCGCCCATTAGGTCCTCTGCCTGCACACTCATCTTCTTCCTGTTCTGGGTCCCACATGGTTGTTCCATGAGTCCATCTGTTACTACAAATCCTTGCAACGTGGCCTACTCATTTCCATTTGAGACGCTCTGCCATGACAGTTGCGTCTCCAATACCCGATCTCCGCCTGATCTCCTTGTTACGTATTCTGTTCCTAAACGTTAACTGTAGTATTTTCCTCTCCATTTTTTTATTTGACATACCTGGATCATTCTCTTCGTTGTATAAGCGTAAATTGGAGTCGAGGCTGAGTGTACTACAAAAAACCACTTTCCATAGTACAGTTTGGTTCCACACTAGGAAATAGAATTTTCAGCTACTATCCGAATAAACTACAGGGCATTATCGCAACATCAAATGCCACCAGTCACTACAATCGAGAGGTAAATTATTATTTTTGTTATTTCCTATGCTGCGTTGGTAGCAAAGCATAAATGTCAAAAATTGCTCAAAAATATCTTTGTTTTTTCTGTAACGTTATAAATTGCAATTCCTATTTAATTTGGTATATTCTTTATTGTTTTAAGAAAACAAACTTTCATTTTAGATACAGTTTTAAATAGCTACTGCATTTGGAATTTTTTCTCAGAATTCTACACCGCTTCACAAAAAAAATCATAGCTGCTAAACCCTTTTTCGTTGAGAGATACATTTCAGCCCTTCTTCTGGCGGAGAAGTTGCTTTATAAATTTAAATTACTAATAAATATTACAGCTGTCGTGGTTTTCTTCCTTTGAGAATGCTTGGGAGTTTTTTTTTTGCCTCAATTTTACTTTAAAGAACATTTTCTAGGAAGGGCATTTTCATATAAATGACCCAATTCCTAGAAATTATTGAATATCGCTAAGCGAAATATTAGGGTGGATAGATGGTATTTGGATATACCTTGTGTTAATAAGACAGTTAAAGATTTAAAAAACTCTGTTACCTAAAATTGTGTACGAAAAAAAAAAAAATATACCACCTCCCTCAATAAAGTTTATTGTATAAAAGTAAACCGTTAACGTTGAAAGTATGCATGTAAAAGACTTGAGAAGTTAAGTCTTTATTTCGAATAGTTTGGGATAATTAGCAAATTAGACACCTTACAATAAAGAGCCTTAATCTCCCGGGCATACTGCTGCTAATATGAGGTAATTATGTTAAGTGTTATAATATGTAAACTAGGCATTTAAAACTAGCTTGTCCACAAATTTCCTAATCAGAGCTAAGAGCGCATCGCATGTCTTATCAAGTTTGCTGCAAGGTATAATAACTGAGTTCCACCATATGGCATTTGCTCTGTTGTAATTACATGTTCGATTTTAATTGGACATTCAAAGTTAAGAAAATCAAGTTTGCCCATCATAGTTACACATTCAAATCGTTTTGGTTACAGTGGCGGCATATCTCTGGGGAGCTTAAATTTGTGTGTGCGCGTTTGTTTGTTTTTTCCCCCAAAACCTCCCAGTAGCTGCAAGTGGGGACTTGCGGTGCAGGACTCTACTAACAGCAATGAGCTGTCGCCTGCGGTGCCAAAGTAGTAAAAGCGGGTGTTAAACACTATCAAAAAAAGATCATAGGGGACTGACAATATGATTACTGAAATTTCACGGCTGCGCCATGGCCGAGTGATTAGACCTCTCGCCTCTCACCTAGAGAGGCGAGAGGTCCCAATCAACCACATGTGAGGTTTGTGATAGTCAAAGCGGCGCAGGGGCAGGTTTTCTCCGGGTTCTCCGATTTCCCCACCGGTGCTCCATCTTCATTCCATGTATCACTAGTGCCCGCGGTGCCTTGGTTTTAAAAGCGGGCGTTAAGCACTATCCAAAAAACAACTAAAATTTCAAACATAAATGCATCTAACCATACATTTTACATATTATAAAATATTTATAAGCAAGCCACGTGAATTATATACCCACATGATTATAACTTGTTTATGATTTTATATTGTTTTTGTGTGCATATTCTGTTTCAGTGCGTTTTTCTCACAATAAAATTAAATTAACCAATTGATTTTACAACCCCTCATATCATATCCATCAATATCCTCATGATTATTCTCTGAATTTATAAACCTTAACGGTTATAAATAGGTAGGTACTTTTGTAAACGACTTATTTAATAATTGACATTCGCAAGTGTTCTGTTGTTTCCAGCTATGTAACAATGCGAAAATCGCCACATCTGGAATAATTGTGTGATGTACTTTAAAAGTAGTTTTAGTATCATACTATGAAAGTAACTTTAAATTTACCAATTTCAACCTTAAGTTTTAATGCCTTCTACAGTTGCAGCTTAAATGTACACACAGGTGAGAAATTTAATTTTGGAGTTTTTACCCGAATATTTTCAAAATGTAGTCAAAGCTGCACTGCAACAATTATAACTGTTTTAGTTGTAATAATGATACCTTAATTAACTTTAGAGGGAAATTATTTGTTTTTAGTCTTACTATGTCAATCTGCTTTTGCACATGACGCAGATATCGTAATTTTTAGGAAAGAAATACTAAATACACAAAATAAAAGTGGTGAGTAACATATCTTTGAATCTTCTGTTTGTTTCAGAAAAAATAATCAGTGTGGTGGAATTATTTCATCCCTTCAGCATTTTAAATGTTTAAGCAGTATCCACATTCCAATTTTTAAAGTTCATTCTCTCCGAGTTCCTGTATATGTGTGATAAAATACATCGCATTGAACATTTTAATGCACAAAAGTGTAAGAAAACTCAAAGGTGACAAAGGGCTTTGGATGTAAACACAGACAATTAAACCTATGTTCATAAACATTTAAGGGATGTATTCACGCTTGGAAAGAATTTCTACAGTTTTAATGAGAAACCTATGCATTTTTTACTGCTAAAGTTACAAGTGAAAACAAGAAAAGTAGAACATTAAAAATATATTTTCAGATTAAAACAACTCAAAATGGGAAAACATACTATTCTTTTAAATGTTACAGCACTAGAAAATAGCAATATTTCCATATACTTTTTTCACTATCTGATAGCCTAATTTGAGCTTTATTTTGTGAACTATACCATTTTGGGTGGTTATTAGTCATACAGCTCATTTTTGGTTAATTTCATAAAAATGGGACAAATTCATTTTAAAATTCATAGCATTTATGATTATCACGGTAATATAAAAGTCCAGTCCAAGAAGCATCCTGTTATTTAACTTAACTTCATATGTGAATAGAGTTACATTACATAGTCGGCTTACTCTCCCCGTATGAAGGACTGACACCCCCCTAGGACCTACAAGCGGTTCCCATGGGGTCAGAAGCCTGTCGAGGGAGAATGGAGAACCTGGAACGAGTAGTCAGCCCGTAGCCAGGCATGAGCCTGAGGAAGTGGATGATATGAAATGAAAGCGAAACTGAAGATAGGAAAGATGATGATAGAGCAATTAGTGAAATGGGTGGCGGGGGAAACCCGAGGACCCAGAGAAACCCGCCCAGATGCCCTTTCGTCCACCACAAATCCCACATGGGGTTGCTTGGGGTCGAACCCGGGCCGCCTAGATGGAAGGAGAGCGGTCTAACCACTCTGCCACTGCATGAATAGAGTTTCTGGTCAAATTTCTAGTATATATGTTGTAGCTTTTGAAGATTGCAAGGCGCAGACATTTCCATTTTGGGGGAAAATGTGTTTGAAAAGTAAGATGTTACTCACTGTGATAATCACTATACTTTAAAGGTTTGATGTTATGATTGTTATTTAATATGGTATTAAAATATTGGTATCATTACTGTCAACCTATTCAAACCTAGAATAAGAAGCAATGGGTTTATCGATGTCTCTGTCTGAACACTCTCACTCAATTTGTTGCATTGTTTAATGTATCTGTTACCATAAAACTTACTCTCATGCATCCATTTTCAACTCGCTATTACTCAAAAAATATTAATAGTTGTGATATTTATTTGTAAACAAACAGTGACACTAGGTTTTCATAGTTGTTTCCAAGGAGTGGTATATCAAGGCACCTACAAATCCTAAAATACGAATCTCAATGGTATTTTCTCTTAATATCATCTGTTAACAGCACGAGAAAATGTTTGCAGTAGCCATGTCAGCTTGAAAAATGGTGACTTTAATCAAAAAATGTAAGGGACGAGTAGCAAAGTAACTAAAAATACGCTGACAAGCCTATCTTTCTGAAATGCGGGAGCGAGGCACTTAGAGCCGAAATATTTAATTAAACCTTACTGCATATTAAACAGAGAGGACTGTAGTTTTGTTAAACAGCAATAAAGACTGAAATTTTTGAGAAAAATAGCTTCTCAAACGTGAATGAATACCTTAATGGTCAAGTGTTAAGGCTTCAAAATACTCCAAGAGCAAATACCATAATAGTATGCAACTGAAGCTAAATGCTCAAAGAAAGTTTACGGCACAAAAACATACTTTTTTACATATTTTACTTTCTTTATACGTACTATGTAGCAGGCATTGTATTGTACCAAAAAATTCGATACCGAGATTTCACATAAAATACACGTTTTGAGGTCCCCTGAATCGAAAAGGTTTGTTTAGAAAAATGTCTGTGTGTCTATCTGTCTGTGTGTGTCTGTGGGCGGCATAGCTCAAAAACGAAAAGTCCCGTAAATACCAAACTTGATATTTAGTTCAGTATCTTCCAAGGTTGCGACATGAAGATTTTCAAGAAAATCCGCCAACCTCCAATTACCCTTTACACGGAACATTTTTCAAACATTTTGATTTTATCAAAAATGCCTCTAACGATTTTAATTAAAATACCTTATGTTTAAGATATTTTCATGACAAACGAAGTGTAAATTCTTGAATTTTCTAGGAATAGCCTCTGAAGACCTGTTTATTCTGGATGACTGGCAAACCATAAGACATACACAAGAAACTTACTACACAAGGAAATATAAATCTCATTAAAACACACAATTTATGACACTTTTTTTTTTTTTTTGTAGAGTTACCATTTTTGAAATATTAACCATTTAAACTTTTCTCAAACGGGAAGACTCCTTTTTCTCGTTTCTCATTTGTTTACTGAACCTCAATTCATAGCGACCGGCTTTTAAAGTACGAGATTATCGCTTTAGCCTGTGCATGTTCCTAATTCCCTTTTACTTACAAGGAAGCTAGTAATAAGACTAATTCTGCTTATGTTTATCTTGATTAGCACGATTTAGATAGCGGATTAATGAATAAAAGGTTTGTTTACCGAACAACTAGACGACTTTATGTGAAACGAACAATTAGATTTTTTCCCTTCTACTTACAAAGAAGCAAGTAATGAGGACAATTTCTGATAATGTTTATCTCGATTAGCATTATGTAGATAGAAGAATAAGCTCTTTAACAATAATTCGTTACAGAGATGTAGAGAAAGTCATGTGACACGGGTGTCGCCCTCCGTGGTGTAATGGTTACCATGCTAACTTCATATATCCAAGGTCGCGGGTTCAAACCCGGTGGAGGACGTTGGATTTTTTCGGGCGTGAAAATCCTTAGCATGGCCTACTTCAGAAGGGAAGTAAAGCCGTGGGTCCTGTGTCGTAGATTTACGGAATGTAAATGAAACCTCAAGCCTGATAGAGAGGCCTCTGAGCAAAATTAAGCGATATTTCACGCCTAGTATAAAATGGGACGTTGAGAACCACAGCAGTTAAAGAGCGTCCATAAATAAAACTCCATTTCATTTCATTTCATTTCATGTGAGTGGAACACATCAGATTTTTAATTGTATGAACAATTTCATAAAATGTCGGCTATGTGCCTACCCTAATTAAATGACAAACTATGGTTTCCCGATGGCAGAGGGCTTTGCTACTTTTATAACTTGCTCATATTTGACGACACACTTGTTGAGATGTTTCCTACCCAAGTTCTTCGAATGTAGACCGAACCCCAGTAACGTCAGCTATATTCTAATACCTTGATACATGACTTAAGCCTCAAAGCAAGGAATAACAGAACCCATGACTGTTTACGTTTCAGAACACCCAAGTTATTTGTTTAGCTTGAGTTCATTTGTTTGCACGAAAAGTACAAAACAATTCAATTTGAATAGTCTAATAGGAAGCAGAGCCCGCATAAACACGAGCATTAGTGGTCCTAGGAAACAGTAGCAAAGGAGCATTACAAGGTGGGAAGAGAGATGGCTTCTTTATAGAAATCCATTCTTTTTCAGCAGGTTGCGTGTCTCTTTTCCAGCGTTGCCACCCACCGAACCCATCCCATCTTTCATTCGTTTCTTGGAGACACCTTATCTGATAAGCATCACCTCTTCGCCAACAACTTCTACCACCCACACGCGCTACCGTCTCGCGTGCTGCCTTGGTCCTCTGTCAAATGATCGCTTTTCTCTGCATTCCTGCAAACGAGGGGCGACCAAACGCGTGCGAACTTTTGTCCTCTTTGGGGTTCAACACACGGATTCCGCAGTACAATCTTGTCAAAATGGACAAGAATGAGGAGTTTGGTTTCAATGTAGGCTCATTCAAGTGATTTAAACTACTAAGAATACGAATATTCCAGTGAAAATTTGAGCGCAGACCCATACATAGGACCAGAACTTGTCTTGGGTGTTACCAAATTACTGGTAAGGAAAAATTCTATTAGATTTGAGGCAAAGATACCATGTTAAGTACTGGAAATATATTCAGAAACAAAGACATGGAAATCTAATTATATAACAGCCATGTCTTAAAAGAAGTGCTTAGACAAACGAGGGGAGACCAAACGCGTGCGAACTTTTATCCTCTACGGGGTTCAACAAACTGATTTTGCAGCACAATCTTGGCAAAACTTACAATGAGAATTTTTATTTCAACCTAATCTCATTCAAGTGGCTGAAAATGAAAATACAATATTCTGGCTAAAACTGTTGAGCAGACCCATTTCAAGGACCAGGTACTGTCTTGGGTATTACCAAATTAATGGCCAGAACAAATCTATTAGACTTAAGGCAACGATAGCATGTACAGCACTGGAAATATATTCAGAAACACAGACATGGAAAGCTAATTATATAGCAGCCATGTCTTAAAAGAAGTGCTATGTCCACAGACAAACGAGGGGCGACCAAACGCGTGCGAACTTGTATCCTCTCCGTGCAATAACAAACTGTTTCCGCAGTAGAATATTGTCAAAACGGCAAAGAATTAAAATGATGGTTTCATTGTAAGCTCATTTAAGTGAAAAAATGAAAATACAAACACGCTAGCAAAAATTAGAGCGCAGATCCGTTTCTAGGACCAGAACCTGTCTCGGGTATTACCAAATTAATGGTAAGGACAAATATATTTTATTTGATTAAAAGATACTGGAAATATATTCAGAAAAAAGGCAGGGAAGGCTAATTATGTAAAAGCCATGTCTAAAAAGAAGTAATACTGTCCTGAGAAAAATCGTGGGCTCATTATCACAGACTGAGCTGCAATTTCTGTAGTGAAAATACATCGAAAAAATCTGATGTGTTTTATTCACATAACTTTCTCTAGCTGCTCTGGATACAAACTTCTTACAGAAGGTAATTCTTCTTTCTACTCCATGCTAATCGAGATAAGCATTAGCAGAACGATCTTATTACATAGTTTCTTATAAGAAGAGGGAACTAAGGGAATGCACAAGGCTAAAGCGATAGTAAAATGTTTTAAAAGCTATCGCTATGCGATTGTCACTGAAATTCATTCTTTGTATGGCCACGAGTAAAATGAAAGAAATACGGACGGCTTCCAATTGAGAAAAGTATAAGTATTTTAAAAATAAAACCAATAACAAGGAATGTCTCAGAAATGGTTAGCACCACAATAAAAGTGTATTTTTTCCGGTAAACCACAAGACCACTTCATTTCGAGATAACAAACACAAATGACGACTTACTTCAAGCCTCGAGCTTCATAGTTACTAACTTGACTAGTTAGTAGTCATTTGTTGGATAGGTAGAGTCAGAGTCAGAGTGAAAAATTGATTGCGATGACCGGGATCCGAACCACGAATCTCCGTCCAGTTCCTCTTAAGTACTGAGATACGATGGTAACATGCCAAAATGGCACTAATTTCTCTGACTAGCGTTTTTTTTTTCCGGTAAAGCACAAGCGCGGTGGTAGCGTTGCTGCTTGCCAAGCGGGAGACCTGGGTTCGATTCCCAGTACCGGTGTGGGGATTTTTCTCCATCTGGGAGACCTGGACTGGGGTGCACAAAGTCTAGTGAGGTCCCTGGGGGCCCAATTGAGGAGCTACTTGATGGAGAAGTAGCGACTTCAGGTCATGAGGAACGCACTAACCGGCCGGGAGCAGGGGGTTCGAGGTGCTGACCACATCTCACCCTCCAATACCGCACCCCAACCATGACGTCTGTGATGGACCGAGATGGGGAACGCAGCGGCATGCCGGTAGGCCAAGGTTCCTTGTGAGCTGTCGTGCCATGGAGTTTTAAACCGCAAGGAAATCTCAAATTATTTTGAGGTGACGTATTCCAATGGCGACTTAATTTCCTAAGTACTTTAAATCCCGGGCTTCGTAGTTTAACCAACTATTTGTCTATCATTGTGAATCGTTCCTTCCGATCTATCCATGTGCGGGACAGGAGTTGGTTAGGTAGTCAGACTGAACAGTTCAACATCACTGCCATTAATACATAATGATTAACATAATAGTGAGTTAAACAATGAAGGCCGGGATTTAAAATACTTACCATTACATCGCTTTGCGACTTCTTATCTCAGAATTATTTGAGATCTCCTCGTAGTTTACCGGGAGAAATTGAGTCAATTGTGAAATATAGTGCCGAGTCGGCATGTGGCCATAGCAGCTCAATGGTTAGCGTAATTGGACGGAGACCAGAATCCGTGGTTCGTATCCCGGCCATGGCATTGAATTTTTCAGGCTGAGATTTACACATGCCGCGCGTAGACTAAATTTGAAAAGGGAGAATATGATGTGAAAAATTCAACGCCACAGCTGAGTTTTGAACCACAAATCTTCGAATTTGCGTATCGTTGTTCTAACATGCTGAGATACAATGCCGACACATCGGAAGGACATCGAATTCACGACTATTTCCGGTAAATCACCAGACGTTCCCAAATTCAAAAAATTCAGGTTACTTTTGGGATTTAATGCCATGCCGGCATGCCAACCACACTCAACTACCACATTTAAACCTCAAATTGAGGTTCTAGCATTAGATAGCTGGCCTCGGATTAGTGTCTTCATATTTTGATGCAGCGAATCGGGAGGTTGGCACCGGACAGTTGGAGAGAAAAATAGAGATAAGTAGACACTGTAGCGTTCTTGACCAGCGTAAAAACTAGAAACATTATTGACAGAAAACCGAATCACCTGGAAGTTTTTCTCTCCCTACCTCCAGAACATTCTATAATATTCTGTGGAAGACTCAAATGGTTATATAAGCGAGCGTTCTAACGAGTGCCAACGGCCATACCATGCTGAAAACACCGGGTCTCGTCCGATCGCCGAAATTAAGCAGCATTGGGCGTGGTCAGTACTTGGATGGGTGACCGCTTGGGAACACCATGTACTGTTGGCATTGACCACTTTTGCCGCTCCCGGTGGCCGCGCTCGCTAAAGTGTCTCGCTTTGGCGCTTCGTGGTGCACAGAATCATGGGTTCGAGTCCCACCTTATTTAAAAAAAAACGAGTGAGCCACTTAGTAAGTGGTTGTGAGACAGTGAGTGTGTTTCTTATGTAATTTTATGACGATTGTCATTATGCACAATGAGTGCTGCTAATACAGGAGGTGAGAAAGGCCTTATGTTCGTCTCCCCAGCAAGTGAAGCAGGGTAAAGAAGAGGTTGCTTGTTACCTTTTATTACGTCACCATGTCATGAGAATTAATGAAGTATCAATTATGAATGAGCGAAGTGAGAGTGACAGTGAGAACTTAGTGAACCGAGTGTGAAAACTGATTAAAGTCGTCGGTTTCGCCCCTATTTCTTAGAATATTGATCTCCGAGGTTCCGCATTGTGTAACAATGACATAGCATTTACATTATTAAATAAACACAGCAGCAAAGAGAAGGCAAACAAGTTTAAACATCGGGATTTTAAAATTACGGCCTTTGCGACTATGTAAAATTGTTCAAGAACTGTGTTAATTTATATCCGCTAAAACACAAGGTGTACCCAAAATAAGTAACTATTTCGTGATTGAGGTAACTGACGAATGCGCTTTTGTTACAGGTTGAACACTGAGCAGTATGTTACTATTCGTTGTCACATGGCGTCTACAGGATGTTCCGTGCCATGAGTTACGACGACGGTTTCAACGGAAATTCAGAAAGAATGCACCAACAAATAACATCACAAGGAAAGTGTTAAATAAATTTCAACGGATAGGCAATGTTGCTTACGAGTCTCGACCAGGTTGACATTTCTCAAGCGCAGCTGACATTGACGTATCTGTGAAATTTGGAAAATTCATAGTATGCAAGATATTTTACGGAATGTATACCAGTTATTATACAAAATAATAGTGAAATGTTGCCAGGTATCCAAATATTAGCTTGTAAGATTATTTAAATAATACTTTTTACTGTCTAAATTCATTCTTTTAATAAAATTTAGCTACATGATGAAATTTTAAAGTTATTCACATCCAACATTCAAGTTTTACAGGAAATGAGTTTTAAAACAGATTTGACATATCAATTTTTTATATTGACCATATTTATTGTAGATTTATTTTTAGATTTTCTAAAATTTAAATGTTTATTCTTCGAAATTGGAGCATTGATATCAAAAAAGTATATGCTTATTTTCTTTAATGTACTTCTGAGAGGCTCTGTAACATTCTTAAAACAAATTAATAAAAAATTACAATATGTAGAACATTTTAAGTATAAAAAAGTGTTGGAAAAATGTTTGCGAGAAAACAAGATTTTAAAGTTGGGTCTGCCTGTTAATAAGCATGAGCCTACACGTTCAAAACTTCATTACAGTAGTTACAGTGCGCTAAGTGGGGAAAAACGATATATGCTCTAAAATTTTAGAATTCTTGTCTCTTTTTTATGAAAAATAATTCTAAAGTTTTCACAATTTTTGGTCAAATTTCACAGATGCATCATCTTAAGTAGTTGGCATGAAGTTAGCTGCACTCTAACCATCATTACTGCATAGAACGTACACAACAGCTGCCATGAGTCACTGAAGCAGTTAAAACACTTTCTCGTGATCAGTATGAGGAAAAAGACGCGGTTTGTTATCTACGATGTCAAAGCTTAAAGTCCGATATCAGTTCAAATTAATGTAGTTTCATTCTAGGTTCAATGCTGGGAAATTCCTATGCTTGGTAAGCAGGTTTTCTCCGAAAATAGTTTGTAGCTGCTACCAAGTTTCATAATCTCCTCTGCATTGATGATGAAGCGGTGCTATCTTCACCTTATTAGCTTGATAAATTAGTAGTTTTATTCTGTTTCCATTTCTGCCGTGTGATATTTAGCGAAGGCCCAGCCAGCGGTTTGAGCTTGGCGTGTACGAGGTTGCGTGCTGGAATACTGGCTTCCAGTGTTGGTCGTACAGTAGCTGACATTGTGGACAGGTGCCTCCCTCCCATCTTCCCAAAGAGTTACGAGAAACCAACTAAACTAACCGGCAACGCGCAGCCTGTCTCATGCAAACAAATAAAACACTGCTATCACATATCCCACCTGAAATAAAAAACTTAAGAAGAGTTATACTGCTACTGAATGTGAGAAAAAACTGAACATAACATTTACTTACGTTACTTAAGGTCACGTAAAAGATGAACCTAAGAACCAGTCAGGCTTCACAACTTAAAGAATGGATTGCACAGTTTAATATACTATATAAAGAACACAATCTATTGGAATTCGCCAAACACCAACTGTGACAACTTTACCCTATTATAGTGCTCCTTGTTATATTTGGTGAAATTCCGTCCGCTCAGATGACATCTATACTAGCAACTGTTCCTAGAAAATACCCAAGTAATGACTTGGCCGTAGTTTGTATTAATTGTAGCTGTTAGGTTGGCGACACATGCCTTATCTTATACGTACAGTGACTGCATAAAATGTGGCCGCTAATGGAACGGAGGTTATTTTTCTTTTCTTTTTTTTTTTCGTTTTTTTTTTTTTTGTTTTTGTTTTTTTGTTTTTGTAGCTTAACGTCCTTTAATCTGGTTGGTTCATGTCGGACAATGAATGAAATTTGTGAAATGATGTTCAAATGATCTCGGGGTCCATAGAACTCAAAGTTACTCGACATTCGTCATCTCAGGATAAGGGAATACACCGATTACAAACCTTATCCGGGTAACTCACCCTAAGCGAAATTGGAGTTGGCGACCTGTTGAATGTGAAGCAGACACGCTACCCCCACACTTCCCAGGCGGGCTACGGAACGGAGCTGTTTATTTTGGTGCTGACCAAATCTCGCCCCATCTCTACAAGCGAGAGCAACTCTTTTTCCGAGCCACTGAAATGGCAGGAACTTTACTTTCGCTAAAACATGGTAGAACTATCGATGGGTAACATAACTTGAAGCTTGTATTTTCATGCTACAATACCGCTTCCCCAATATCGGGTTCGTCATTCCTGTTCAATAACGGCAGCAACTTTAACCTTCGTCTCCATGTCGCTGATGAAAGCTCACACACACCTTTAAGTTCGTAGCTATTGTCCAGCTTAGCAACATATGTAAATGATTCTTCATCCGTTCCTCTAGAAGGCCGAATGTTTTAACTAGTTTAAATCTCGTGTACTAATCGTAGCGATACCTTTTCATAGAGTGGGTATTCAACCACCCCATCATTTCACAACGAATATACCATCGCTCATTGATTACTTTTATGTTCCTGAATTGATACCGACTGAGAGTAAAGTTTGGTTACCTGAGGGTGGAAACCTTGTGGAGAGAAAAACACTTACGATCTAGGGGAACGGGCCACTTGTTATGCGGACAAGTGTACGCAAGTGGTTGTGTTTAGATAGTTGGGAAGAGGTTGTGCTTCACGTCTGCATTTATTTGTTATACTGAGGATGTAGACAAGGAACTGATCAATACAACAGAGACAAAGACTACTCTCAGAATGCTGCCAAAGGATTGTAGATAAAGTTAAACAAATTTACTCCCTTTTGCAGCTAGTCAAGAAGATAGCTTTACTACTTTTAACTCGTAATACCAAACAAAAGAATTTTACATTTAAAAGCAAGTTCTTGTTAGTATTCACAACAAGTTGGTGAGAGTTTATAATTAGGACAATTACAAAACGTTTGGGATAATAAGTACAAGATACCCCTGGTTAGGACAAAATGCTTATGTTTTGCATTTAAGAGCAGCCTCCAGCTGTCCGAGACATTCGTAGTTTTTTGAGTAGGTAACTACCCTCTGCTCCTTTACCTGAAAGATAAGACAGACTTGCTGATAAGGGACAAGTAGAAACCCTCGAGTTTTCTTGTCACGTGCTATCCAAAAACAACCACTGAAGTGCGAGTATGTGGTCATCACACACTAGTGCTTCATGCGCTGCCTTTTCTCAAAATGATGAAATGTTCAATGCTACACAAAAAACAGACCTAAAAGGTTTCGAAGCTGCGACTGCAAACTTTGAAATAGTTCATGTATAAGATGTTTCGAAACAGTCTGTATGCCAGCAAGTAAATATTATTAGCGATTCATTCTAATTTATAAACAATATTTCTTGTTAAACTTGAGACTCTGGGAGAGGAAGCCGAAATACGGCCCCAGGGAGACTGCTGGGATTTGAGACTTGTGGGTAGGACGGGGCGGCATTAGGTGCGTTCGAACTGGAAACGTTAAGGACCCCGTCAATCGCCATCCAGATCTGATTGCCCTTCGAGTCTCTCACCTTTCCCTCCTTCTCAGGAGTCGTCGTCCTCAGTGATGTAGTGGCTACCATGCTAGCTTCTTATGCCCAAGATCGTGGGTTCAAACCTGGCGGAGGGCGATGAATTTTTTCGGGCGTAAAAATCCTTAGTATGGGTTCCTTCGGAAAGGAAGTAAAGCCGTTGGTCCCGTGTCGAAGACTTATGGTACGTAAGCGTGATAAAGAGGCTTCTGAGCAAAATTAAGCGGTCTTTCACAGAAGGGACGCTGAGGACCACAGCAGCTAAAGAGCGTGTATAAATAAAACTCCATTTATATTTATATTTTTCTCAGGAGTCATGGCAGAAACCTAAGGGATCACATTGCCTGCATGACCGGGACAGCTTGCATTCGTCCGCATCTTTACCTTTTAAAATTATTAAATGGAATGCTTTCTTTCTACTAGAAATGTATAAAGAATTTCCTGTTGCACCGAGGTACTTGGCACATTAGTGTTATACGGCGAACTTATGGAGAAAAAAGTTTCAGTATGAAGCACAGTTCTACTCAGCTTTAAAGAGAATAGTTTTTCTTCTTATTCTTTCTTTTTTGAAAGGAATAGAGTATTCTCATGATGGCTAACACAGCAATATAGGATATGCTGATGCCGCAACAGGGAAGGCAGGCAGGCCTTGATACCTAGAGCGCCTGTGACGGATATATTCTGATATAGAGATGATTAATTGACATGGAATATTCATACAAAACAACTGTGCCTCACAACATATAAGATTAAATTACCCGTTAAGCAGATTTAAGGGTAACAGAAAAATGAAAAATTACTGCTGTGTGAACACTTCCATTATCTCATGGTTATTTCCATCTAGAGTTTTATAGAGGGGAGGCTGAAGGAAGACAAGACGTATTTAAATTGCAAAATGAAGCGGTTGGGCGTATTAAAGGAATACGATATAATAGATTGTGTTGTAGATACACTTTAACATATATTATTATAACGCTATTAAACTGTTTTGTAATTTGCATACCACAAAAAGATTTAAACTTAAAAAAAAACAATAAAAACGATAATAAAGTACTTATGCATCGTTAATATTATTTTAAAGAGATACCTTATACTAAAATTCTCAATTATTTAATGCATATGAGCAAAATTATTAAGCATTTATTGTCTTAAGCTTATAATAACCTGAAATGTATGCACCAAGCGGGTTACATCAAGGATTCATTAGCAGTAAATTCAAAGTATCCGCTCTGGAAAATTAAACATTTTATTACCATCATTTTATCTTCTCTGCTTCTTACCTATAGAAAGTAGATGCAGTATTGCATTCTACTCAAAAATTCAAAATTGAAGTTTTGCCGGAAATACACAAGCATTAAAAAAAAACAAGCATTTTTAGAATAATACCCGGACGCGCGCGCGTGTGTGTGTGTTTACAAAATAACTCAAAAATGAAAATTCCGTTATAAAGTAAGATACGAGACGAATAGCTTCAAGAAAATCCCACCACTACCATCTACATTGATTTTTTTACCTTTTTTTTTTTATTTTCTCAAAGATAACCGACGATTTTAATTAAATCACTACATGTCAAAATATTCTCATTACAAATAAAACGTATATTTTGAATTTTCTGGGAATAGCCTGTGAAAACCTCTTCTTTCGGAAGAAATTTTGTATTACCTTCAATAATTAGTAAACGTTAAAAAAAAGACAAAATGTACTGCACTTAAACCGTAGAACTCTTTAACATACACAATTTATTCAAAATACATTTTTGTGGCATAAGCTATTTCCGAGATATTTCTGGAAATTGTCATTGAAATCCTATTTATTTGGAAGGAATTTTGTATAAGCTTGAGTAACTTTTAAAGGTTAAGTGAAAGACGAACGTATATTGCACAGAAAAGTGGAACTCTTAACGTACACAATGTATTCAAATAAATGTTTGTGGCATAAGCTATTTCCGGGATATTTCTGGAAATTGCCTCTTTATTTGGAAGAAATTTTATATATACTTACATAACTGCTAATGTTAAGAAATACACGAAAATGTATTGCACCATAAATGTAGATATTATTAAAAAACGCAAAATATTCCAAGCAACATTTTGTGGCATAAGTCACATTGATACTAATCGTTCAATACTTTGTCATTCTGTTAATGTCCTTTCGAAATTCAGTTGTTTATGTTCAGTTGTTACCTATGTGGTAATTTTTTCTACGTGTAGTAGAGACATTTATATAAATAACACCAGATACCGACAGCTATAATTTTGAAACAGGAGTAAAACGTGATGAAACAGAAGAATAAAATAATAATTTAATTAATTCAAGATAATTCCAGACAAGAAAAGCAGAGAAGAGGAAGAAATTATTGAAAACAAGGAGTTTGGAAGAAGAAGAAGAAGAAGAATAAGAAAGAGAGAGAGAGCGAGAGAGAGAGAGGGGGAGGGAGGATGGAGTAGGAAATGGAGATGGATTTCGAAGCAGAGATGAGAATAATGTGCTAGGAGAAGAATAATCATGTGGCATGTAGGATGTGATTTAAGGAGGAGTTAAGGGAACTGGAACTGTGGAGCTATTTTGAACAAGAGGAAGATGGCAGCAGCGAGAAAATGTTTAGTGAAAATTTGTGAAGGTGGCGTTAAAATGAATTAAGTGGTAAGTGAAGTGAAATATGTAATTTAACTGTCAAGATGTAATAGAACCGGCAAATATATTGATTACTGTATAAACCGAAGTGAAAACTTTTAAGGAAAGTATGTAAATGTGAAGTGAAGTGAAATACAATGTTGGTGATAAGTACAATAAACTAATTAATTTCTGTCTTAAGTATATCCAGTAAAGTGGATCCTTAATGTACATATTTATGGAAAAAAAGTATTGAATTTGTATAAAAAGGATAAATATAATATTTAAAGTGGTTATATTTGTTTAATTTTGATATTAAATTATAAAAACAATCTTTGACATAAAAGTGTGTAAATGTAATTTGGATACTGGTTAGGAGTAACTATATCACAGGAAATCAGAGTTTAGAAAGTAACTTAGATTAGTATGGCATAGTTTATACATGTTATCTTGTTTAGCTTATAAAGTTATGAATAGCTGGATACCAGTTATGTATGTTGTTGGCTGGTTTGTTAAAATATAATTGCCTAAGCTATAGCTTGACTTTAAATTTTGGAATTTATTTTATCAAGTTAATTCTTATTTTACTTAAATAACTTTGCTCTTAATATTTGTATTTTTATTTACCAGATTAAAAGCAAAAATGTGCACAATAATAACATAAAATGAAAGAAGCATTAAAATATAAGTTTGGATTACACGTTTTGGCATTGGACACAAAGTACCGGGACGGCGTATTACGGATTTTATTTTAGTGTTTATCACGATTCTATGGAAACATTATGAAGTTTTTAAGACCAGCACATAGCGCCCAGTCGTAATACCCTCTGTGTCTATAATGAAATGTGTTTAATTAGCTACTCTGCAAAGTTTTAGCGGGTTAAAATTAAGTAGATATAACAAACTTTCATAAGAATAACTTTTAGGCCCTCTAATAAACGATAGATGGTAGAGAAGAACATGCTAATAGAATATATAAGATTTTACTTTCTCAAGCATGTATGTACAATGTATATAGTTGGAGGAGAAGATATTGTAATCCAACAACAAATTCGATACCGAGAGTTCACTGGCAGTAAAAGCCAAGCTTGGTACTCAAGTTAAGCTCCTCCAAGAATGTGACACGATTTTCACGAAAATTCCCCATCTCCAATTACCCTTTACATGGAAGATTTTTACAAAATGTTGATGCTCTCAAAAATGATTAACAATTTTGATTCAAATACCGTATGTTTAAGATACTTTCATGAAAAATGCAATATATATCTTGAATTTTCTGGGAATAGCCTCAGAAGACCTGTGTATTCTGGACGACTTTTATGTCACTGATAAATTATAAGAGATAGAAGAAAACTTACAACACATGAAATATAGATTTTGTTCAAATACACGTTTATTTCATATATTTTTTTCTAGAGTTAACCATTTGCGAAATATTCCTTGGTATTGGAATACGCTATTTTACGCCTGGCCATGCAAAGATGCTAATCTCAAAGACAATCGCATAGCGACAACCTTTAAAACATTTGACTATCGCATTAGTCTAGTGTATTCCCTTACACTTACAAGGAAACAAGTAATTAAAGAGTTAATGTTTATCTGGATTAGCTTGATGTAAATAAAAGAATAATCTTTTGTGGGTATAGTTTATTTGCAGAACAGGTAGAGAAAAGTATGTGAATGGAACACATCAGATTTTTAAATAAAAGGCTTGTATTAAATAATTACATATAGGCATTCTTGGTGATTAATGCACGAATATGTTAAACAGATTTTGAGGAACCTTAGAAGTTTGATCTTTTTAATAATAGTGAACTTTGTTTAATACCAGCAAGGAAAAAAGGAAGTAGGGATTCAAGCAAACATAAGGAGAATCGCAAATATGTTTCTAGAAGCTCTGACAGTTCTAGAATAAACATTTTCTTAAGAAAAGCTTAATAAAAACGTTTTCATATTGATAAACATAATGTTCGTCTATCACTTAGAGATGATAAGACTTCGTTCCAGGATTTATTTCTTCGCTGATTTCGTGTTTCTGGGCTGAGCGAATTTAAATGTGAACCCCGAAATTGCTAGTTCAGCTCTGGTAATTGCCTGGGCAAGATTCTATTCGTAAGTATTTACCTTATAATAAAATAATACATACCAGAGAGTATGAATCTTTAAATTTCACTTTTTACATTTACTTTGCCAAAGTTTTATGGTGTATTTAATTGTATAGATGCGCAAGAACAGACGTATATTTTGACTGAGGAGTGTTTCGTGGACTGCTGGAATTAAACCGCGACTACGTTGAGCTTTACTTAATTTGACGGGATATAACGTGAAATTAAGAAATGCTGCTAAACTGAAGACCTTTGAGGATGCATTTTAATTTAACTTTATAGCAATTATATTTTATTGGTAGTTTTTAATACTTCATACTACTGCTTCACCCGGTTGGTTCTAATTACCTGTGACAGTAACGAGAAGGAAAATGTTGACACTGTCAAACCTTTTAAGTTGCGTCGGTTAAGTTAAGTCAGTTAAGACAACCATAAATAGCTCCATTTAATACAACGTGTTAGACCTTACCGTTACGTCGCGTTAAGTCATGTCACGTTAATTGTAATCCTGGAATTAATTACTTTCTATATACGTATATGTACATAGTGTATAGAGAAGCCATTGTATTCCATCCAAAAATTCGATACGGAAATAAATGTTTTAAGGTCCACTGAATCCAAAAAAGGAATTTTTGGAAAAAAGGCCCGCGCAACTGTGCACTCGCGCCTGCAGAGCAAGGCTCAAAAATGAAAAGATCATTAAATACCTAACGTAATATTAACGTTTAATATATTCCAATGATACGACACAACGGTTTTCAAGAAAATTCCCTGCCCCAAACTATTATTACATGGACAATTTTTTTGTTGTTGATATTTCTAACGATTTTTATTTAACATGCCGTATATTACAGATATTTCATCACAAATAAAATTTATATCTTAAATTTCTGGGAATAGTCTCTGAAGACCTCTTCATTCTGGACGAGTTTTGTATAAGTGGTAAACTGTAAGAGATAGCCAAAAAATTGCTATACAAAAAATGGGGATTTCGTAAAACATACAATTTATGCCATATCTATTTTTATTGTACAGTTGACCTATCCGAGATATTCCATGACATTTGTTTCAATTTTAAGCTACTTAAACGTTTTTCAAACTGGGGGTCATCATTCGTTTCATCTCTCTATTTTTTAATTCCTGACCGTGTAAGGCGAACTAAATTTCAATTGTTTCACTTAGCGGCCGGCTATTGATTATCGCTTTAGCCTACTGTTTCCCTTCTTATTGTAATGAAGCAAGTAATAAGACAGTTTCTGGTAATGTTCATCTCAATTAGCAAGAAGTAGATACAAGAATACATTTTTCTTAGGATGCAGAGATGTAGAGAAAGTAATGTTAATGAACGCATCAGATTCCCCCCCCCCCACAAATGCATTAGAAGTTTCCCTCGGCAGAGATGAAACCAGCCAAAGCCAAAGTTGAGTTATATAGCTAATGTAATCATTATTTGTTTAAAAATACTTATATACATAAAAGAGGATTTGGATTATCGTGGATTGGGCCCGTAGTCACTAAGTCAGAGCACCGTACTTAGGCCATTGTGGACCTTTGAGACTTAGGTGACCCTTGGGAGGGAGGGATGAGGGGAGAGACCCAAAATTCGATGGGATCCGGATGACGGCGAGCGCAAACATGGAGGGAGTCACTAATGTTTCCGGATCGAAAGCACCTAACGCCGCCCTGGCCCCACCCACGAGTTCCATTGGAAATCACCCAAAGATAGGTCCTGACTGAGTGGTCCAAGGGACAGAAAAGTCTTGTTAGAAGATGATCCGTCCCAGCATTCGCCTGCTGACCTGGAGAAACCACGAATATCCCATGACGCAGAGTGGGCGGTCACCACGGATCGAAACCATAACCTCCCGAATATGGCCCATAGATGTTACTGCTTGGTGGAGCATAAAATCAGTGCAATATAGTATTACTCAGCTCCTGAATGAACTGAGTATGCCATTCTTTATTCTGTTTTAGCCGTTATTTTTATATTTGTGTATTAATTTTCAACTACGCTCCGTTAAAAAATACACGCAAATAATACAGCAGTAAGATTTTTTAGCGTAAACCTACCTTAGAAGTGTATGTTTTGTCTTAGACCGAACTGAAATTTGTTTTAAATCCGCAGTTGTGCAACATTTGGTTCAACAGAACATCGAATTTTTAAGGGATAAGGTTTTGAAATTCTTCTCTTCAAGTGTACTTAACAGACTATTTTGTAAATCATCATGAATTCCAACTCGGACAAAATAATTCCTTTGGTTATTCTAGTATGAATATAGAAGCCACAAAGGGTCTAAACACTTCAAAATAAGAGGACATTATTCCAAGGTGCTTTTTAATGCACGATCACTAAGCTGTGCTAAAGTAAGTGTTTATGTGGGTGGGGACACTTAAGTTAACTCAGAGGAGATATTTTTTGCACTCAAAGCATTATTATAGTCTATGCCTAATCAAAATAGAATCTTGGCCGATGGGACTAGGCTATTCTTGTCGACGTACCCCCGCATGTCAATCGTACGTCAGCGCCCCGCTGCCCAAATGAACAGTGATGAGGCCTCATTAATTAGAATACCAGAGGTAAAATGATTTGTCAAGAACACGTTAGTGTGACGGAATAAGGAAACACAGGTCCTGCTGTTATAGCACATACACTTAGCTACGAGTGACAGTGCATTGAAAGCTCATTAATAACCCTCTCTACATGAATTTTCTAATTTGCATACTAATTGTAAATGTTATATGCCCTCCTTATCGCATCTGCTATCTGCTCTGCAGGGGAGATAGGCTCGGTCAATGCAATCAGCTACCAGAGTAACTCCGGAGTGGGTGGGACTCAGTGACGGGAATGGGGTTCTCAATCTTGCCTCATGCACAATGGAAATATTCTGTCTGCTTCACAGTTGTGTCCCTCCACAGGCATTTGCAACAAAAGGTATAGATCGTACAACTTTCCAAAGAGTTAAAATTGAAGACAGGAGGTAAGTAATGCGTTCAGATACTCCAGGTTATTGAATAGAGGAGATGGTGCTACTTACGGCTGAGCAGCTATCCGAGACATAGGACTAATGACAATAATTATTTCATGACCATTGCCTAAGACAGAAGGATTACTTTATATTTGACAGATTTTGCTTCTGGATGATGCCATGCGCAAGCAACTACTCTGAAAGAAACCTTGCAAAATCTGGACCTCGCAAAGGAATCTTTTGGTCCCAAAAAACCCTAGAAATACTCAGGCTTGCGATGATATCATATTAGGCTTATACATAATTAGAAAGATAAACTCCAAAGACTTTCCCATATGGGTTGTCCTGACGGGCTATAAAAATATTTACGTGGACTTTAATAATATGATGCAACGGAGATTCTAATTTGAAGGGTTTTGCTCAGGTTGGTATTCACAGCCTTATCCCCATGTACTTTATCTGGTTTTTCATTACTAACAAAAAAAGTGTTGTGGCCGAGTGGATAGACCACTCACTTCTCACTTAGGTGGCTCGGGTTCGATCCCAGGGTACCTCCCGTGAGATTTTTGTAGGATGAAGCGGCGTATGGACGGATTTTCTCTGGGTTCTCTGGCTTCCCCCGTCATTCATTCCACTGATGGTTCTATCATCTTTACCGCCACCCATTTCACCTTCATATCATATCATCCAGTTCCTCACTTTTATACCAGACATCGGGATGATCACACGTCGTGACTATTGTCTCTCTTTCTCTGATTTAGAGTACATTTTTTCCACAATAGGCTTCTGATCGCAGGCGCTGGCTTAAAGTCCAGCATACAAGGATAAACAGAGAAAGAAAGTACTAGCTCAAAACAGTATGTATTTTGAGTGTACTACTATTTTAAAGAAATAAGTTATGTCGGTTTAATAACTGGCTGGAAATTTTGGCCAATGTTAAGTCACCGAAATGTTACTTTTGCTGTAAACCAAACTCACTCCTGTAGATAGTAGGCTTATATATAAAACCACATTCCATCTAATGTTAATATTTCACGTTAGAAATAATTTGTAGGTGTGCCCTAATGAGTTCACAAATAGTATGGGTCATTCCTTTCTACCAGAAACGGAGTAGATTCGTCTGTAACAGCTCCTCAGCTCTTCAGAGCAGTAATTCAAACAGATGAACACTGGGATTGTTGTAAATAATTAGGAAGTTGTCTCCTCATCACCCATTACTGTAGCATACAGGTCCTAAGCAGCTACTGGAGTTTGCTGTCTTTAAACAGCTCAAACTTCTTCATCCACTCTTTTCACATATTTGACATGTGTTTTCTCTCAACAGAGCTATATGCATGGCATATAACACTAGTTTCGGTTACTGGTATCAACATCATGAAGTGCATTCCAAGGCGATGGAAAATCGATGCACAACAGTTATATGAGGTAAAGGCAACATTGCGCAGAAGGGGCGCAGTTGAGCAAGTTGAGGCTTGACATCTTACGAGGAAACTATCTTCAGTACATCTGTCTTTCGTCTGGCGGACTGGAGACAAGTTGCCTAGGTAAGTTTTCTTCTTTTCTTTTCTTCTCCTCCTTTTGTTTTCGGACCATACTCTTACCCTGCAAAGGTAAATACAAGCGCCGAAGGACTTCAGGCTTATTGCAACATTCATTTATTTCATTCATCCTCCCGAAAGACATGTGGCAGCTGGCGGGCCGCTACATGCTTATAAAAATAAAAGTGTGTTACTTGAGGTGATTCATACTGCGGTGAAGTTTGGACCAGACTTTATACTACAGGATATTCCGCAACTTATATTTCAAAAGGCTAAGTTTGAGCTGTGAAGCAAAAAAGGACCAGGCACGTATTCAAGAACACTCTAAGCTGACCATACCTAGGGGTAGGAGAAAGTTCTCTAAACCAGGGATATTTTCTAGCTTTTGCTGCAAAAATAGTCTTGTATAACTTTTAAATGCATTCTCCCTTCACGGAGAGTTTTCACCGCCATAAATTTCAAGAATTAATTAGATGAAGCGCTTTTTTTTTTTTTCAAAGGTAGGAAAATGTTCTATTTTGGACAACCGGTTGAATAAAATTGACTGTCCGAAACCAAATTGTTAATTCAAGCTCTAATACAAAGTGTTAACATATTTCAATTAATTAACAATAGAATTAATTAACAACAAAATAATACAAAATTAAGACATTAAATTCATTAAAGCTGTAATTTAAGAATTTAGTCACACATGCCCTTAAACAGAGAATCTTATTCCAAAGTTCGAAGCTTTCCAGAAGCCCATTTTTCCCTGCAAATGTTCTGACATTACTTGAACAATATTATCCCTAAGAAATGCTCGTTCTCCCGGTGGTTTCGAGTAACATGGTCCCCAAGGTCGCGGGTTCAAACCCGGTGGAGGGCGATGAATTTTTTCCGGCGTGAAATAATCCATCCGTTACGTAATGCCTGTGAGATATAATGTAGAATAATCAATATACAGACACAATGCAGACTATGTAGCACAGCACAGCACAGCACAGCCAGCGCTAGCCATGCAGGCTACTGAAATAAAACACAGTGCGCACAATAGCTTACGGAAGAGCCCTATACCAGGATAATGTATCTGTTCGGGTTGAGTCTGTTTACAACTGCGTACCGTATTACCGGCTGTAGCGGAATTTTGTTGCGCCGAATGGAAGGTTATCTGCTCGGTTGACCCTTTATAAGTACTGAATTGAAGTTCTTTTACGGAACTCTTTTTCTTTTCACAACCCTGATTCATATGTGTGTGTATGTGTGTGTGTGTGTGTGTGTGCGCGCGCGCCTGCCTTTGGTTTTGCATGAAGAGAATAATAAACGCTTACGTTCCTAGCACTTTTCTCGGTACCAATCTCGTTAGATAGGGGTTCACGTGGATTAGACTAGGAAAGTGGTGGATGATACAAATTACTGACGAGAATGGTATAAGAATCTGCCCCATTTGCGAAGAGGAACACTCTTGGACGAATATTTTAGCAAGCTGCAGGGGTACGGAGGAATGGAGGGAAAAGTATTTACCACGATACTCTACCACCGCGAATGCAGAGTTAGGAGCATGTTGGACGCTACTGGCAGGCACGGAAGACGTGAAACTGGATAGATAAATTTCAACTTAAGGCGAGACAGCTGAGATCTGAGAAGGCTGATAGTAGGGAAGAGGGGAGGGCGATAAGAATACATAAAAAGTGATAATGTTTTAGACATATTTTATGTCATCCTTTTCGGTCATTGTTTTGTTGTGATAATATTGTGTGTACATATTTCTCAAGTTTATTTGTCTACTCTAATAGGGTACATTAATGCTTACATCGAAATACGGTTTATTTTGTGTTGTAAGTTTATGATGCTGACCTGAATATAATTGTCCTTTTATTTTCGTGTTCACTCTTTTATTTATTTGTTTATTTATTCATTGTTTATTTATTTATTTATTTTTATATATTTGCTTACTGTTTTGTGTATTTCAAAAGCATGTAGTGTCTGCGGATCCGCGCGATTGATGATCAATGTATGTACACTGGTATTTCAATAAATATGTACAATTTTTTTCATTCACTCATCTGCAGATTTTACATCTACATCATTCTGATTTACTCTAATTTAAAAAAGCTGCCGAGGTCGGATAATGCACCTTCCCAACACCACTGTAATTTAAATATGGAGAAATGCTCCTTCTGCTTCTCTTGATGTACACAGTGATGGCATGTTGAGAGCTTCAGCCATATTCGCCAATTATAAAAGACGAAGTTTAAGGATAACATTGAAAATGAAAATGCAGGAATATCTTATTCAAATTGAGGTTATGTCTGCCTAATTTACAGACGTTCAAATATAGTAATCCCGAGATTCTTTCTTGAAAATAAATATCTTAAGGATATCTTACAGGCTGCGCACGAAATTCATGTACACCTGCATTAAAATATGAGTAATTATGCTGTGCTTTTGTTACCGAAGGTAGTACATATTATCCTACTGTTCTTTGCTATCTTGACTAATGTTTTCAACTTCCATTGTTGACGCTCAGTATTGTGTAACCATATTATTTGTTGAAGACAAGATATTGAAGGGGTGGTTAACACAGGCGATTACACATTGAGGAACACTATAAGCTCAAATTAATGGAAAACCAATAAAAAATGTAATGAACGATTTTGTTGTGCGGTTTGAGAAGGCAGCACCAACCAAGAAAACCTTCCTGACACGGGTAAAATGCTTTTACGGTAGGCCAAAAATTGAAAGATCTACCAAGGAGTACTGGTCTAGATACGACAAGACACGAGCAGTTGGCAGGCTGAGGGCAGCCCGACGGTGTATTAGACGTAATCCCATTCTTGCTAGAATGTAAGCACGTGTGACGGGAATTTGGGGTTTGCAGGATGGCGGGTGAAAATGAAGCTGTTGAGTGAAAGGAGGTAGCAAGTGTGCTCCCCAACTGATGCCAGTCATGGTGCAACGACCCTTGTGCACCGCTGGTGTAACTAGTTTAGCAAATATTAGTTTCTATTTTGGGGTTTAAATTTTGGAATCCAAGCAACTCTTGAAGAATTGTTAGGAGCTTAGCCACGCAGTCCGGGCTTATATCAAGAACCAGTTGCGGAAGCGCCGTTATTCAAAATTGAAGACATGGAAAATGCGACGTACGAAACTTTCCAGACTGTTGTCCCAAAAATGTTGTTCAAATAAACAATAAAACAAGACTACAAACTCAGCTAGGTATGTTGAGACTACGGAAGGAGGAATGGATGATTCAAAATCCGGAAAAATCTTCAAAGAAATAGGTATATAATAAACAGATGAATTTTAGTATCACTTTAAGTATAAAATATGTTATAAGTTTATTATATGCTATTAAGTATTAAGTTAACATAAGACATTTATTTATATATTTTATTATATAAATATACGTTTTTCATTAAATTCATAAGAACATTTAATGAATGTAACTATTGCAATTATAATTCTTGTTGCTGTTAAACAGGTCAAGGTCTATAGGTAACTAAATGGTAATTTGAATTCAATATAGTGGTATAAGGACTTTGGCACTTGCTGTAGGTTATGAATACAACACCCCAGAGCTTCCAATCTTTAAACAGCTAAGCTTTAAGAGCGGATATTTGTTTTAGGAGTTTAATTTGTTGAAATTTATTAATATTTACAATTTTGATAAAATTCTTAACTCCACAAGCTGTTATTCACGTCTAAATGTAAAAACACACTCTTCTGTTTACGTAATGGGAAGTCAACCTTCAGGTAGGATGTAATCTCGCACTGCAGCCCCCATTATGGTCATATTAACACAAACATGACCAAGTGACTACGCCAAGGGAAATGGGGAGGGGTTCCCTGGAATACAGATTAAAATAATTTATCAGCTCATGACTCTAAAGATGGATAGAGGAATAATTTGGAAGTTACGATGAGCCCAAACCGGAAGGATACGTGGGTGGTTAGTTGGCATTGTGGATGAAAACCCTCGGGCCCTAGCCTTGCCTTCTATTTCTGTCCCTGTCTAGCTCACAAGAGCTGGAAGGTAAGAACATGTAATGCGTAGGCTAGGTATTATGACTCACCGTATTAACGAAATGGCGATAAAGCTGCCCTTGTCTTTTACATCATTGTCTCTTTCTTTTTAACCGTGGGCTCCTAGGGCCTCTTCTGAATACTTATCCGTTTATGGACAAGATTACCTCTCTTGAAACTGACTTCGTGAGCCCTGTAATTAAATGAATGAGTCCGTCGACAGCACATCCTTTCATAATTCCTGAAAGTGGACTGGTCCATGAACTGCGCTTCGATACATCGCGGGGTAACAAATTTATCACTT
This sequence comes from Hymenopus coronatus, assembly GCA_030762935.1. Taxonomy (NCBI): domain Eukaryota; kingdom Metazoa; phylum Arthropoda; class Insecta; order Mantodea; family Hymenopodidae; genus Hymenopus; species Hymenopus coronatus. The sequence goes on along the minus strand of CM060900.1, from coordinate 92,307,235 downwards.
GACATTTACACCCATCTGCTAATTGGAAGCGCCAAGTTAGAAGGAATCAACTCTTTCTGAAAAAATAAAATTTTCAGTTAAATTTCCTCAAATATTTTTAAAAGTCTGTACATTTGCTGCCTGCAAATAAGGGTATACTAGCGTGCATTAAATATGGCCTATAATGAAATGGTGCGTTTATGCTGGTACTGATAGAATCTAGTTGTACTTCTACGAGCGTGACCAGTAGTGTCCTCCAGGCATAATTAGTCACTGGATTGTCAACTTAATTCCCCAAAATACGTACGAACTGCCAAAGAGTAACATTACAATTTAAAATGTCTTCATGCCACACTGCGTTTTGTGAGTAACGCTCACTCTCTGACTGACTGTTAGTAACGACATTAACTTAAATCTATGTCTCCACGTCGCTGATGAAAGCTGTCACATTTATAAATATAGCTGTGGTTAAGTTTACTCACACATGCTGATATTCAACCCTTCCTTGGTTAACATCTGTAACGAAACTCTGTATTAGAGGCGCTATCCGAACAACCCCTTCATTTAAAATGGATTATAAACGTTATTCATTAGTTATTTTTGTCTCTAAGTTGTGTTTCAGGGCAGACGCACAGAAAAAAAACTATAGGCTGGGTGGAGTCAAAAGTAGGAAACATTACAAAGGTAGAACATAGCTGCGATCTATGGGAATGGACCACCTTTTTTATATTCGCCTGTGTAAGTTCTTGAGGCTTAAATGATCCATCAAATTTCATGTACCTAAAACGTAAGTTGCGTAATTGTTATAATCACAAACACAACACAACTGCAGTTATCATGTAGTACTTCTTCCATCAGCGTTTGCCATTAAGACTGGCCGTTTGCTCAATATTGACATAGTCACATGACCATTGGCTCTCTGCGAATCCAGGCCGTATTATCTGCAGACAAAAATGCAACCGGTAAGACTAACAAGAAATGCTCAGTTCAGTGAATAAAATGGGTTATTTTCCTTCCTAAGCTTCATTAATAATTTGGAAGGTCTCAAACAACAAGTATTCCCATGTGTTCAGTTTTCTTCATTTCTAAAAATTGTATTTTTTACTTTCTCTGGCCCGTATGTTCCAAAGCATATAGTGAAGGTATTGTATTCCACCCAAAAATGTGATGCCAGTATTTCACCGGAAATATATGTTTTGAGGTCCCCCGAGTCCGAAAAATGCGTTCTTCAAAAAGGTCCGTGTGTGCAAACGGGTGTGTCTATGGACAGCATAGCTCAAAAACGAAAAGACCGTTAAATACCAATCTTGGTATTTAAGTTTAGTATCTTCCAAGAATGCGACAAAAACATTTTCAAGAAAACACCCCACCCCAAACTGCCCTTTACATGAAATGTTTTTGAAAATTTCGTTTTTCTCAAAAGTGGTTAACGATTATGATTAAAAGACCTTATATTAAAGATTTATATCACAAAAAAATTAATATTTTGAATTTTCTGGGAATAGCCTATGAAGATCTCTTTATTCTGGATCAGTTTTGCAGAATTTTGCATAACGGTTAAACCGTAAGACATAGACAAAAACTTGGTACACAAAAATGTAGATTTCGTTAAATCACCTATTTTATGTCATATTCCTCTTTAAGTAGAGCTGACCATTTCTGAGATATTCCTTGTTATTGGTTTCAATTTTAAACTACTTAAACTTATCTCAAACCGAAGTGACGTTTCGTTTCTTCTCTCTTGTTTTACTGCAGGTCATGCAAAGCGAACCGAACTTCAGTTGTTTCACATAGGGTCAGCTTCTGAAAGATTTGACTATCGATTTAGCTTAGAGTATTCCCCTATTTCGCTTCTACTTAAAATGGAGCAAGTAAAAGACAATTTGTGCTAATGTTTACCTTGATTAGCATATCGTAGATAAAATAATAATTTTTTGTAAGGATAATTGTTTATGTAACAGCTCGAGAGAGTCGTGTGAATGGATCATATCAGATTTTATTCACTGTATCACGCAGCATCCAAGAATAGAATTCAATTCTACCTCACTTAAAATTATTCACGTTGCTGCAAATACATATAAATAACTTAATACTCTTCTAATTAGTTCTGCATCATTTTCTCATTTCATCACAAATATTTCATAAGGATGGAAGCTGTGGGCTTATTGCCAATGTCTGGTGCACCTCATTCTTCTCTAAAATCTTACGTTTTATGCGCAAGCCTTCTAAGCAAGCATACATTAAAATGGGCAGCATACCCCATTCCAAAACGTTCTTTTAAGGATGTCTCCAGTACCTTCAAGGAGTGCAGTGGGTTAAAATCAATATACAAGCATATGTTTCAGCCTATGTTGCTTTTTATGATGCTGATCGACTCGCATCCTCTGACTCGCATCCTCAGTCTCGCATTGTTGAAAGGAAAGGTGTCTTTAGTTGCTCAGAAATAATGTAATGAGGCTTTCCGAAAATCACTGACATTCTTAAGTGCCTTTCCCGCCGCCTCCTAAATTCAAAATGGCAATATGCAAAATGTATTATTTGAAAAGTCATCTTAAAGTAATTCACACAAGACACCATCAGTACATAGGTTTTCATTTCAATCACATTCTCTTTGTCTGCATCAACTCAATTATCTTTAGAAATACTCTTCTGTGTTCAAATTCTTTTCATACGTCTCTAGGCTAAGCATCTAAAGGAAATAGAAATACTATAATCACAGAAACGTTTTCCTAAAGGTGTTTTGTTTTGGGATTCAACGGCCTCAAAACATGTATTTCCGGTGAAATTTCGATGTCAAATTTTTGCCCTCCTCTACCTACTAGTTATACTAATGTGCAAAATGTGACCCATAATGGACCTGAACTGGTTATGTTAATAATGGCAAGAGTTAGCCTCATTCCTACCAACATGACCACCTGTGGCTTCCTACAATAATAGTAGCCACTGGATTGGCAGGGTGCTTTACTTCTCGCAAAGTATGGCCGAAGTGTAATTTCAAAACTTAAAGTTTACATTGTCCTGTTACTCTACCATTTTATTAATATAAGATTTCCTACTGTCGTTTAGTAGCGGCAATAACTTTAACTTTCGTCCCCATGCAGATGAAAATTCTCATATATTTAAATTGCGTAGCTCTCATCCAGTTTAACCACACAGGCAAATAATTCATAACCATTTCTTCTAGAAGGCTGTAATACGTTTTCAGTTTTGCCTTTCATTTATGTGCCAATTTTAGCAAATATTTTTATTCTCGCTTCCAAGTACTATGCACGTAAATAGTGGGTAGAAATGATTATATTCCACCTAAACACTCCATATTGAGATTGCACTGGAAAAACATGTTTTCTGGACCCCAAAATAAAAAAAAATGATAAAAATACCGTTGTGTGTGTGCGTGGTCAGCGTAACTAAAAAAGCACAAGTTGGTTAAACACCGAACTTTAAGTAACGGTATCTTCCACACAAAGATATTCAGAAAAATCCTCCCACCCCAAACTACCCTTTACATGGAAGGTTTTTTTCGAAATTGTCGATTTTCCCACAAATGGATCTAACGATTATAATTAAAATACCGTATAATAAATATATTTACATGGCAAATAATGTACATGCTGAAATTCTTGGGAATAGCCTCTAAACGACTTTTGCATACCTGGTACTATAGATAGATAAAATGTATTGTATAAAAATGTAGATCCTGTTGAAACACACAATTTATGCCTTATCATTTTTGTAGAGCTAACCTCTTCCGAGATATTCCTTGTTATTTATTGGTTTTAAAAAGTCCAATATTAGGCTTTTCTCAAATGAGAAGTCGTTACTCATTTTTTCATCCTGGTCACGCAAAGAGGAGGGAATTTCAATGCATCACGTAGTGACCAGCTTTTAAATGATTTGACTATCGCTTTTAGTCTATATTATTTCCGTATTTCCCTTCTACTCAAAAGAAACTAAATAATAATACCCATTACTGCTAAAGTTATCCCGGCATGAAGTAGAGAGAAAAGTAAGCTTTTGTAAGAATAATTTGTTTTAGAATAGGTAGAGAAAATATTGTGAATGGAACAAAGCGATTTTTCGGAATTGGTATTCGCGCCACCATTTAATTTCACAAAAGCTATAAATGTCAATCATTGGCTAGATTTTATGTCCCTGAATTGTTTTTCAAACCAGCCACATAGAGAGCTGATACCGGTTGGTCGGAGGCAAAAGTTGGCAACTTAAAAGTGGAACCCTGTGGAAGAAAATACACTCCATTGCGACCTAGGAGAATGAACTTCTTTCAATGCACGCCAAGTAGTGGTAAAAACATAAAATGTTCAATAGAATTTTGTTTAACAATTCCCACTAATAATACCAGTTCGTATACGAGAGAGAGTAATGTTTTATCCTCGTGATATCACGACTTTGAAGGCATTTAATAATATCAATGTGAATGAAAGCTTAAAGAAATAAAGCATTAGTATTAAATAATCTGGTGTATAAGCTTAAATCTAAATAACATTCAGACTTTTGTTTTTAGTATTCGAAATAACACAAGAAATGATCTTTCAGTTAAGCTATTGGGATTACGCCTTGACGGTAAACTTTCTGGGAAATACCTTTTCGATTAATTGTGTTTAAATATTTTCAATGTGCTGTTTTTATTAAGAACATTAAGGACATTCATTTCCAAGAATTCTTTACTGTACGTTTATTGTGGATTATTCCATTTCCATTTGAATTATGCGGTGCAATAGAACTGGTGCTAAACATGTTTCTATTTTACAAAAGTTAAAAAAGGGCTTTGAGAATTAGGAAGTGGCCTTTATGAATACTGTACATCTATGTTTATAAAAACATTGTAGTCTAAGTATTTCTTCCTTTTATTTTTAGCCAAATTATTTTTTCAGTAGTAACTGTGTGGAACAAATTTTAACAAACCATTTACGCAGTCATAATACTAGAAATAAGTTAAATTTAGTTACTCCTAAACATATGCTCTATCGCACGAATAAAAATTAAGATTGTTTTAGCTGTTCAGCTGTTCAATAAATTGCATAATGATTTAAGATATATTAATGATATCACTATATTTAAACATAACGTTTATCAAATAGCCTTTAGCAGGAATATATTGATATTGACTTTCGTATTTAGCATGCAATTGAATTATGACATTAAACCACCTGTATTTAGGTATTACTTACTCGTAATAGTGGATTATTATTACTTTAGCGAGCAGTTATACAATGGCCTTTACCAATTCTCGAATTTGGTAAAATCACAAGCAAAGGTGTGATGTGTTCGTGGAGGAAACCTCTCTCGACCTGCTATTATGTTGTAAGCCTCTGGCAGAATGCGAGCATGCTGTCGATGACAAGCATTATACATAACACCTCAACTAATATAAAAACAACAGTTTCGAAACTTAGAAAAGCAACGATAGAGGCAAAAAAGAAGAAAAGTATACGGATGCCAGTAATTTTCGAGCTCATCACTCATCACTCTCTCTCTCTCTCTCTCTCTCTCTCTCTCTCTCTCTCTCTCTCTCTCTTTATCTGATGTAATGATTCATCCTATGTTAAGTAGGTCACTTGTCATCACGTCACTGAGATACCTGAGGCTGCGGATGTTTCAGACAGGCAAAGGTGAGCAGGCATCTAAACATCGTCTGATTTGAAATTAAAAGTGCTTCAGCAGTTTAGCAGTAAAACCTTAACAGCATGGCAGTTTGCAGAAAGATTACCATTAATTAACGTCGCTTTACATCACAAACGATGAAACCAAAATAAAATTACAATAGGTAATTACAGAAACTGACTTGATCGAAAAGCAGCCACCGGGTCTGCTTTCACTAGGCAGAATCGAATCGAACAGAATTTTTGTTTACAGTTGTTTTAAATGGAAACAAACAAAAGGAGCTTGTTGAATCTAACTGAAAAAAAAAAATCGCTGACAAGAATATTAAGGGATCTGGTATCAAAATCTACCGCATCCATATTTTTTAAATGTTGAGTTATGCCATACCTTTAGGAATCCGTTTTACCATATGCCCTACTTGCTATTTTAAAGCTTAATCAATATTCCATTTAAAATGCTTTTTGAAGATAACAATTCGTTTGAGAACCTGTCATATCCATCGGAAAAAGATGCTGCGTGTATTTCGAAACCTACCTCATCCACTGACCAATCGTTGATACGAGGGTTGGCTGATAAGTCCCAGGCGACATGGCGCCACTAGGCCAGTTAGACGATAACATCGTATAATTTAACTCTAGACTAGCTTGTATCCATAGTTACAGCTCAATAGCTTGTTTAGTTTTCGAATGACAGCACTTTAAACGAGTCGAAAATGGAAGATTTGTAAAAACGAGCAGTGATTAAATACTTCCATTTGAGAGGCTTAACGTCTAAAGAAATCAAGGAGAAAATGGACTACATTGAAGGACACTGCCGCTTCATATACAATGATTAAAAGGTGGGTTGCAGAATTTAAAATGGGACGTACGAGCCTTAGTGATGAGCCTCGCTCTGGACGCTCTGTAGAAGTGACAACTCCAGAGATCATGGAAAAAAGTCATCATTTAGTACTGGAAGACCGCAAATTAAAGTTGTTTGAGATAGCAGAGGCTGTAAACATATCAAAGGAACGCGCAGGTAATATTTTAAGTAATTTTTTGGGCTTCCACAAGGTCTGTGCAAGAAGTGTGCCGCGTTTGTTCACACCTGATCAAAAGTTGCAAAGAAAACCAGTTTCTGTTAAAAATGTGGAGCTCTACCGTAAATATCTCAGAGAATTTTTGAGACGCTTATTACAATGGATGAAACTTTGATTCATCGCTGCACTCCTGAAAGTAAATCACAGTCAAAACAGTGGATTGCGCCAGATGAACCAACAACAAAAAAGGCAAAGTCAATTTTATGAGATAACAAGTTCATGGCGAGTGTTTTCTGGGATGCACAGGGAATTATTTTTATTGATTACCTGGAAAACGGTAAAAGTATCTTTAGTGACTACTACGCAAGCTTACTGCAATGTTTGAGTGATGAGGTGAAAAGAAAAAGACCTCATTTGGCAAAAAACTTGTTTCATCACGACAATGCTCCGGCTCATCGTTCAGTCATTGCAATGGGAGCAATGTGCAAATTAAAGGTGGAATCGTTTGAGCATCCACCGTTTTGGTCAGATCTAGCACCTGTTCCTAAATAACAAAACAAGTTTTGGAGCACGGCGATTTCACAGCAACGAGGAGGTCATTGATGCGGTATACAGCTATTTTGAGGACCTGAATAAATCGCACTATAGAGATTGTTTAATTAAATTAGAACACCGATATGACAAATTTATTAGCCTTTCTCGAGATTATGTCAAGAAATAAAGCAAAAAAGGTTTAAATGCTGTTTTCATTGAGAAGCCCGGGACTTATCAGCCGACCCTCGTAATACATTAATTGGTATTTCATTTATACGTTGTGAGTCAGTTTAGTTGCAACGGTTTTAGATCACAGACAAGATGTCGATTATTGGCCCTTGTATACTTGAAGCAGCACAGAAAATAGTCTATCAGCGTTCAGAATGGACATCTACAAATTGGATAAATCATCAATCATAATGAAGAAGCCGTTATGTAAAACTGTGTTGCGAATTTCAATATTCAGAATACAACCTTCAGCAATTCATTTGAAAGAAGATTAGCAAGATTTAATATATTAGTAAAAGAACTTATCAAAACCTGCTAATCCAGCAAACATAGCCATACGTTTCTCTCATTTTTCTCTAAAACTATAAAAGTGGATGTGGTAGACTTTGATACTAGACACCTTATTTGTTCTACAGCCGGATCAATTTTTTGTTTCATTTCAATCACTATGTCTTCGTAGAAGACAAAATGACGTTGTCAAAATCATTTGTTTATTTGAGGTTAGGCTGAAATATTATACTATATTAAGTTTGCAGCTCTTCAAATGTAATGAAGAAAACCTAATACTTTCAATGGAAATCTATCCATAGCTCCATGATAAAACTAATAAATAGTATTCTAATATATGATTAAGTGGAATCATATTTCGTAAAGTTAAGCTTTATTTTTCTTAATCTCGTAGAAGAAAGTTGAAAATTGTGCAAACTCACTATGTGAGCCTGTTGTTAAAAAAGCAATTTGATGTATTCCCGTCACAAAACCTTCTCTATCCGTTCTGCAAACAAACTGTGGTTACGAAAGATTGTTGTTTTGTCTACATCATGCTAATCGAGATAAGCAGTACCAGAAATGGTCTTATTCCTTAGTTCCTTATACGTAGAAGGGAACTAAGGGAATACACTAGGCTAAAGCGGTAATCAAATTTTTTAAAACCTTCACTAAGCGATTTTCAATGAAATTTGGTTCCTCTTTCCATGACAAGGAGTGAAACAAAAGAGAGATAGCACCCTTGAGAGTTTCTTGATTGAAAAAAGTATAGGTATTTAAAAATTGAAAGGAATAGCAAGAAATATCTCTGAAATCTCTCTACAAAGATGTGTATGACAAAAATTGTGTGTTTTAACGAGATTTGCATTTCTTGTATAGAATGTGTTTGTCTATCTCTTTATGGTTTATGAGTCATTCAAAAGTCATTCAGAATGAAGAGTACTTCAGGGGTTAAACCCAGGAAATTCGGATATACCTACATATTATTTGCCCTGTAAACATCTTTAATATATGGCATTTTAATCAAAATCGTTGAAGCTAGTTTTTAGAAACACTAATACTTCGAAAAAAGTTCCATGTAAAGGGAAGCTTGGGTTGGGATTTTTCTGTAAAGCTTCGCGTTGCATCCTTGTAAGATACTAAACTTAAATATCAAATTTGTTATTTAACCGTTTCGTTTTTAGTTACGCTGTCCACACGCACATACATTGACCGTTTTCTATAATATGTTTTTATTCATAGGTCCTCAAAACATGCATTTGGGTGAAATATCGGTATAAAATTTAGGGTGTAATGCAATACCTTCTCTAACTACTATGTAAGCTACATTACATACGTGCTAGAGAAAGTAAAACATCATGAATCCAGCATTTCCGTTTAATTTTTCTGTTATTTCTTCTTTCTGCGCCTTTTCACACCTATGTGCTAATGGTATTATGCTTATGTAATCCATTTTCTGAATCCAAAGGTAGGTACATACACTTCCGCACGATTATTCAGTGCCATTTGATTCCAGTAGACGAGAGCGGTAGTAGTAGTAGTTTCGGTTCGGTTCGCCTCGATTCGACACTGCTAGTGGGAGCAGCCTTAAGGGCCTTCACCCATTGGCGGAATTGAATCGAATAGAATTTCTGTTTACAATGAATGGTTTTGAATGGAAGCAGGCGCCTCGAATCGAACCGAAAACAATTCGCTGACAAGAAAATGTGTTGATTATGGTTTCTCATGCTAGCAGCCAGGTGAAATCTGGGCAACTACTCAAGCTTTCGGTGAATAATTTTGTCGCCATCCTCAGTGGAATTGGCCCCACTTCTTACCTTTTATTTACGCTTTTAAACCTTTACTGCGCTGTTAAACTGTGGTATTTTCACAAACTAATAAGAGAATGTTATTTCTAAGGAAATCACACACAACACATGAATTGTCAAAATGTTTCACAAAACGAAGACAACGCAATGCCCACGACAGATCACGTACCCTTGACACATCCTGCGCCACTTCTGCGCAGTGGCATAATACCGAGATCACTCCTGTCTTGTACGATACGCATATAAGCCGGCTGTGGACTTGGCATAAAACGAAGGCAGGATAGATGCGCGTAGGGCAGAGCTTTCAAACCCCTTCCTTCCCGTTGTGAAGCTGTTATGGGGCTGGATTTTGACTCTACGGGAGAATCTTCACCAAATCTAACAAAAGCAGAATAATTTTTACTTTCATTACAACTTTTTATAGTAAATAGAGGAAGTACTGCATTCCACACAAAAATTCGATATCGAGATTTCGCCGGAAATACATGTTTTGGGACTCACTAAATCTAAAAGAAGCATAAAAGAACCACGTGTGTGTATGTGTGTGAGTGAGTGAACAGCATGTTTCAACAACGAAGCCAGTTAAACCTAACTGGGTATTTAAGTTCAGCATCTTCTAAAGCCGCGACACGAAGATTTTCAATAAAATTCTTCACTCCAAAATAAGCTTTACTGAAACAAGTCTCAGAACATTTATTTCCTCAAAAATTACTGCGACTTCGATTAGAACAGCACATGTTTAAGGTATTTTCATGACAAATGAAACGAATGTTCCAAATTTTCTGGGAACTGTCTATGAAGTCCTTGCTTTCGAGATAAAGTTTGCAAAACTGGTAAACCGTAAAGATAGACAAAAATATTACCTCACAAAAATGTAGATCTTATTAACTCATAATTTGTATCAATTTTTTATGCAGAGTTAATAGCTTCACATATACATATCACTTGTGACAGTTTTAATTTCCAAAAGCCTTACTTTTCTCAAATGAGAAGTCGTTAATCTTTTTTTATTCCGAGTCATTGATACAGAATGGTATTTCAAAGCCATGAGATATTGACTTGCTCTTAAAAGTTTTGGCTATTCCTTAACCCTACTAATATGAAAACATTTATCGTAATTAAATGCATAGTAGAATAAGTTTTATATCAACAATATAATGATACCTGGCCCTTTCTTGTGAGTAAAGAAAGTTCTGTGTGTAGTACACCTGGGAATTATCATTTAATGTTCTCTCACTACTTTCTCTTATTTAGATTCTATTATAAGTTTCTCTTCAAGGGTAACCATTGTAGCATCTTTAGTTATTATTCAGTAATGTTAATTTTAATAAACAAAGTCTAGAATATTAGTGTACGGTACTGTGCCACTTTATCCACCCCAAAATACACGTTTTTCCTCCACGCTGTGGCCGCCGCAGCTCGGAATCCTGCCGAAGCAGTTAACAGTATCCCCGCAATCGCCTATGTTCTGATACTTACAATTATAATGATAATAACTATATACCTTATTATAAGAGGTATTGGACATGTTGTTCTGTCTACGACACTTCTATGGTACTCTCAGGAAAATGTTATTCACACTCGAGAGTTCAATATCCGAAATTGAGTGAATTTCTCGCCTAAATTTTTCTCTTAGATTTTCAATGTATGGGGTTTATGGCACACAGCGAATTTTTCAAGTTCCCCCTTTGATAGAAATCACATAGTTAGGGATCGTGAGGGCCATAATTATTCACTAATTACTCTAATCTCCAAATGTAAAATTAATGACTCAAGAGCTGTATTCCCGGCAACAGTGTTATTGGACAAACAATCCAGACTGACATTCCGTTGGTCAGCTTTTAAAAATGGCCAGTTTGGCTAGTTTGTTTAAACATAAGGTCCTATGATTCTGAATACATTTACCGGCCGTCAATTTTCATATTAAGCAAGGGAATCTAGTTTGTAAAATCGGGTTTCTCTGTACTGCAATTTACGATGAAACTTAGTGATATAAATGGAACTGTACTTTGTCATAAAAGAATATTAAGCGAGGGTCAGTTAATTTATAATTTCGCAAAATTCAATTAGAGAAACTTCCTCAATTGTGGTGATCATTTGAAAATGCTTATGCAGCAAACTCTCATACGTTGTAAAAATTAAAAGAAAACATCATGCAATATACTTGGTTTCGCATATATAAATGCAACTGAACATTCCCTGAAAACACGGAGGATATCTGTGGACAGAGGAGGTCAACATATCCAGCATCTCTTATTATTGGGTATGTGTTTATTATCGCTGCAATTGTGACTATGAAAAGTGAGGTCGTAGTGGGGATATTATAACTGTTTCGGCGGTTACCCAAGCAACGACGGCCGGCGCGCGAGCAGCTATGCCGTGGCCACAGAGCACTGTGAAGGAAAAGTACTTATTTAACTGACTTCACTCTGCATCGACTCCAGAGATATGCGTTGTTTTGAGATAAGCGCATAGATATCTTTGAACGCCCAATTATGCATACCCAAAAAAAAAAATCGCTCAAATCTTGATTCGTCAAAGGAAGAACGCGGCAGCATGCTGTATCCGAACTGGGGTCAGCTTTTTTCCGTATCCCGACGTTCTTTGCTGTAATCTCATTAGGGTACACAAGTGCATTAGATACAGCCTTGGCTCATCACTGAATTAGCATGCACTTGACACCGGTTCTAACAATCTCATTACATGCTAAGTACTGAGGGCGAGGTGTGCCACGCCGAGACAAATCAGCTTCCATAGTATTTTAGTTTTCTTTGGTGTTACGTCATACGTTTCTACTTGAAATCTCTTATTTTCATTTTATTTTTCCTGCTAAACATTAATATGTAAATCCATATATTATAACAAAAAACCAGAGTCTTCTGGCCATGAACTGATTTTGCCTTCACTACATGTAAGGAGAGGAATTAGTATCTGTGAACGGCATAATTCAAAAACGAAAAGTCGTTAACACCAAACTTCGTATTTAAATCCAGCTGCTTCCAAGGATGTGACCCGAAGATATTCCATATAAACTCTCTTCTTAAACTACACTTTACACGAAAATGTCTATATCCATTTTCTAAAATATGCTTTAAATATTTTTATTAATATATAATGTTTAAAATATTTACATGACAAATAAAATGTATATATTAATCTTATGGTATTAGACTGTGAAGACCCTTTCATTCTGAATGACCATTGTATAATTGGCAAGCCGCAGGAAATCAACAAAATTTACTAACAAAAAGATGTACATCACGCTAAAAGGCACGATGGATGTTAAATTTTTTTAGCATTTAACTATTTCCGAGATATTCTTTGTAATTGATTAGACTTTTCAACTTTAAATCGCTATTCAACTCTTTTCGAGGTCACGTAAAGAGAACAGAATTTCAAAGCGATCTCGCAGCGTCGCACATTTCAAGATTTTATAATCGCTTTAGTTTACTGCATTCCTCTTATACCCAGGACAAAATGTATACATTTAGTTAGTTGTTTTTTTAACGTATCCTTTATGTTGGGAATGACAAATGTAGCGTGAGTTGCTCTGTTCCTTGAGCGTTATTTTGATCGTTGGATTGGCAAGGTAGTTAATTTCACTGCCCCAAAATACATTCGAAATGTCAAAAATTTACATTTAAGATCAGTGGCCATGCTATCACTACGTTTAATTGCGTTTATGTGCAAAAATAAAATATAATAAAACAGTCTGCATGTCACAGATAAAAGCGCTCATATAAGTACCGCAAATGCGATTCAGTTTAATGGCACACAAATAATTCTTTACGCCTTCCTACAGAAAGTAGAATTACACGAATTGGTCTAGCGTTTCCTTTTGTACCAATCATAGTGAAACTTTCACATAGGCGGTATCCGAAACACCCCTTCATTTCATATAGATTATAACATTGTTCACTATTTTGTTTTTGTATCCCTGAATTATTTTCAGGCCAGTCGCATAGACAACCGATAACAGTTGGATGGAATTAAAAGTTGGTACCTAAAGGTGGAAACTTTATGGTGGGAAAACACTGTTGCGATCTAGGGGAATGGGCCACTCTTTGTACACGTTAGTGTGAACGAGGACTTAAAACTGTCCTTTAAAATACAAATGACAGAACATCTGCAAGCAACAAAATATGTTCTTATTTCGAGAACTAGATGCCAATTGTCCAAATCGTTTAGAGAATTGTTCAGCATTGTGTGTTTTACAACAGAATAAAAGGAACATGTGTACCGTAATTCAACTGAACGAAACCTTCTTCCATAAACATTTGGCGAAATAGGGCAAATCTACCTAATTTCGTGATATATCTTATTTCGTGAACCAGTATTTGCCATCGGTCACGGTGTAAGTTAGATCCAGAAGTTAGGATTTCACAACACATTCCGAGAGGGGATTCTCCCTTTCCCTCCCTGTAGGAATGAGAAAGTAATTAGCATGCCCTAAGGGTTTCCTACAACCAGTATTCTTGAGAACTTGGTGTGAAGAAGAGGTTTCAACTAAACTAAATCATAAACTAAATTTATTCTGCGCTTTGCATACAGGATATTTACTCTGTTCTTCAAATATTATAAACTTAACACATGTAAGAATTACACTATTAAATTATTTTGAAATTTAAAGGCGGAGTGATGCCGTGAATGTCTTTCGCCAATGAGCGATTTTCTTATGATTTTTTTCAAACTTTCAGAATAAATGACTCCCATGAAAGACAGAACTCAAATGGGAATGAGAGTAAAATGAAGCTGAAACTTCCCACAAGTAGGCAAAAATATGATGCTGGGTCTCTGGTCTCTGAAGGCAGCACTTAAGATGCTTTTAGAGGAAAAGTGGCCTATATCCAAAACTGAGCAAATTTCCATTCCTTGGAGCACTCTCAAGGACTATGTAAGCAGAAATCATGGTGATGTAATATGACAGACATTAAAAAGATGGGTAGACCGTTTGTTCTGTCATCTGGAAGTGAAGTAACCCTAGTTAAGTTCATTGTGAACATGCACAATGTCGAATTCTGTCCACAATTAAACCAAAACAAAAAGCTAGTTTTAAAGTAATTGTGGACGGAATTTAACATCTTGCATATTCAGCTGCAGAAAAGGAATTCAGTACCAACGCAAAGCCTTTCCCCTTTAGCTATGTGAAGAATTGTGCTAGTTGGAAGTGGTGGTGGGACTTCAGGGGTAGATAAAACTTGTGCCTACGCACCCCAGAAAACTTATCACAATATCGAGCAAAGGGAGCCAACCGGGAAATGCTCATTGATTTCTACAACAAATTGGAAGCTGTATATAAAATATATAGATTGCCAATCTGTAGATTCCAATGTTCCACCAACTGTTTTATGTGTAATGAGTGTGCAGAAGCATAAAAAGTGTCAGTGTCAGTGAATGAAAACTTGAACTCTTGTACATTAACCTTCACGGAATTAAGTAGGTAAACTATCAAAAAATAAGGTACATATGTATAACTTTCTAAGTTAATACATTTCTCATTTATGTAGATTCTTAGCAGTTATTAGCTTTATGATGTTCCATTAGGGCTGAATTTCTAAGATAAATATTACTAAAGTAGATTTTGAATAGATAAATTCTATTTATTACATGTAAAATCCTTAGCATCACGAAAATGGGTAGTTTACCCTATATATCGCCCTTCAAACCCAGAGTCCCTGCATCGTGCACGACTAAGTCACCCTTTTGGCTGCTCAGCATCTGTAAAGCAGTGAGCATCTAAGAACATCAAATCGGGTATATTCTCCTTCATTAAAATCCCATTTAAGCCATCTCATCTCTCGCTAAGTGAATGCTAAGAACCGCCTAGGGCTAGAGTGGTGTAGAGAATGGTGAACAATTCAAATTAAATGGTTGGTGTTCCTGGCACATTAACGTCGATTGAAACATTCGAGGGAACAAGCAGTTAATGGCAAGGAAAACACGGATGTTCACACACAGATATTCCTCGCCTCGTTCGTAACCTGAGATCTCAATGTTCATCCTGTGCAAACTGGGAAGACGTAGCAGGATAGATATCCGAGTATAAATGTAATACTATTAAATTTGTTAAGGAATGTGTAATCGCTTCAGTTTTGTTTTTAATTCTTTATTTAGTGTCGCTTTGACTTCTGGGTCTTATCGTGACATCAAAAGGTTACATAATGATGGTAATTTACAATACGTTACAATAGTATTGTTACAAAATGAATTAAAATGTATATTCCATGAAGAGTATGACCTTGTGTTTAGCCTTCGGACATATCTGCAGGAATGTTGTATATTTCTCTTGCTATAGTGTACTTAGTGCATTCAGTTAGGGCATGACAAGCAGCGAGTTGGACGTTGCAAATGTTACAAATTGGTGTTGGTTGTTTAGTAAGAAGGTAAGAGTGAGTTAATTTGGTGGGACCAGCTCTGAGCCAACTTCCTAGGACTTGGTGCTTCCGTTTTAGCGACTTGGTGTGGATGGGAGAAGTAGAGCCCTTTCGTGCCGTATGTAGTTTACTAGGAGTAGATTTGTGCCAGCCTTCAGTTATATTTAAGATTAATGTTTACTATAAACTAACCAGCAAATATATTTTCTTCTCTAATTCACATGTTTAACTTCTGTAACACATACTCTCTAACCACGAGTAGACGACTTAAGTCTGCGGTATAAGAGACTATTTGAACACGTAGAAGATCTCTTTACTACGAAATGAATGGATGGATGTATGTGAGTCAGCCATGTTGCCATATCTAAATCTACGATGGTATGTTACGCATTTCCAAGCTATCACAGCAGGCGTGCGAGATGACATCGAAAAATCCCGGCTGTGGCAATGAATTTTTCAGTTGGTTCCAACAATAAAAGACTACATCCTTTAATAATATCACCAATATAATAAGATGTTTATGTCTATTGGTGCGAGCGTGTAAGAAATTCGTCAGTGCAGGAATGCTTATCTAACAAATGCCTTTCGCTCACCTTCTTCTCGTGGTTAGACAGTACCTGGTAGGCAGTGGATGCTGTGATTCCACCTAAAAATTTTATATCGATATTTCACTGGGAATGCATTTGTGAGGTCTTCTGAAGCAATTTTGATAAAACGCATCATGTGTGTGAACAGCATTATTCAAAAAAGAAATGATGGGTAAATACCTAACTTGGCATTTAAGTTCAGTACTTTTTAAAACAGACGCGAAGCTTTTTAACAAAAATCTCTAAACCCATACTATAAAATACATGCAAATTGTTTCTAAACTTTTTATTTTCTCAAAAACTGATTAAAACTATTTCTATTAAAACAGTGTATATTTAAGGTACTCACATGACGAATTTAATCTCAATCTTGAATTTGCTGAGAACAACCAGTGAAGTATTCTTCATTCTGAAAGATTTTTAATAACTATTAAACCCTAAGAAGTAGACAAAAAGCTGTTTTACAGAATACATGGATTCTTTAAAACGCATAACTTATTTCAAACAACATATGGCGTCAGCAATTTACGAAATATGCGTTATTATTGGTTTGATTTATTTTTCATAATTTTATAATTTTGATTCTCGCGATGTCATGGAACTTTAGAGCCAGCATGAGGCTACCCACTTTTAAACATGTTACTACTCTTCGGTTCCATATCTGTCCCGTGAAGCTACAACGGAATGCATTATGAAATTATTTCTGTAAATGCGTATCTCAATAAGAAATAGAAAGAAAACTAAATTTTTGTAAGAACAGTTTGTAGAATATTTATAAAAATGAACAATAGTAGATAGGTAAAACCAAGTGAATAAAATGCACTAGATATTTTGTCGCACTAACGTTCAAAGACGTCAGAAAGGCACTGAGATGAAACATCTGGGATGAAAACTAAAGGGAGGGGAGATGAAACACACATTGACCAGCAGAATGTCTCAAGATGTAGTGTATGACTCCTAGCAATTGGGATATGTCAGCTTTGAACTCCGACCATACTGAGAGATATTTGCGGTTTTTCGCGGTGTTAACTGAATACTTATATACATAGTATAAACCATACAGTTGCGACTTGACAACTCATGTGTGACAGGCACCCCAGGAAGCTCTGAGGTTTACACTAGGCCAGTACATATTTTATAAACCGGCCCCCCTTGCGACGAAAGTGGATACGCCATTTACGCGCGTGAATCTCATACAGGGGGGGGGCAGTTGTCAGCTATCCACTAAGCTCTCCTGGTTAGTGGCCGAGACCATTATGGAACAACCCCGCCCACATGTACCAATCTCCCATGGGTTTCGGGAACCACTGCCCCGCCGAGTCCAACCCATTCTGAACAGCTCCCTTACGGGAGGGGCTCACATGTTCTGCTCGACGTATTTCTAGTAACGTTGGAAGTAGCACGGGTGCTTCGGGGTCCGCAGCGCTTGCAGCGCTTTTGCCGCAATAGCTGAAGAAGTCGGAACCTAGGGTACTTACATTATAATATATCAAATATGTGCTGACGCACCTCATTCCTTCTCATTCCATATTCTGTGCCAACCTGACCGTGAAAATGGGAACCATAAATGGGGCCCTCTCCGGGATGCAGAATTTGGAGACGTTAGGGACTCCGCTACATTGTGCCTACTGTCAACGGATCTAACCGCTATTTGCAAATCCTCATTTCATTCCTAACTTTCATGTGCTCAATAGACGCAATACGTCAGATACACTTGTCATCGACGTGAGACCTACGAAATATACATTCAGAAAATAGAAGCAAGCAATAACAACACTAAAGTACGGATGGGCAGACAAATTTAACAAGTAAAACATTTCATGTAAATAATAATTTGTTTTGCTTTTATTTAAAAGCACTTAGAGAGTGGAAAGCGTGGGTATTAAGTGGCCATGCAGCTAGCCGAAGAAACGTGGATATCTCTGTAAATGGCAGATGAATGCAAACAAATCACTGTATTGTTATATACCCGTATTTTGCTTTAAATGTTTACAATTGTTTCTTCTGCAGTTCGCCGCAAAGAGATTAACTTTTAAAAAGAAATCGCAAGGTTATGGAGAGAAATGTGATAATTAAGTTCCTTTTTCTCAGAAACCAGTTGAAGCATTGTTCCTGCATTTGAAAACATTCTACCTCATATCGTTGACCTAAAGAACTTAAGCTGCCAAATGTATTTTTATTTTAAACATTTTCTTTCTCTGTGGAGATAAGCTAATATTTGCATGCAACCATGTTTAAACAATATCCTCAGATTTTAAAAAAGGTGTTATACCTAAAATATAACTCCAAGTCAGTGTATGTAATGGATTATCTCATACAAGTATGGAATATTTCAGCCTTGGATCATTTACTGTTTTTCAAAGAAGAAATTTAAATAATTGTTTTTTTTTCAAATGTGTAGGTATTCCTTTCTTTTAGGTTCAAATGTATCAATAACATCGGTGTATTCCAGGAGAGTGATACGAGGGTCGGCTGATAAGTCCCGGGCCTCACACAGATATGGCGCGACTAGGCCAGTTAGACGGTAGCATCGTATAATTTAACTCTCGGCTCGCTTGAATCCATAGTTACAAGTTAATAGCTTGTTTAATTTTTGAATGACAGCATTTTAAACAAGACAACTTTAGAGTTTTCACCAAAACGTAGGATTTGGAAAAACGAGCAGTGATTGAATACTTCCATTTGAAAGGCTTAACGCCTAAAGAAATCAAGGCGGAAATGGACAATACATTGAAAGACTCTGCCCCTTCATATTCAATGATTAAAAGGTGGGTTACAGAGTTTAAAATGGGACGTACGTGCACTAGTGATGAGCGTCGCTCTGGACGTCCTGTAGAAGTGACAACTCCAGAGATCATTGAAAAAAAGTCATCGTTTAGTACTGGAAGACCGCAGATTAAAGTTGTTTGAGTTAGCAGAGGCTGTAAACATATCAAAACAATGTGCATTTAAGTAACATTTTGGACTTTCACAAGGTCTGTGCAAGATGGGTGCCTCGTTTATTGACACCTGATCAAAGTTGCAAAGAAAAACAGATTCTCTTAAGAATGTGGAGCTCTGTCGTAAAAATCCCAGTGAATTTTTGAGACGGCTTATTACAATGGATGAAACTTGGATACATCACTACACTCCAGAAAGTAAATCACAGTCAAAACAATGGATTGCGGCAGGTGATCCAACTCCAAAAGGCAAAGTCAATTTTGTCAGCTAACAAGGTTATCGCGTGTGTTTTCTGGGAGGCACAGGGAATTATTTTTATTGATAACTTGAAAAGGCGTAAAAGTATCAGTGGTGACTCCTGCGTAAGCTTGCTGCAACGTTTGAGTGGTGAGGTGAAAAGAAAAATACCTCATTTGGCAAAAAAAAAAAAAAAAAAAAAAAATCTTGTTTCATCACGACAATGCTCCAGCCTATGTAAATATCTTTAATATGCTTACGGTATTTTAATCAAAATCGTTAGAGGCATTTTTGAGAAACTCAATTTTGTTAAAATTGTTTCATGCAAAGGGTAGCTTGGGGTAGCGAGATTTTCTTAAATACCAAATTTGATATTTAACGGGTTTTTTCGTATTTGATTTATACTGCCCAGAGAAACACACACACACACACACACACACACACACACACACACACACACACACACACAGAAGCACAGATGCTTTGTTCGAAAAATGGATTGAGGGGATCTCAAAGCCTGTACCTCCTGTGAAATCTAGGTATCCCATTCTTGGGTAGTATACACTTCTTTCTCTATCTACTATGTACATTTTACATATGCGCTAGAGAACATAAAAAGATAAGTTCGCAGTTAACGACTTATTAACATTGGTCATCAGTCCCTAAGAAATCGGCATAACATAAAAAAGAAAAACCAAAATCAATCCTAATTAGTAAAGGTATACTTGACAGAGGGGTTATTAAAACAATTTGTGGTGACGTAAAAGGAATCGATGCTGAAGATGAAGTCAAATATTTATAAGTGACCTTCAACGATGCCTTATTTGTTTTAACTCTGATGAGACTTTACATAAATTAAAAATAAATTCAGAGACGAACCTCAACCAGGTTTGCTACTTGTTAACCAATTAATGGTACATCTTTGAGCTATCCCCTCCAATTGGCCCCTATTAATAAATTACTGAAAGTAATTTAATTGGCATCTGACGAATGGATTTGAACTGCTATAAAAGGAACTGCACAATTTCCAGGTGATACTCCCAAATTAACAATTTATCCTCTCAAAAATTCAAATGTTTTTGAAAAATGACAAACTTTTCTACAACAATTAATTAACAATGTACTTCAGTCACTCGATGAGCCTCACCTTAATACTGTGTAAAGTTATGACAGCAAAAACAACTGAACATCTGAACTACAACTGGAAAAACCGGACGCAGGCAAAGCAGTGAGACAGCTAAGAAAGAAAGAAAGGAAAGAAGAAAGAAAGAGAAAGAAAGAAAGAAAGAAAGAAAGAAAAAGAGAAAGAAGGAATGAAAGAATGAGAGGGAGAAAAAGAAAGAAAGATAGATAGATAGAGAAAAAGAGAGAGAAAGAGATAAACAGAGAGAGAAAGAAAGGAAGAAAGAAAGAAAGAAAGAAAGACCGAAAGAGAGAAAGGAAGACCCAAAGAGAGAAAGCAATAGAGATAGAAAGAAAGAGAGAGAGAAGGAAAGGAAGAAATAAAGAAAAAAAGGAGCGAGAGAGAAAGAGAGAAAGAAAGAAAAAAGGGAGTGAGAGAGAAAAAGTAAAAAGGGAGCGAGAGAGAAAGAAAGTAAAAAGGGAGCGAGAGAGAAAGAAAGTAAAAAGGGAGCGAGAGAGAAAGAGAGAAGGAAAGAAAGAGAAATAAATAAAGAGAGAGATAGAGAAAGAAAGAATAGGGTAAGAAAGGAAGAAAGTAAGAAAATCAGAAAGAAAGAAAGAGAGAGAGAAAGATAAAAAGAAAAGAAAAGAACAGAGAAAGAAAAGAGAAAGAAAGCAGGAAAGAAAGAAGGAAGCGAAGAAGGAAGGGGGAGGGGAATGAACAAACGAATATACCGCTTGGTGTTCCTACCCACATATAGGCAACGGTCTGTAGTTATTTTCACTAGCTCCAACTGCAAATAGGTGAATATAAATAAAAAGGACCATAGGCAGTTCTGAATGGAGACACATCATTAAGATGAATGGAATGGTTGTTTCTCTTCGTTTTCTTCCTGGACGTTCCTAAAGTACAAACCGCTGAGGACACTAGAGTGTATATGAATCCCCTCCACACGTGTGCTCAAGGAGAACGGTTAAGAATTATAGATTGCAGCAGCATTCGATCATTGCTTGCTAAAGCATTTTGTGAAAATAACTGGAAGTATATGAAGAAATCCACTGCTTGGCAGATTAAGGACTTATCAACAGAAAGAAATCAGAAGTAGGGATAATTGATCCAAACATCAGATTCCAGACTGGAGTGGATCAATCCCTAAAAGTTAACAAAGAAAGACAAATAAGTTATGAATACACTGTTCTGTATTCCAAATAGTTTTATAACATAGATAAAATTTCTGTCGCAGGTTCTGTAACAACTAAAGTATTCAAGATTCTATTTCATATATTATAACGATAGCGAATTTTAAAAATCATATATATGGTACTAATAGTATTAAATTCATTTTCTTGTTGATTTAAGAGCATGCCTAAACCACATCTATAGGAGTTGGATAGGTAGAATCAGACTGAAAAACTTAATACCATAGCCGGGATTTGAACCACGGATCTTACGGTCTCTAGCAGGTTGATATAACCATTCAGCTACCATGGCAACAAGCCGGCTCGGCATAAAATTACTCAACTGTCTCGCATGTCTCGCGGTAAACCACAAAGTGATCTCAAAAAAATGTTTTGAAATAACATACCCTAATGGCGACCAACAATATCGTAAGAACTTTTAAGTCCCGGACTTCATAGTTTACCTTCATAGATCTTCGTTGGTTTGAAAGTGCTGCCCCTCCTAACCACGTCTTCAGTTCAGGGAAAGGGTGAAAGTCGCTGGGTGCCAGGTCAGGACTGTACGGCGGATGATCGTAAAGGTCCCATTGAAATTGTTCAAGGAACCGATGGGTTGTGCCAGCAGTGTGTGCACGAGTGTTGCCATGGATCAACACACTTCCTGAAGTCAACATTCCTCTTGTTTATTTTGGATGGCTCTCCGTAAAGTACAAAGATCTTCAAAACAACGTCAATGCTCATTTGAAATCATTGGCGGAAACATTTTTTGAAGCGGGTATTGCAAAGCTTTTGCACAGGTACGATAAATGTCTCAATCTTTTCGGTGATTGCGTTGAAAAGTAACCATAAGTGTACAAAACTTTTAGTAATAAAATAATTGTTTTCTATGAACTAGTCTTATTCATAGCCTATCGGAGGTTGAAAAAACGGCCCTCGTAGTATTTTGCATTCATCTCGTAGTAGCTATATTATACCGATGCTATTCTTACATATTTTATTATGTTATATCTACTGTTCCATATTACTTGGCAAACTGAAATTAAGTTATATTACTAAATAAATATAAAATAAATTCTGGCATGTAATAATAATGTTGTAGAAAATAGGGCTGATTTGAAGGATAATACGTTAACATCAGAGTCCAACATGGTGCTTTATGATCAAATATAATGTTACATTCTATCCGAGTATATCAACTTTTTCGTCCTGTATGGAAAACAATGCACCATAAAGGAAAAGGTCGTATTACTGCGTTTTTTTTTTTTGGTAGTGTTTAACGCCCGCTTTAACTACTTATGGCACCGCAGGCGGTGACACTGATGATACATGAATGAAGATGGAGCACCAGTGGAATGCGATGGCGGGGGAAACCGGAGAACCCGGAGAAAACCCGCCCCAGCGCCGCTTTGTCCACCACAAATCTCACATGCGGTCGCTTGGGATCGAACCCGGGCCGTCTAGGTGAGAGGCGAGTGGTCTAACCACTCGGCCACGGCGCGGCCTATTTATTTATTACTGCGTTGAATTGGAATACCATAGATTGAAAACCATTGAAAAGCTGTTATGATTTGCGTGTTTTGTAATTGGAATTTGGTAAATGGATTACTAGGGGATTCCTTTTCGTGTGTAAAAATTCTTAGTATGGATTCCTTCGGAAGGGAAGTAAAGCCGTTGGTCCCGTGTCGTAGACTTACGACACACAAAAAACCTCAAGCTTGATAGAGAGGCCTCTGAGCGAAATTAAGCGATGTTTCACGCCCAATTTAGAATGAGACGCTGAGAACCACAGTAGTTAAAGAGCGTCCATAAATAACATGTCATTTATATTTTTTTACCAAGGAATTCTAACCGCGAGATACATGGTGTTGGTCTCCTTTGCACCCTAAACCAATCAAGGCTCTGGTTGTCATACTCTCTTTCTCGTTCCAACATGGGGATGGTCGAACTTGACTCCGTCACGGAAGTCAGATTCCTCAGTTCTGTTTATTTTTCGCGGGGGGGGGGGCGAAAATTGTTTACAGCTCATGTTCCACCGACAGGTATATCACGGGAAATTTGCAGGGTTATTTACAACGTTTGTACACAAATGTTATTGGTGTTTACTCTTGCAAAGCGCGGAAGATGGGTGAGAGAGATAGCCTGTAGAGATTGAAATATCCTTGGAAACCGCCGTTGTTTGTTAAGAATTGAGAAGCTATGTGATTCGTTTGTAGGGATAAAGAAAGTATGTAGCTTAATATTCAAGTTCTTCCTCATGCGTTTCATAAAGGAACTTTCTCAGTCTGTAATTATTATTAATATTGCTGTTGCTGTTGTAAACGACGTTGTTAATTGCTTGGGTCACATCAGCGCGGCTGGTGTGCCAATATTCCGTCCCGCAAGAGCTCTCTTATATGCCTGTTAATCTACTGACATGGGACTGCCGCTTTAAGCACATTTGAGCCGGGTTTGTACCTGGGACCTTGAGATCGGAAGGCCAGCGACTAACCAACTGAGCTACCTAGACCGACTTCTCAGCCTATGTTGTCAGTTGAATAATGTGTGGATGTTGCAGCAGCAAATTATACTTCATTTCGCTGATTTTCGCCATTGCGAAACACATGTATGAGACCAACGTTGTCTTTGGCAAACCCTATCGCCCTCCGTGGTGTAGTGGTTACCATGTTAGCCCCAAGGTCATGGGTTCAAACCCGGCGATGGAGTAAAAATCCTTAATATGACTTCCTTGGGAGGGGAAGTAAAGTCGTTTGTCCCGTGCCGTAGATTTACGGAAGGTAAAAGAACCTCAAGCTTAATAAAGTGGTCTCTGAGCAAAATTAAGTGCTCTTTCTCGTCCAACGTTGAGAAGAGCCTTTTTCTCACATACAGACAAAGTTTCATTCGCTTCACATTTTTACTTTCTCTAGCACGTATGTATATTCAATGTAAATACTAGCTAGGGAAGGTATTGTATTCCACCCAAACATTCGATGTGGAGATTTCACTGGAAGTATATGTGTTGAGGTCCTTTGAGTCCGAGAAAGTATTTTGAAAAAGCTCGTGTGTGAGAGTGTGTGTGTGTGTGCGTGTGTGTGTGTGTTGTAGACAACATAATACCAAAACGAAAACCCCACTAAATACTAAACTTGGTATTTATATTTAGTACCTTTCAAGGATGCGACACGAAAATTCAAGAAACCACCGTTCCACAAACTACCCTTTACATGAAAAATGTTTGAACATTTTTTCTCAAAAAAAGACTAACAATTTGTATTAAAATACCGTATATTAAACACAATTACATTACAAATAAAATATACATTTTGAATTTTCTGAGAATAGCTTCTAAAGACCTCCTTGTTCTGGATGAGTTTTGCAGAATTTAGCATAAAGGTTAAACCATACAAGATAGGCCAGTCCGAAGCTTACTCAATAAAAAATGGAATCTCGTTTAAAAAAGCATACAATTGATGTCATATACTTTTTACTGTAGAGTTGGCCGTTTTCGAGATATTCCTTGTTATTGGTTTCAATTTTAAACTACTTAACCTTTCTCAAACGGGACCATGCAAAGCGAACGGAACCTCAATTGTTTCACATAGCAACCAGCTTTTAAAGGATTTGACTATCAATTTCGCCTTCTACTTATAAGGAAGCAAGTATTGAGACCAATTCTGCCAAGTTTATCTCGATTAGCATTATGTAGATATGAGAATAATCTCTTTTAAGTATATTTTGTATGTGGAACAGCTAGAGAAAGTTATGTGAACGGAAACCTTCAGATTTTACATGTAATTTCAAAGCATAATCTACACTGGTTAAAAAGTCTCTCCTGCGGGTTTCCTAATATGCAACATGTTTTACATCACTCAGTAGCATGTGAAGAACCAATGGGCAGTCAGTCTGCGAGTACAAACGACTTGCGAGTCCCTTTTCGCCATTCCTGATCTGCATTATATCCAAGTAAAACATAAATAAATAAAATAAATACAATTCTGAGTTATATTCACGTGTCTTTTCCACAAACCATTTTACAAAAGTTTATTCTTCCACTTCTTGTTAACAAAGGAAACCTTTATTACTAATTTCAACATTTCGTTGCAGGTATACCACGTTGTAGATTAAAGTGACAGTCAGATATTTGCAAAAGTGGTTATTAATGACCTTTTCAGTGTTACGGTCGAGACAACTCGATCGCGGAAAAACATCCCAGCATTGTAGGTTTGAGCGATTGTAAGTCTTGGAATTTCATATTCTCCTACAAAAAAAAAAAAAAAATTAAATCAATTATATCTGCCAACTCTCACGGACTGTTTATACACTACTTCCGAGTAATATACAAAGCAAGGGAAAACTGCAAGTCATTTGGCCCGAGTCAAGCTGCACTCTGCCGCCAAAATAGTCTCTTTTTCACGGCCGGAAATATGCTGTTGGTGGGGTGAGGGGAGGCCCACCGGGGCTCTATCTCGCCTGTGGATTAGGATGGGGAGGGCCCAGGTTAAGTAATCGGTGGTACAGTATGCCTGGAGGGTGACGGAGCAAGTATAAGGACACAGTGCGAGACCTGTTTGTAAACTTTGAAACATATTACTATACTCACTTTTTAATTATTAGTGCATATTATTGCATTTTCAACTTGAAATATACAAAATTGTGGTCAAATGTTATTGGTCAAAACCAAATTTTGGAGGTTTAGCAATTTTTCACCTAAATGTCCCCTTAACTCAGCAAGGAGGTGTTCCTCGCCTAAAAATATGCTATTGGTGAAAAGGTTAAATAGCTTTGAAATGTTTGTATTTGCTTGAATATTGAAAAAAAAAATAAAAAAATAGCAATTTGCAGTGGATAAAGATATATGTGAAACTGTTGAAAATGAGATTTTATCTCCTGCCGTCTGCCTATTATAAAAAATGTTATTCAGAAAGAAGAGTACTTCACAGGTTATTCCCAGAAATCTCAAGATACACGTTTTATCTTATGCAAACTTTTAAACATTTGGCATTTGTTTAAAATTGTTAAAGTTATTCTTGCAAAGATTAAAAAAGCATTTTCCATGTAAAGTGTAGTTTGGGGTAGGATTTTGTTCAAAATATTCCTATCGAATCCTATAAAGACGCTGGACTTAATTACCAAGTTTGTTATTTAACCGATTTTTTTTTTTATTTTTTGAGTTATGCTGTTCACATTCGATACACATAGGCCTTTTTTCTAAAAATGTTTTTTTTTTTTTATCTTTCAGAGAACCACAAGATGTAATTCTTTCAGGTAAAGTTTCCGTGTCAAAATTTTGAGTGGAACGGAATACGTATTTAGCTTACCATAGGTAAGCAGCAGAGAAAATGAAAATAAAAATCAATAGATATCCGTTTTGAACCACTTATTATATGTTTATCTTGACAATCGCAAATTAACTTAGATATTCTTGAACCATCGTATATTAACTTATTATTGGTTAAAACTATCTATAACGCTATAGAGTGTAAAATAATATTTTAATTGCAATAAATCCCATAGGAGGAATCCTATTACAATTTTTGCAGAGGTATAAATTGTACGACAAAAATAAAACGGAATGCACTCACATTCAATTATTTTTTCTAATGCTTACTAGCTTGGCCAATATATTTCAGATACAAATTTCATTATCAAAACGCTATAATTTAAACAGAAGGAATATACTAAATGTCAATATTTTTTATTTATTTATGAATTAAATACGACATATTTGCGGTATACTTTCCAATGGATTTAGAAGGCTCTTAGTTCAACCTCGCTCCTTTGGAATACATAGGAAGTATTGTGCAAAGCAGCACCACCTGATGCTTCCTGTTTAAATATTTTCCGACACAACAGTGAAAGAGAGCTGATAAGACTTCTCGTTAAAAAGAGATAAAAAGTCAGGCGGCTCTTCTTTGAAGTCATTGGCACTTGATGTCAAACAGCAAACGAACGAGATAGAAGTTCTTGTTTGTTTGTTAGCATTTTCTGATAATTTTCCTTGTAAATGTTCAGTGTTACTGCAATTTTAAAGCACATACACAGAAATAATGTTTCAAATTATCCTCGCGTTCTATATAATACTTCAATTTTCATAGTCGAAGGTAACAGAAACGTTTCTTTTTCATTAAAAATAATAACAATACTTATTTGTTTTAACTGAGCTAAGGGCATTTGGGTTTCTCCTCCGCTCAACCAAATAGCAAATTCCTAAATGCAATGACAGTAGAGATAAGATACATCCAAATGTACACACACACAATAGAAATAGCCAAATATATGAATAACAGTAATAATTAATTGAAGATACACAAATTTAGTGAACTTTATGAACACACAATGGAAATAACACAAATACTAGAAGAATAATAACATTTGAAAATATGTATATAGACGTCAAGGGTCGTCTCCTTAGCGCGGTGGTAGCGCAGCTGCCTACCAAGCGGGAGACCTGGGTTCGATCCCCAGTACCGGCGTGGGGATTTTTCCCCCGCTGGGAGACCTGGACCGGGGTGCACTCAGCCTCGTGAGGTCCCTGGGGGGCCAATTGAGGAGCTACTTGATGGAGAAGTAGCGGCTCCAGGTCGTGAGGACCGCATTAACCGGCCGGGAGGGGCTCGAGGCGCTGACCACGTCTCACCCTCCAATACTGCACCCCATCCATGACGTCTGTAGTGGAACGAGATGGGGGACGCAGCGGCCGGGCGGTAGGCCAAGGCTCCCCGTGAGCTGTCGTGCCATGGAGTTAAGTTTATATAGAAGTCAAAGTAATGAACAAACTATAATTTCCAAATTTTAAGGAAATATATCGTTTTTTTCACTTGGCACATTTAAACTAAAATTTAAATGAAGCTACAAATGTACTGACGGATACCTATTAATAGATACTCCCAGCTTTAAGCCTTGTTTTCTCCCAAATATTTTTCCAGCATTTTAAATAGTTGTATATATCTTTTGAAAAATCAGCAATATTGGAAAGTACAAGTAATCATTGATTTCCTAGTGGATGTGAAAAGGCTTGTACTGTGTGTATAATTGCGGATAATTTGAATACAGTAACTATGGAATCCGAAGAACCAGCCGAAATTTGACAAACGGCGGAAAGGATAACATTAAAATTGCTGCAAAAAATTAAGGAAATAGTACAAAAGAGCATATAACAGGTTTGGGGCGGTAACGGGTCGCGGGTTCGTATCTCCGGCGCAGTTTATAGGTATTGGGAATGGTGTGGGTTTGTGAGTGCCTTAGCTCAGGATTTTTAGTAGCATGGAAACTCTTTCAGGGTGTGGCGAGACACACGTGCTTTATTAATTTAGTTGGGCCTTTTTCCGCCGTCGAATACACTCGTATTCCTATTAATTTTCTACTATGAAGTTACACTTTACCCGCCCACGACTATTATTTATTATTTTTATGGAATATGTTGTCGGTCTTAAAACTAATTATTTCCGACACAGCTCACCACGCGCTCAAATATCACATCTTGGTTCTGCCGATGCTCTGCGCCAAGTGCCCCAAACACTGTCGCCTGACCAGCCTGTCCCGTAATGTTTCCCTCGGGCAGTGCATTCTCATCCCTTATCCTTGGTTCAATGCACGGATGTAACGGTATCTTGTGCCACCAGCTGGTGACAACAACTCGGCTACCTATATGGGTTTAAAGTCTTTCTACCCTTCCCATTTTCACTGTACATTTATATTTTTTCTTCTTGATATAATTTATATAATTAGCTATGATTTATGTTTCCCTTCTGAATAATTCTTTGCACCGTGACAAGATATGTACTGTCTCAGGTTTCATTATTGGTGCAAAGTAAGAATCCTCCAAACTACAGTAAAATTGTGTTGTTAGCATATTTTTAAGAGAAAGCCAAAACTTGGATATCTTCAATATTGTTGGCAAATTTTTTCATAGTAAACTCTGCTTCAGTGTCAAGGATAACACTGATACCGATAAATAATACAAACTAATAGCATTCTTGCAACGGATGCCTGAAGGTTAGATGCCAAATTTTCCTCATAGCCTTTTTATGTATAGTATTTTTTATAACTCATGATGTCGTCAGCACTGACACTAAAAAGAAATAAGTGGCTGCCACAGCCACTCTGAAACTCAGAATAGGGAATAGGTAAAATGAATCTAATTCCTAATCTACAATCTCTGTATAGGTATTGACGACAGTCTAAAAAGTGTAGGTAAGACAAAGCAATTTATTCTTGTATCATAAATAGGACAGGATAGGATAAGTTGCGGAGGAAGTTATGCTATAGGGAATTATGCTAGAAGCTCTTTTGCACCTATGCCCCTGCTTCCCGGAGAGGAAGGATGAGGCGAGATGAGACAGGGGTGGCCGACTCAAAGAGACAAGAGTATAAGTCAGGGTTGCTACATCTTCGAAATTGAAATTCGTCAGAGACATCCCACTGGGGACCGAGGATCCCTCCGCCGGAGAACGGTGACCAGAGAGCATACTTTTGGCCATCCACGCAACACCAACCCCCCTGCCGACACATTACAATCCCGAAACAGAACATCCAGATAAAGGATGAAGTGAAATACGAAGCGAGTTGAAATGGAGGGACAGGAAATTCGAGAGATGTAATGAGCCTTCCGAGCGTTCATCTCGCGACCGGGAAAACCCTCGAAAAATCTCATGGGTGAAGAAGATCGGCCGCGGAAATCATAGCCACGACCTCACGAATGCTAGACATAAGCGCTATCGCCTGCGCCACTCCACTCAAGTGAATAATAAATAACGATTTCATCCAGAATGTGTCGGTTTTAGTGTAGTTGCACTAATGATTATTTGCATTACACGTACCGAAATGTGTCTATAGTTTTTTACGTTTACAGTTTCGAAACAAATATGTAAAATATTTTCGTGACTGTGATGTGTTAGCTAATGTATAGTAGAGCTTATAAAGTAAGTTGAAAATGTTTTATATAATAGAATTTTGGATATTTATACTGTTGAGCATCGTTCGTGTGGCATGCTTTTTTGGACAGCATTCAATAGCGCAAAGAATGAAAGAAGTTTCAAGTTTATAATGTAATGTTCCGTCGAATATTTAAGTTAAATCTAATATATAATTGAGGAACTATATCTCCGAAATTGGAATGTTTACATAACATCTGATGTGTTACATTAATTTTGGATATTTCATTACATATATTATTTTTATCTCTACTACAATCTACTATTACAAAGGTTTATTTTCCATTTCAGATTAATCCAGTTAAACGTTGCAGAAACCATGTCATTACATATTTCGTTGTAATCAGAATTCTGAAACCATAATCAAATCTTTAAAAAGTGGTTCGCTATATACTGTCTCAGATTCTGTACCGTTAGCAGTAAATCACTACAAACAAAGGAATGGTGGTATAGATTAAAAATGTGTTTGAAAATTCAAATCAATAGCATTAAACAATTCGAAAACAGATAATATGACAACAAAGTTTTTATGATAAATTGCTTGTTTTAACGACATCTACTTCACCTCCAAATCCGCTTCAAGGAACCACCACCCAGGACGGCAAAATCTTAAAGCATGGACACTACGGAATTACAAGTCATTCATAAAATCTAGCCTCTTTCTGTAAATGTTTTGTTATGAAAATGGTGAAAATTTATGATAGTCAACACACCGTATTTTGTGTAAAATTAAGAAAAAGTAAGCCCATTGTATTATTACATCTAAGCGAAAATTCTTCAGAACTATCACATGGATGGAGAAATAAATTCCACCAGTAAATAGCTACAAATATTTGGGAGTTTACTTGGCGAGGAAAGTGGGAGACTTGGGTTTGATTCCCGGTACCGGCGTGGGGAATTTTCCCCCGCTGGGAGACCTGGTCCAGGGGTGCACTTAGCCTCGTGCGGTCCCTGGGGGGGGGCAATTCAAGAACTACTTAATTGAGAAGTAGCGGCTCCAGATCAAGAAGACCGAATCAAGCGGCCGGGAGGGACTTGAGACGCTAATCGCGTCTCACCCTCCAGCACTGCATCCCATTCATTACACCTTCGGGCTGAGATGGGGGATGGAGCGGCCGGGCGATAGGCCAAGGTCCCTTGTGAACTGTGGTGTCAGGGAGTTACGTTATTTGGCAAGGAATGCTGGGTGGGACAATACGGAGGATTCAGCATCTATATAAATCTACATTGCCTTTCATAATAAGAATTTAAACGATAGGGGGGGGGGGGTTGCAAAATCTAGCGAAAATCAAGTTTTTAAGTGAGGTCGGTTAAGGAATATAGAGTAGGATGCTGGAAGGCGTATAGAGTAATCAAATTGTTTGTTAGAAAAGATTCAGAGAAGGGCTATAAAGTTCACAAAAAAGGGCAAATATTTTAGACCCATAAAATGTGAGGAGATTAAATGTGAGCCGTTGAAATTTGGGTTAAAATAGATTTTATTGCATTATTTAAAGCTTGTGCTGGTTTTAATGCACAGATCGATGCTACTGATAGATTAGAGAACCCGAAATATTACGTACGAAACGATCATTTGCTCAAAATTAAGGGTGGAAGGTGTAGAACCGACGAAGAAAAATTATATTTTCTAAAAAGAACCATTAAAGAATGGAGTGCATTGCCTGTAACAGCCTTTCACGGCTATCCTGTTGTCCTTGAACAAATTAAGGCAAATTTGTAATAAATACATTTGAATAAAGTATTTATGGGTCATACTTAAGTGTATGTTAGTGATTTCATCCTGCCGTAAGTATTAGTGGTCATCTTTTTTATGCTTATGATTATACAATTAATAAATGAAAATAATAAAATAATTAATGACTTCAACATTGTATGTACTTAACTATTATATCCAGCTGTACAAAGCCATAAGCTGGTAGCTATAATAATGTTTCCAAGAAACTGTTTGTTCATAATCACTAATCATTATTTATTAATTTAATGTAATTGGATTCGTAGCTGGACTGTTTTGTTCACATATTTATTGTTCATTGCATTCTTTATGATATTATTTTGTACATATATTTAAATCTGCCAACGGGATTAACTACTAGCAGTGAAATAAATAGATACAAAATGTCATTCATTTCCGTTCTTTTAATGTAATATAAAGATTAAGTGTAGACCTACATTTGTACTCAAGGACATGGAAAAAACGTTATATCTGAAAGTGTGAGGGAGGGGGCAGCAAAACCCCTGGAGGCCTGTGTAAAAAATGTTTGTTCTCTTACGCTTTACCGCCTGTATGAAACTTTACAAAACTCAGTCAGAATGAAGATATCCATAATTCAAAATATTCATTTTAATAGTCCTAAGGGAGACTGAATGATTTTTTGCCACAGAGGTAAAAAAATCGAAAAAAAAGTTTAGTTTTTTTATATATTTATTTATTTTGAGTAAATGATTAATGGGACTTTTGGCATCCATAGAGAGGCCTCTACGGTCATTTAAAAATCGTATAATATACATTTACATGTTCATACATTGTAAACGTTTCACGTGTCTCTTTTTTTTTTTTGTGTGTAAATTCTAGATATTATTATTCTCAGAATGTGCATAAATATTCACCGTAGCTTCTAAGAACAAAATATATGCTAATACCAACAACAGCTTAAAACATGTTTTCTGTGAAGGTGTGATTAGTTTTGTTTATTAAATTTTGTTATGTAGACTTACAATTATACAATTCATTCATCATATTTAATTAAAATATGTGTAATAATGTATGTAAAATATGTTTACAGTTTGTTTGTGGTTCAAAGCTTCAATTGCAAAAGTTGCAACCAACTTTCTTGAATTATGAGACGCGTGGAAAATGTTGCTTATACGATATATTTACATAAAATTTATAAAATAATCGATAGCTCTCAAATGTGAATAAAATGTGGTATACATATTAACTAAACTAAACAGCAATGCAACCGCAGTAAAATTTACATAAAAAATCCAGAAAAAATATGAAACTTTGAAGATTCACTCCCAGTGCTCCTTAAATACATGAAACTTATATTAAGATGTGTCAACCATTTTTGAAGCAGTAAAACGCAATGAAAATGGTATCACAGAAAAGGTAGTTTAATGGTGGAAGGACTTTCTTTTAACTTTTCCATGTCGCATCTTTGGAAGATGCGAAAGTGAAATACAAAGTTAGGAATCTCACTCTCTCACACTCTCTCTCACTCACACTCTCTCCCTCTCTCTCCTTTCTCTCTTCTCTCCCCCTCCCCTCCCTCTCTCCTTCTCCCTCTCTCCCTCTCTCTATTAAAATGTACGTACCTCCATTGAAACCTCGAATATTAAATGAAATACAGTAATACCTCTACCTACCATAGGAAGGTGGTAGAGAAAGCAAAAACTGAATATGTACCACTTTGTTGTTGGAAAACAAGTTAACTGAGGAACGTGTTACATTATGTCAATATGCTGAATGTGATTGATAATTGTTGGAATGTTTGCGAATGATAGTACGCTCATTGCTCGATCCAGTGAGCAACCAGATTACTTGTAACACTACGATACATCTGATAAAATCGTCCATACGTCGCATTTGATGTAATTCCAGTCAGCGTACATTTAAACGATTTCTGACTGTAAACATTTATGCTGCCACGGTGTATTTAAATCCCGCGCCGTGGCGCTGTGCGATGGAGTGTAGAGCTCTAGGTCCTGACTACGGAATGCGTCGGGTATTGATTTCACCTCGTGATGGGCACTATCGAATGTTTTCGACAATCGAATGCTCTACGATAGTGAGAATTTACTACTATCGAATAATCGGTTTTCGTTCTGATTTAAAAGCTGTTTATTTTCGCAAAATATATGAAGTACCATAGATAAGTATCAAATAACAATCTTACATTTGGATTTAAAAGTACGATGTAACGGTGTTCTAGCCCTCGAGTAACATAAAAAAAGGCTTTAGTGCAAATTATTCCACTAGTGATGGACACCATCGAATGTTTTCGACAATATAATGTATTGCGATGGTCAGAAATGACTATCGAATTATTCGGTTTTTCATTCTGATTTAAAAGACGTTAATCTTCGCAAAATGCGTGAAGTAGTAGGTAGTATAGAAAAGTTACCAAAGTAACCACTTTTCATTCGGATTTAAAAGTACGGTGTAATGGGCGTTTTAGTCCAGGATTAGTATAAAAAGGCTTTACAGCACATTATTTTACAATATTAAACCACATATTTGCTTGCAGGTATTCTTTAGTGATTAAAGCGATAATTACTTCCACGAATATCGAATTGTGAAAGCATACAGTTTCTCAATCAGACTTGCATATCTAACTCAGTAATGCAGCTCTGTATTTTCTAAATAAGGATACATAAAAAAATTATATATATTTCCCTTTTTAAGGTTATCTACCTGTTTCGGAATTATGTGCACCTAT
Organism: Hymenopus coronatus; assembly: GCA_030762935.1. Classification (NCBI taxonomy): domain Eukaryota; kingdom Metazoa; phylum Arthropoda; class Insecta; order Mantodea; family Hymenopodidae; genus Hymenopus; species Hymenopus coronatus. Next base: position 92,271,989 of record CM060900.1, on the reverse strand, counting down.
CGTTTATTAATTTTAGGTTACACTATATAGGTCATATTGTACTTATTATTTCGTATCCATTTGATTTGAGGTTAAAATGAATCTTTAGAAGATTATTCCCTCGTATCATGGGAAGACCTTGATTTATTACTTCATCCTTATTCTGTATTTTCGGCACTCGGTCCTAAATTTGGCTAGTTGATATTTTGGGTTTAGTTAAATGTAAGGCATATCTAACAATTCAAGCGCCATGTGGTTCTCAATTTTACTACACTAATAGGTGGGGAGCTACAATAGTTTTTGTGGATGTTAACTATGGAGTACAGAGCAGTAAAATTACTACAACTTTAACTTCTGTAATGCAAAAATGAGGTTGTGCTAAGGTTTGGCATTAATGTTTTGGTTTTTATTTACAGCATTCGCATTCAAATAGCCACTGCTCTGGCAGCATTACCAATATTTATGCACATGTTTAGAACAAACTGTATATCCTAGTGCATATTTATGTATCTTGCTTCATAGTTCGTATGTAGTATTATTCAGTCTAATGTTTACGACTGGTTGCCAAAACAGTTAAATAAAGAAAATAAAACAGTAGATGCTACTTACTCTCTAGAATGGGGCTGGCATATATGCACTGATTCATCGATGAAAGTGACCTGAAAGGTGGTTGGGGACTCTCGGATGTCAAGCAACCAATAGTTTAGTAACATTTTAAAAGCGAATACTTGAGTAACATTCGAATAACCGATACTATAAAATAATTCGGGATTGTCATTCAATAGTGTCCATCACTAATTCTACCCCTAAAGTGAGCAGCTACAATAGGCAGCGATGCTAAACTCGCGAGTCAACGCTTTCTGACTGGTGGATGCGTCCTGCTGAACACATCACCTCCCGGTATTGGTTGCATTCTCCCCCACCTGTGTTTTGCACAACTCGGCGTGAGGCCGGCAGTGGGTTTGGCAGCCCAGACTCTTCACGGGATGTAATGCCATACTATTTATATTTTTGTTATTGGGCTGTGTTTACAGTTTAAATAAAAACAGTAACGGATGTGTGGCTGTTTGCACTCTATCTTAACATATTAGATACCCAAATAAAATGTAAATGATAGTATATTGCATAAGAATAAATAGAAAACGTATTTACAGTAAATGAACAGCTTCTTCCTATGTTACCTACCATTTTGTTGCTTCACATCATTAGGATTTAGAAACCTACAGTGACTTGAATAAACCTCCGAGACTAATCTTCGCCTGTACTTACTCGTGTGTCTGTCTTCGTAGCTTCACTGCCTGTGTGGTTTATGTTACTGCAGGATCTTGTGGGTTATTATAACATGAAAAAGCAACAGGGGCAAATGATTAACACAGAGCGCAAAATCTAATGTGTATGAGTATCAATTAAAACTTGTACTGGAGTTTCAACGCAACCCTCTCTTCTTCTTCTTCTTCTTCTTCTTCTTCTTCTTCTTCTTCTTCTTCTTCTTCTTCAGATAAGTATATGAAAGAGATAACAATAAATAAGTATCCGCTTTATAAACCGACTTTTCTGACATAATTAGGTTTACTAAAACGTATGTGCCATCCTCCTGGTCTATGGGCAACATACTAGCCTCTAGTTCCCTAAGTCACGGGTTTAAACCCGGCGGAGGGCGTTAGAATTTCAGCGTAAAAATCCATAGCATGCTTCCTTCGGAAGGGAAATAAAGCCGCTGGATCCCTGTCACAGGTTTACGGCACGTAAAAGAACCTCATGCGTGATAGAGAGGCCTCTGAGCAATTGCATATATAAAAGTGAAAACAGTTTATGATCATAAATGTTATATTCTCGCTATCTTCTATTATTAGTTATTAATTGGATTTGTGTTTGGATTACAATTAGTGGCATTCAAAATCATAATAATCTGAGTTACAGTATTAGTTTTGCTTTCTCAGGCACGCGTGTACAATTTACACAGTGGATAGAGAAGGTTTTGTATTCCACCCGAAATTTCGATACCAGATTTCACCGGAAATACACGTTTTAGGGTCCTCTGAATAAAAAATCATTTTAGAAAAACGACAGTGTGAGTCTGCCTGTTTTTGTATGTGTGTGTCTGTGGAAAGACAACTCAAAAATGACTTTTCAGCTAAATACAAAACTTGGTTTTTAAGCTCAGTATCTTCCAAGGATGCGACATGAAGATTTTGATTAAAATACCGTATATTAAAGATAATTATATGAGAAATAAAATGTTTATCTTGAGTTTTCTGGGAATAACCTCTGAACACCTCTTCATCCTGGTTGAATTTTGCACAACTTGAAAAGCGTAATATATAGACTAAATCTTACTGTACAAAAACTGTAGAGCTCGTTAAGCTACTTAAACTTTTCTCAAACGGGAGGTTATCTTTCGTTTTATCATTTTCTTTTTTTACTCCAGGCCGTCCAAATCGAACCGATTTTCTATTGTTTCACATAGCGACCGGCTTTTTAAAAGATTTGACTACCGCTTTAGCCAACTGTTCCCTTATTTCCATTCTACTTCAAAAGAAATAATACAACCACTTCTGTTAATGTTTATCTCGATTAACACGATGTAGGTAAAGGAATAAATCGGTTGTAACAATAGTTTATAGAGAGTGTCATATGAATGCAACACAAAGATTTTTTATAGGTTTGGTGGCAATTGGTAGTTGTTACATAAAGCATCACATAAACAATTACTATAATATTAACATAATACAAGCTCCTTAACTTGGTTAATACCATTGTAATCGCATTGTGTCACCAACAGTATGAGAATTAATTCTTAATGAAAAACTTTAACATTTATAGTAGTGAAGATAATCAGACATCTTGCTAATTAACTGGATTTGGAGCACAATTTGAAAGAAAGGTTCTTCTCCTTGGAAACAGTCGTACTTGCCTGCACGGGTTGCGTAATGACCCTGCAAATTGAATGAGTGCAGAAGTTTGCCGAAAACTAAACACATATTCAGTAACTTTCTAAAAATAAAAAAAAAAAAATCCTTTTCGGCAGGCATAAACGCAGGAATCGATGGATTGCATGTTGGATTGCTTTCTGTTACCGAAATTATAAACTGTCACACGACGCCCTATACAGGAAACAGAAAATCCCTGCTATCACGTGTCATGGAGCAGGCCTATTTGCTGTGAAACAAAATCAAGTGAAGTGGTAATACCTGATCTGGAACCAGAAAAGAGACTTCTTTTCCTATTTACCCTCCTTATATGGAAGACTTGTACATCCAGCAATTACTAGCCAGCGCATGATACAAATGTCTGTTGAGTAGCCAGAATGGGTGATCAGCCGGTGAGGAATCAGTCTAATTACTGGTGAGGAAAATATGAAATGACAATGAAATAGACGTAAAGAAAGTTGATTATGGAGCACAGCTGAAATAAGTGGCGGGGGAAATCGGAGAACCGGGAAGCAACCCACCCAGACGCCACATTGTCCACCACAAATCCTACATGCGGTTCCTTAGGATGGAATGTGGTCACCTGGATAGAGGCGAACGGTCTAACCCGGTAACGGCACCGCCTAAAATTGTACTTGCTACTATAAAATGTTAACAGTGGAATGTTACAAATGTGTACTACATGGACACCAACGTATGCCAAGTACATCTTACGCATTCCTCCGTGGTTTAAGGTTAAAATCGTTCCCAGGATCTCGGGTTCAAACCTGGCGTGGAGCCATTGATTTTTTCGGACGCAAGAATCCTTAGTTTATACCTTCAGAAGCGAAGTATGGTCCCGAGAAGTAGATTTACGGCATGTAATAGAACCTCAAGCCCGATAAAGAGGTCTTTAAGCAAAAGTAAGTGGTCTTTCACGCCAAATGTAGAATGGGAGGCTGAGAACCGCATTACACATTAATAAATTCACATTAGTGGTTCTGTTGTTGATTACCTGTCTACTTCCTTTATCGTGTACCCAGTAGGTATGAAAGGTAACGAATTCTACCCAAAAATTGTATCTCTAAACTTCAGCAGAAATCAGGTATTCAGTCCTCATGAATCCAAAATAGGATTTTAAGGAATACGTCCAAGTGTGTGTGAAGATTATAATTAAAAAAAATGAAATATCGGATAGATATTGAACCTAGCATTTAACTTCAGCCAATACCTTTCAATGATGCAACATGAATATTTTCATGAAAATTCTCCCACCCCAAACTACTGTTTACATAGAAACATCTTAGATTTTTTCTTAACAATTCTTACATGCATTTGATTAAAATATTATATTATTAAGACATTTATATAATAACAACATTTTATCTTGAATTTTCCGGGAATTGTCCCAATGACTTCCTTATTTGTACAGAAATGTGTTATAGTTGTGTGTAACAATTAAATCATAACCTAGAGACAGAAAGGCACCACACATATATTATATGTATGAGTATATATCACGATATATATCGTATATATCACTTTAAATATAAACTGTATTTTAATATATTTTTCGTGGCATCAGCATTTTTAGATGACCGTTATAATTGGTTTTGAAATTTTAGTATTTTCATTTTTTGCTGTTCAGCTCTTTTTCGTGATATCATCGAAGAAGTATGAAACTTCAAAACTAGTTTATAGTGACGACATTTTAAACATTTGACTATCGCTATTCTCTAAACGAATTGTGTAAAAAAATATTAATGGAAAATGTTATGTGCATTAACTTGAAATGGCTAGAAGAAGCATTTACAAGAACAGTTTGTAGACGTTGTGTATATCCCATATGTATGTGATATATTCACAAGAATTTCTGTGCACATTCTTATACAAAATATTCTTACGAAAGCTTCAAGTTAATCGAAATAAATATTTTCAAAACGGCTTTATTGTATAGTTCTTTGTTATTGTTTCTTTGATAGTGTTTAATACCCGCTTTACTGTAATGGCACCGCAGGTGATGACACTGATAATACAGGTATGAAGATGGAAATTGAAATTAAGTATTATTTATGGACCCTCTTTAGATGCTGCGGTTCTTAGCGTCCCATTTTATGTTCGGCGTGAAATACCACTTACCTCAGGCTTGAGGTTCTTTTACGTGCCGTAAATTTATGCCACGGGACCAATGGCTTTACTTCCCGAACGAAGCCCGAAAAACTCCATGGGAGGACGATGAAGATGGAACATCGGTGGAATGCAATGGCGGGGGAAACAGGAGAACCCGGAGAAAACCGGTCTTGCGCATGTTTTTCCACCACAAATCCCACATATAGTCGCCTGGGATCGAACCTAGGCCGCCTTGGTGAGAAGCGAGTGGTCTAACCACTCGGCCACGTTACGGCCGTATTGCCTTGAGGGTACAATGCGAATAGGGGAAAGCGTAAGCTGTAAACTGTAAGCTGTAGTATGTTTCTTTATCGCTTAACGTTTATCGGTTACAGAAGTTATACAAAATTCCTTCCGAATGTAGTGTAATTCATAGGTCATTCTCAAAAAATTTAAGATACTTACACACTCATTTTCGTGTAAATGTCTTTAATATACGGTAAATTAGCAAAATTTTTAAGAGGTAATTTTTAAAAATAAAAAACTTTGTAAGCCGTTCCTTGTAAAGGTTAGTTGCGGGTGCGGGATTTTCTTGAAAATCTTTGTATCGCATCCTTGGAAGATGTTCAACTTAAATAGGAAGCTTGGTACTTTCTTGAGCCATCGTTTTTAAATTCTGTTGTTCAAAAACACACACATACACGAACGTTTTTCTAAAAATGCGTTTTTGGGGCAACAAAACACGTGGGTATTTTCGGTGAAATCACAGTATCAAATTAATGTGCACGTTGTAAAGAAAGTAATACAAGATACAGTAGAAAAACGGCAGGGCAGAGAAAGTTAAATGAATGCCAGGGATTAAATGTTTGCTTTCTCTACCACTGTCTATAGGCAGAGGAAGTGTTGTATTCCATCCAACAATTCTATATCGAGATTTCGCCGGAAATTTAAAATATTGAAATAAATAGTTTTATATGCCGTCAGAACATGGTTATGCAGAATTAAAAATCAAAGAAAGTACTTCCATATGCTATAAAATATCCATAAACCGTTTGCGAAAGGACGTATCAAATTCGTAAGCGAAAAAGGAGACAACAAGACCATAATTCTGTCACCTTCAAGTCACATTGCGTTATTACTACATTTCATAGAAGTATAAAATAAAATAGGACACATTAACGACTTGTTGCAGTGTTTTGTGGAAGTAAAATTAGGACAATTGCCTGTAGTACTCAGTCACAAACTTGAACTCTGAAGCAGTGCCATGCCTCAGGGTGTCGACGACCGTGAAGAGATAGATGCAGCTATGCGGTTACGGCGCAAACAAAGCGGTCCACAACTAAACTGACGTCATTTTGCTTTCTTCTTGTTCTCTGTTGCAGCCGGAAGCCGCACCTGTGAGGTGACAGGGGTTAACTGACAGAGATAGAGCGCCAGCAAGAAATTTCTTTCGTTGAAGATCTCGTAATTATACGTGGGTGTCGATCAGTTGTTTATCTTTTGTTGCGCTTTAAATGTAGAATGCTTACGTGCTTTTTATTGTTATATTTACTTCATAGAGATGGCCGTGATGTAACATGCGAGGCTCCTTTCGGGAGATCACGGGTTCGATTGCAGTCAGGACGACGAATCTGATCTTGAACTTTTCGTGGTTTTCCTAGGTCGTTTGGCAAATGTTGGAGCGATTGCTTTTCTTTTTCTTCCAAAGATATAGGTGTGCCAACCTGTTCCGTCCTTAATTAAACATATCACTCCATCGATATCCTTAAGGTTTATAATTGAATAAAACTTTGTTATTCGTCGCTTTTGCATCCTTAACATGTTTTGGAACCAATTATTTTTATTTTCACTAATTTTTCGTTTAGATTATGTATACAATATCATAAGTACAAATGTATCTGTTTTTGGATTTATTGTTTGTCTAGAAGGGTATATCTATTCATCTCTATTGTTTCTATTCCTATCTATCCTATTCATAGTCCAATTTTCACTCCCATATGTTGCCATTTGCACTGCCATTACTTTATAAATTCTAAGTTGTATCCTTTTTATGTTTTATTCTTTAATGGTTTCGCTATCTTCCCATTCATTTATCTTAATGTTTTTAATTTAGTGTTCAGATCTTCATTTTCACTATATGATACATTGAAACCTAGACAGTTAAAACCAGAGGCTTGTTCTACATTGCTTCATCGATAGTTATCTTACTTGATTTTTCCGTTAAAGTTCATCGATTATGTATTGCTGCTTAAAATCTCCAAGTTAAGTGTCACCATAATATAATTAAGGTTATTAACACTTATTTGTAATCCGTATTCCGTTTCCTCAAAAATAACCTGATCGTCAGCAAATTCAATGCTGCGCGTGACTATATTCTGCCACTAAAAGGGATAACCTGCAGATTGCATTTGTTTCTCGGAACTTAAGAGTCGCCAGCGGTCACCTGGGATCGAACCCGGGCCGCTTAGGCAAGAGGTGAGTAATCTAACCACTCGGCCACAACGCTTTGATCCAGAATCTCTCTGCTCCTCAACTGGCGTCTGATCCCAAGCATTGACTAAGTCTTCCATTAGAGGAGGGAAAACCGAGAAGTAAAGTTTGATTTTAATATTTGTAATTCCATGTGGAGCGAAACAATCATTTTGCTTTCATTGGCTGAAGTGACATGCTCAGTCTAAAGTCTCCACATTACTGTTTCCTGGAAAAGATTTAACAAACTACCAGAAGCAATCAAGAAATCTGGAAAACAAAGATGTTCTATAGCACGGATCTGCTGTCACCAAAGATATGTTTGAAGAATTTGGAAAGACCTTCAGTTAGAAAATGGTAAAAATTGAAATCAGGAATCCAAAACTGAAGTTTATTGGGAGGGATATTAACAGTATGTAACAAGGACAGTATGAAAAACAGTTTAATTTATATCCTGTGAGCGACATAACCTGTTTACGGTATTGTCCTGTGACTTCGTGTGAAGCGAAGATGACATTTTCCTCCTAAAGATGATTTTAAGGCGCTTCATTTTTTAAATTTGTCCAAAATTTGCAAAAATAAAGAAAATATATGTTGTTTCATAATAAAATAAATGGGGTGGCGCCGTGACTGAGTGGTTAGATCGCTCGCCTCCTATCTAGTCGGCCCGGGTTCGATCCCAAGCGCCCACATATGTGATTTGCGGTGGAAAAAACGGTGCATGAGCGGGTTTTCCCCTTGTTCTCCGGTTTCCCCCACCACTCATTTCACCAATTGCTCCATCATCACGTTTCTTTTCATCAATTTGGCTTTCATTTCGTATCATCTACGTCCTCAAGCTCATGCCTGGCTACGGGCCGACCACTCGATCCAGGTTATTTATTCTGTGGTTACGTGCCGTTAGCTCCCCGACAGGCTTCTGACCGCTAGGCACCCGCTTGTAAGTTCTACGGGGTGTTAGTCCTATATACTTTTTTTCCAACCCTTTTCCATAGTCAAAATGTACCACATGATGCAATTTTTGGACTAATTTGCTTCAAAAGTTTATATAGTATCTCAAAAGCACTTTAAGAAAATGGCGATATTAATTTTTCGAAATAATGCTCCATTTTTGATAAATAAATTGTTATCATTTGAAAATCAAGAGCTTTCCAGATTACAAAAAGTAATAATTTGTCTGCACTAATTAGGGATAATATAAAAATATAATATGACTACATCTATTTTTAACTAATTCACTGCAAATCTTTTATGTGAATATTTTGAAAAATGTATGACGTGGCTGATACTAGAACAATCAATGTAGACAACAACCATGCATGCTAGAATGTTGATACATCACAGAAATATCACTAAAATTATGTATCATAACTGGTATAAATTTTAATAAGATATCTCTCATACTGTGGATCTTCCAAAGTTCATAGATTCATCACTTTAAGAGACAGAAGGAAACGATTCCTGCTGAAAATCTAGAAAAGAGTGAGTTATTTTAATAAAACAATTTACATAATTTATATTAGTTATCGTTTCATGCAAATTATTGATTGTAAATAATACATAACAGTTACTAATTTCAATAACCAATGGAAAATCAAAATCAATACATGCATTTTACCTTTAAAATACAATAAAACTCTGCAAGACAATTACATAGTTAATTTAAAAATATTTTTCTACATAATGTTTGCAATATTATGGCATATTTTCAACTTTTACTGCATAAATGCATGCTTATATTCCTGATTTTAGTCCATTAATATCCGTCTCCTACTTACCAACCACCCTCTTCATATCATAAATCTGCTGAACGATAGAGATATCCTTGCGTGTTGCTTTTGCTTTCCTTTCCTTTCTTTTTTTCTTTCTTTTTTTCTTTCTTTTTTTAATTTTTATATATTCATAATACGCTTTGAATTTGAAAATCGTCTACTACGGTGCGACTAATACTGAAAATAATCTGATGTACTACATTCATGACTTTCTCTACAGCTCTGTAACAAACTATTGTTAAAAAGCTTATTCTTCGATCTACTCCATGCTAATTGAGGTACAATTAGTAGAAAATGGTCTTATTACTTGCTTCCTTGTGAGCAGAAGGGAAATAAGGGATTACCATAGGCTAAAGCGATAGTCAAATATTTTTAAAACTGGTTGCTTTGTGATTGAAATTCCATTCTTTGTATGGCTAGGAGTTCGCAAATTCTGTTAGAGAAAATTATAAGTATTTTACAGCTGAAACCAATAACAAGAAATACCTCAGAAATGGTCAGCTCTACAAACGTATGTGAATAAATTATGCGATTTAACTAGATCTACATTTTTTATTAGTAAGTTTTTGTCTATCTCTTACGGTTTACCAGTTATGCAAAATTCAGCAAAATTCAGCCAGGGGCTATTCCCAGAAACTTAAATACATGTAAATACCTTTTGTCATTTAAATAGTTTTAATATATTTTAATTGAAAATTGTTAGAGCCATTTTTGAGAAAATCAAAATGTTCGAATTTTTCTCAAGTAAAGAGTAGTTCGAGGTGGTGGATTTTCTTGAAAATCTTCTTGTCTTGCTGCTAAACCTAAATGCCAAGTTTGATAATTGACGAACTTTTCGTTTTTCTTTACCTATGCTGTACACACACACTGACGTTTTTCTAAAAATGCTTTTTTATACAGGGGGTCTCAAAACTTTGCTTTTTGGATTCAGAGGACCCTAAAACATGTATTTGTGGTGAAATCTCGCTATCTAATTTTTGGGTGGAATGCTATAGTATGTGTAGAGAAAGTAAAAATCTAATAAAATACTTACGGGCCATACCGTTTTTCATGCTCACTTTGGCTTCAGCTTTGAATTTAATTTGAGGTTTTATTTGATAAAATCATTTATCTAGAGATAAATAGAGAATAGTTACGTATAACCCAACTGGTACTGGATTCTTATCATAGCGAATTTATTTTTAAAATGCAGAGTACCCAGCACACCAGACGGAACAGCCATGCCGTGTTGCCGAGTGGAATGTGCACGGCATACATGACTCTCCATAGTGTATACTAGTTACCCACATGTTTATTACAAAGTTAAGTTAAAAAGGAAATGAGAAATCGGGGACAAATAATCAGTACCAAAGAGCGGAGCCTGGCCGACTAGTGTTATAAAAATGGCCTCTGCACATAAAGGAAAACAAATGATTCCTACAATGCACAAATTTTGGCACGTTACAACGTTGTTGCCATGAGCTCTTTACTGTTTTCGCAGAATTGGTCGCACTACAACCTCGCTTTGTACTGTTTACACTGGAGCTAAAATCCCATTACTTTTCTTATGTGTCGAATCAGACATGGATGTAGAAGCTTTTGAAATTTCAAGCTTATTACTGTCTTCTCTTAATAAGCAGATAAAAACCTTTCCATACAGTCTCGAAACTATATTAAACGAAATAGTTGCATGTATTTGAAGAATTAACATTAAAAATTACAATATTCCAAAGTATTGCAAGATTTTGATGTGCTCCATATCGATATAGGCTGTAGAACACCCATTCTATATAAAGACCACCAGAAATAAGCACCCTATATCTTAATCTCGGTTTCTAATAATTGCTGGTTCTTAAGGTAGTGTGTATCTAATTTTTACTCACGATAGAGTAAATATATTCTCATCCCCCAACAAAACCGAAAGTAAACAAATATATCCTAAAACAGTTTAAAACGAGCATCATAAAAATATTTATAACTTCTTAACCTCAGCATCATAGTTTCTTGGTTTTCCAAATATAAGGGAGTCCTTAAAGTTTCACGTGTGATAGCTTTACGTTCTCTTCAAATGAAGAACTATCCCTGAGGAGTCTATCAGCAGTAAATACTATGGTATCTTCAGTTGCTTTATATAGGACTATTCACGGTTATTTCCATTTGTTTGTATACTTTGGATCTATTCTGTATTATAACTACTACATACATGCTCAATTGAGAGTTATGGAATGAAATGACAGTTTAAAAAAATGTTCATATTAGAACAGGTGAGTTAGTATTTTTCTAAGTGGGGCTTACCTTTGCTTTTCTCCTGAACACTTTAGATCCACTGCAACAATATATTATTCTAATAAAATATTAGTAATAATTGTGACAATTAATTCCATATATTAAAATCAATGAATACTGTAAAGCACGGTTTACAATTATGTTACTATGTATGAGTCATTAGGGAGGCATCTTAATCGTTGCGGAAAAGTAATTAGCGCGAAGTCAGAAGCGGGAGGCTACTTAGGCGTTTCGGATAATTGTGCGCTTTATTTAAAGCTTACGCTGGCTTAAACGCATGGGAAGACGTTACTGACAAACTGGAAAACCCAACTTACTATTCACGAAACGATCATCCGTTCAAAATTAAGGGTAGAAGATACAGAACTGATGTGGGAAAGTTCTCCTTGTAAATAGAACCATAAAAGACTGAAATGAATTCCCTGGAGCAGCCTTTCGGGGTTGTCCCCTGTCTCTGAAGAAATTTAGGAAAAATCTTGATTTTAATGTTGGATAATTTTTGTAAATATTCCTTAAATGAAATGCTTGTGATTTTATATTGCTGTAAATACAAATGTTAAATTGGTTGGTGATTCTAATTCTGAAATTAATTAATCTGAATTGAGAGAAAAATTAATGTTTTCATATTTGTGTAAATAACTATTATATCTAGCTTACAAAGCCATAAACTGGCAGCTGTGATTTATTGTTTATATATCTTGTATACATATATAACTCTGCCATCGGGTGATACCCACTTGCAGAGAAATACATACATACATAAACTAGAAGTCTATTAGCTAAATGTTCAATACATAAGAACTCAGTACATTAAGAAATCTACAGAATGCTAAAAACACACACATTCCAATTTCTGAGAATTAAAGAGGAAGAAGAATACTGAGAATTAACCAAGCAAAGAGTAAAAGTTCTGTCAGAAATGTGTATAAGAGTGTTTGAAGTTTTGGCAACACATAACATAAGAACGTTGGTGGAGTAATCAGTAGTAGACGGGACTTAGGTTAATAAAACAGTGGTTATTTCGAAAATTTAGTTACTGCTGCTGCGTCTTCTGCTTTTTCGTCTTGCAGTCGGTACAAGTTAGCGCTCAAGTACCACATTATGCTTATACACAAGTCGGGAATCGCAATGGCATTTGTCGACTAGCGGTTCAGTGAGTCATGGTAAATTATGTGTGTTACTTTTAATACGGGAAAATATTTACCTAAATCGTAAACCTATTAAGACACAGCAGATATAATATGAAACGGTTTACAGTTTCTATTGCTTAGGTTCAGGAACAGTTTAGGTAGTCATCTTTAACAACTGACAACTCCTTCCAAAAGATCTATTATCCGACATTAGATATTCTCAGTAAATTCTCGTCCCACCCAAGCGTACTCTTTAAGAAAGAACTGACAGCTTATCACTGGAGCAGTTAACTGGCAATAGGAGAGGAAACCAAATAAAAACACAATAATAACTCTTAAGAAATGTCATGTTCTTCATTTAAGTGTCTACCAAGTTTTCATTGTTAATTTTCAGGGGCATGGGTCTTCAATTGCCCATGTTTTACACTATTTATCTTTACTCATTCATTTCTGTAAATAAATCCTGCACCACCAATTCCATGCATTTAATAATACAATACTGTAACTTCTGTATTCCTTCAAACGCAATGCACAAATGCAGGAAGCCGAAGAAAAGGCAATATCTACTGCATGAACAATCCAACCATACAGCGATAAAAACTGCCTAATATGGGAAAATGTTAAACAAAACATAAAACAAACCAAAAAATCTGATGTGCTCCATTCACATGACATTCTCTACATCTCTGCAACAAATTATTGTTAAAAAGCTTATGCTTCTATTTACTTCATGCCAATCGAGAAAAAATTATCAAAAAAATAGTCTTATTACTTGATTTTTTGTAAGTATGAGTGAAATAAGGAAGTACCATAGAATAAAACGATAATCAAAAACTGATTTATGTGACTGAAGTTCCTTTGTTTGTATGGACAGGAGTTGACTAATTCCTGTATGAGAAAGGTATGTCTTTCAAAGCTGAAACCAATAACAAGGAATACCTTAAAAACGACCAACTTCACGAAAAAAAGTTATATTACATAAATTGTGTGTTTTAACGTGATCTACATATTTTGTGTAGTAAGTTTTTGTCTATCCCTTACGATTTGCCAGTTATGCAAAATTCAATAAAGATCATTCAGAACAAAGATGTCTTTAGAGGCTATTCCCAGAAAACTCAAAATATACACTTTATTTGGCATGTAAATATCTTAAATATAAGAGATTTTAATCAAGATTGTTAGAGCCATTTTTTAGAAAATCAAAATTTTCCAACATTTTTCCACGTAAAGGGTAGTTTGGGGCGCGGGAATTTTCTTGAAAAGCTTTGTGTGGCATCCTTGGAAGGTGCTAAACCTAAATACCAAGTTTGGTTTTTAACGGTATTTTCGTCTTTGAGCTGTGCTGCCCATAGACACACACACGGACATTCTTGTAAAAATTATATTTTTTTGATTCAGGGGGTCTCAAAACATATATTTCCGGTGAAATCTCGGTATCGAATTTTTCGGTGCATTACAATAACTTCTCTATACACTATGTGCATAGTACGTGCAGAGAAAGTCAAAAAAATTAAATCTGATGTGTTCCATTCACATGACCTTCTCTATATCTCTGCAGCAAATTGTTGTTAAAAAGCTTATACTTCTATTTTCTTCATGCAAATCGAGAAAAAGAATCGCAGAAATCGTTGTATTACTTGCTTCCTTGTAAGGAGAAGCTAAATAAGGGAGTACCATGGGTTAAAGTGATAGTCAAAAGCTGGTTGCTATGTGACTGAAGTTCCTTTGTTTGTGTGGACAGTAGTTGACAAATTCCTGTATGATAAAAGTACACATTTTTCAAAGCTGTAACGATAAACCAGGAATATCTTAAAAACGATCAACTCCACGTAAAAATGTATTAGACATAAATTGTGTGTTTTAATATGCTCCACATTTTCTGTGTAGTAAGTTTTGTCCATCTCTTACGGTTTAGCAGTTATTCAAAATTCCGTAAAATTCATCCAAAATAAAGTAGTCTTCAGAGGGTATTCCCAGAAAATCAAGATATGCGTTTTATTTGTCAGGTAAATATCTTTAATATATGATATTTTAATCAAAATCGTTAGAGCCATTTTTTAGAAAATCAAAGTTTTCGAAAAAGGTTCCATGTAAAGGGTAGTTTGGGGTTCGGGGAGTTTCTTTAAAATCTCCGTGTCGCATCCTTGGACGATACCAAACTTAAATACCAAGTTTGGTATTTAACGGTCTTTTGGTTTTTGAGCTATGCTGCCCACGGACACACACACGAACATTTTTCTAGAAATGCTTTTTTTTTGGATTCAGGGGGTCTCAAAACATATATTTCCGGTGAAATCTCGGTATCGAAATTTGGATGCAATACAATACCTTCTCTATACACTATGTACATAGTACATATAGAGAAAGTAAAAAGGGAAAGTATATAAGAATTGCTGATATGACAATCGTAGCAAGCACAATAAGAAGCTTACTCAATGGAATTTATATGCTGAGATAAATAGATTGAATATAAATGAAACTAGACAAAGTGGTTAATGAAACAATATGCAACTGTTAACTCGAATTATGTATATCAGTTATATTAATATGTTTGCGGCAAATAGATGTAAAAGCTTCAATTGCTTACTCATCTAATTGTTGAAAGAGGGATGCTTTTATTAAAAGGCGCATAGTAGTATTTTGCACTAAATCAAATTAATAGTATTGAGAAAAGTCGTAACAAAGCAGGTGTATCGGAAGATGTAGTAACTATCTCAGCTTAAACTTATGGTTAAGATTTTACACTGAAATTTGAATATACAGTTGAGTGAATTGAAAGGTGCCGCTATATCGTTGTTTATGTTGGTCTGAAAATACTTAAACGAATCTACCAGGCCCAGTTCCCGTACCTTGCCTGGATCTGGTTCTCCTTCCTTTTTCTTCGCTCATGAGAGTGAAATAGACCTATGTTCACAGGTTAATATACGAGGGCCAAAATTTCAACATAAAACTAAAACGAGACGGACACATCTTGGGGCTGTTGCTGACCGTCATTGTGAAGCATGCCTTCCAATCACTCTGGTGAAATGTTTCCGTACTCCTCCCCTACCATCTCATGCCTAAGTCTAAACTTTGTCCATAGGCTAATGAATGTATGTCGGATTTAAATTAAAACCAATTAGATTGGCTCACCCAGGGCTGAAGTGGAGCACTTGCACTTCCAACATTAAACAAGGTTGTATGACACACAAACAAAATGATCGGCAAGTTTCCAAACATTTGACTGGACCATTAGTGTTGTTAGTGAAACAAGTAGAGGATACCATTAGCGACGAAGCCTTTTAGTCTGTAGATCCAGAGAACCGGAGAAACAAGGGCCTGTTAAATGGACAGAAAAAATAAAGCGACAAACTATGTTTTGCAAAGAACAAGCGGAGAAAGATCAATTCCGAAAATATTCAGAAGTAAAATGCTGGAAGAAGAGTTCCTTACAAACGAATGCCGTGGAAGAAATTTTGATTTGAAAAGAAACTCAAGAAAGAGAATGTCATATAATAGACTATCTTAAATGCTTTATGTGCACAAAAGAAGAGAAAAACGGAAAATAAGACAGTTTTGAGAAGCTGGTTTTTAGATAATTTTGGCAAGGACATTTCGAAAAAAATTACACAGATAAATGGCTAACATTTTCACAAATAGAATACACTTTCACATTGTATTACTGTGTGGAGACTAACACATTTTCTCATGGATAACACCGAGCCCGATTAGTAAGTACTAATCAGAAGGGACCAAAATCGAGTTTTCCGGAAGATTTATAGAGAAAGATAACCGTCGAAAAATTCTCAGCTCTTTGGGGACACGGCTTACTTGAGCGCGCAGTGATCATCCCTTCACTCATCTCTTGAGGTCTAAATTGTGACAAAATGTACTTCTTAAATGTTGAAATTAATATAATGGCGATTCGAAGAAGGTAATTGTCTGAATCAATCACCTTTTCTATTCAGAAACCGAACAACTTAATCAATAAAATGTAGACTATTACTTATGTTCTGGTGATGCATCTGTGAAACTTGGAAAATCCACAGTATGTAGAATATCTTATTGAAATGTATACCATTTATTACGCACAAGTGGGGTGATATTTTTGCCATTTAACAGCATTGTAGCCTGCATTGTTATTTAAATAATAATTCTAGTGTGTTTTCTAAATGCATTGCTCAAACAAAATTGAGTCAAATGTTGCATTTTTAAAACTATGCACATAAAATATTCACGTTCTATAGTAATTGTGTACAAACAAATGTCATAATTTTTTATTTTGACCCTAATAATTGTAGAAATATTTTTATTTTTCATACTCAAGCGCTTGATTTTTCGAAATTTAATAATGTATTTCTTAAAATTGCAGTATTATTCCAGAAAACTATATGACCGTTTTCTTTAATGTACTTTTTAGAGTAAGTAAACATTTTGAAATAAATTAGTAACAAATTGCAACGTATGGATTGTTTTGAGTACAGAAAACGGTTTGAGAGGGAAGAAGGTGTATAGTTGGCACTGCCTGTTAATAAGCATGCGCTTGCACATTTAAACCTTCGGTTAAAGGATAGTTAAAATGCGACAGGCAAAAACGATATATTTCCTTAAAGTTTAGAATTCATATTAGTTTATTGTAAACAATAATGTTTTAATTTTACCCAACTTTTTGTCAACTTTCACATATGCATCACCTGAAAAGCGTGTATGTGGCAGTAACTCATACCTCATGTTGCTTCATTTGTTATGTGGCATCCCAGTTGTTCTGCTCCTCATGTGGGAAAATGATTAGCTACCTGAAATAAAACAAATCAACTACTGGAGCCATTCAGTACAGCTTTAAACTTTATCTTGGCTTATAATCTAGTAAACATAACACACGTTTTACTTTGTTACATAAAAGCAATGATATCTAGAGATGATTAATTATGCTGACCAAGTCTAAGAACGTCGAAGCTGTGGTATGAGCTGACAGACCAAATGCGCAGGCGCCAACATACAGAAACAAGCTGTTGCTCTTGCAGGAGCTACAAGGAACGTTGATAAATAGTATACC
This sequence comes from Hymenopus coronatus, assembly GCA_030762935.1. NCBI lineage: Eukaryota > Metazoa > Arthropoda > Insecta > Mantodea > Hymenopodidae > Hymenopus > Hymenopus coronatus. The sequence continues at coordinate 92,254,321 of CM060900.1, read as the reverse complement.
ATCAAATGTCCTTAAGTAGATATAAACAAAGATGCCCAAGCAACTTTTGTTTCCAAATCCGCAGTCAGAAAAGAGAAATATAGTTTGTATCATAAGGAACTTTTAACCGTTTACCTGTTATAGAGGACACATAACTTCGATATAGATGTGTCGTTCGAAATATTGTAAAAAAAATAATAACATTTGTAGAGAAAGGTGTTTAACGCCCGCTTTTACTACCATGGCACCGCAGGCGATGACACTGTGATACATGATGACGGAGCCCCGGTGGAATGCAATGGCGTTGGAAACCGGAGAACCAGGAGAAAACCCGCCCTTACGCCGGTTTGTCCACCACAAATTCCACATGCGGTTGCTTGAGATCCAGGTGAGAGACGAGTGGTCCAACCACTCGGCTACGGCGCGGCCCAAGAAAGGTGCCCAGTCCAGAATGCTTCTAGGATGTAATATGTAGATTTTCACGAAATTCATTCTCTTTTCTTTTTAGTAGTGTGCGAAATTTGTCCCAAAATTGCGAAAAATTAATAAAGTACTTTTTTCCATAACAAAAGTATCTGAATTCTAAACTTTAAGAAGTTATATCGTTTTTCCCACTTGGCGAACTTTAACTACCAATTACGTAAGGCTATAGATGGATAAACGCATGCTTATTAATAGACAATCCCAACTTATTTTCTCGCAAACTTTTCCAACACCTTTTCATGCTCAAAATGTTATACATGATGTAATTATTCACTACTTCGTTTGTAAACTTTTATACTGCCTCTCAAAAGCACATTAAAGAAAACGGTCATATTACTTTTTTTAAAATAGTATTCAAAATTTGATAAATTATTAAACTTTGAAAAATCAAGAGTCTTGGATAGTACAAAAAGTATTTTTTTTTCACTAATTAGAGCTAATATAAAAAACTGATGTATTCGATTCACATGACTTTCTATACAACGCTGTAACAAATTATTGTTAAAAAGTATATTCTTTTACCAACTTTATGATAATCGAGATAAGCATTAATAGAAATTGTTTTAATTACTTACTTCCTTGTAAGTAGAAGGAAAATAAGGGAATACTCTAGGCTAAAACAACAGTCAGATCTTTTAAAAGCTGGTTGCCATGTGTTTGAAGTCCGTTTCTATGCAGGACAAGGAGTTTGCAACTGTCCGTGTGAGTAAAGTATTTTAAATCTGGAACAAATGACAAGGAATATCTCAGAAATAGTCAATTCCGCGATAAAAACTTATATGACATAAATTGTGCGTTTTAATGTGATCTATATTTTTTGTGTAGTAAGTTCTTGTCTGTCTCTTGCGGTTTACCAGTTACGCAAAATTCTGTAAAATTCATTCAGAATACAAAGGTCTTTAGAGACTATTCCCAGATAATTCAAGATATACATTATATTTGCCATATAACTATCTTTAATATATGAAATTTTAATCAAAATCGTTTGAACCATTTTTGAGAAACTAAAAATTTTCCAATTTTTTCCACGTAAAGTTAGTTTGGGGTGGGGGGACTTTTTTTTTTAAAATCTTCGTGTCGCAACCCTGGAAGATACTAAACTTAAATACCAAGTTTCGTATTTTACTGACTTTTCGTTTTTGAGTTATCATGTTCACAGGTACATGGACACACACGGACCTTTTTGTAAAAATGCATTTTTTTTGGATACAGGATACCCTAAAACGTGTATTTCTGGTGGAATCTCGGCACAGAATTTTTGGGTGGAATACAATACCTTCTCTATACACTATGGTCATAGTACGTGTAGAAAAAGTAAAAAGTATAGTATGACAGATCTATTTGTAAAGTCATACGATGTAAAACTAGACTTTTTCATGTGCATAAAAATGCTACACATGGCTCATTTATATTATATCAATGAATTTAGTCAGTTAAAAGTTATTACCTAAATAATCATGCAAGCTAGAATTTTAATAATGAGCATAAATAGCACTATTGTTGCGCACAATAACTGGTATTAATTTCAATAGGATATCGTGCATACTGTGAATTTCCAAATTTCACAGACGCATTACCTTAACACGGCACCACAGGTAACGAACTCCGACGCTCAAATCTCGGAGTTTAAGGTGCTAAATTCTCATTTTGGATAAGTAACATGGGTTTTAAAGAATAGATTTTTAGGTTTTTAAAATCAAATTTTAGGTGCATAAAAATGTTTTTAAAGAATACTCAATTTATATAACACAACATATAATATACGCAAGTAAATTTTCATAGACCATAAAAAGTGCACACTTTTTACGTTCTCCCACACTTATGTACAATAAATATAGTAGGTAGAGAAGGTATTGTATTCCACCCAAAAATTCGGTAGGGAGATTTCACAAGAAATTCGTGTTTTGATGCAAGATAAAGCATTTCTAGACGAAAGTTACGTCCGTCCGTCTGGCTATCTGTCTATAAAACCGAAAAGTCGATTAAATGCCAACTTCCAAAGATGCCAACTGTGATTTTCAAAACAGTCCCTCCACCCCAAACTAACCTTTACATTGAAGATTTTTCTAAATATTCGCATTTCTCAAAAATGCCACTAATTATTGTTATTAAAATACTATACGTTAAAGATGTTTACTTGACAAACAAAACAAATAGCATGCATTTACTGGGCATAGCCCGTAAAGTCCTCTTCATGAAGGAATTTTGTATAATCTGTTACAGCTGTTAAACATTAGGCAATAGACAATAACGCACGACCCAAATGTAGATCCCTTTAAAACATACAATCTATTTTGAATTTCTTTTTCGGTGGCATTAACCATTTCCAAAATATCTGTTAATAATGGACAGATTTGCTCTTTACGTTGTCATTCTTTTGTGCCTTCGGTATTCAATTGTTCCTAGCGATTGCATGGAAAGGCTGAAATCTTGAAACCAGCACATGGCATCTGGTTCTTAAAATTTTGACTCATTTTATCTATAACGGAATATGTAATGGGACTATTTCTGCAAAGGTTTATCTTGAAACAAAGTACATAGAAAAATAAGCTTTCTTAAGGATAGTTCGTATATCTACTAATTTACCATAGAGGGCCGAGTAGGTCATGTATGCAGCTCATAAAATGTTTATTAAATTTTTATTTCCTGGAGATAAAGATGAAGATAAAATAGGAATCTCGAATTTCCTCTAAATAGCAAGTTAAATTCTCTTTATTTTGAATGAATCGATTATAATGTTAGCGTAACTGGGAAATGATAAGAGAATAAAATTAAATTATTAAATAGAACATCGAGGATTTGTTGTTATATACAATGTTTGTGATTTTTTTCTCTGGTAGTAATATGCAGGTTTTATACTCTTGTTTCAGTTTAAATGTACCGATGCATAAACTCTAGCCCATAATGAAACGCAGCCGATTAAGTTGGTACAGACAATACAGTACTATCTTCTGCCAGCGTGACCACCTCTTGTTACTCTCGCATTGGATTGGCATTCCGCAAAAATGGCCCGAACTGCCGAAAATTAATTAATGTTCTCACTAGTGAAGTACCGGTAAGGCGATGATTCATTGAATTTCTCCCAACATTTTATATCATATAATAAAAATGTAGAAGTTATGTCGCTGAAGAAAGCTTTCATATAAACGCCGTAGCTGTCCTTCAGTTTAACGACACACAAATTAATTCTTCACAACTTTGTCTAGAATATTAAGCTTTTCCTTGAGAACCAATGTAGATAAACTCTTCATAACGGTGGTACCCGAACCACCTCTTCAATTCACACGGCTTATAACATCGTTATTGGTTCGTTTTTATGTCATTGAACTGTTTTTCAGTCCACTCACCTAGAGAACTGATACCAGCTGGGTGGAGTCAAATATTAGTTACCTGAAGTAACAAAAAATACTATTGCGAACTTAGGAAAGGGCCACTTTCTTATACTTTAGTGCACCTGTAATATTGGCACCCATTTTACAGAGTAGCAGGAGTTCAAAATTTGCATAGTCGCTAAAATTTGGCTCTCCCATATCTTAACTCTCTATAGGCACTCCAATATGCCTCAGTTGATAGAGGAGTAAGCCTAATAAATATTACGTTGGAATTGATTTGTCACTATTGTAAAGAAATAAAAAAAAATAAGTGGTCGGATTACAAGAATGGTTTTTCGTGAATTATAAAGAAAATTCGCTGATACCCTCTTCCGTAATTGTTATATACAGTTAACCCAAAGCTTACATTCCGTTAGTCTCGATATATGGTAATAAAATATATGTAACAGATATTCCATTATACAGTCTGTATCACTTTTCAGCAAATGGTGCAGGAACGAGACTACAGAATGAAAACTATTTTCTAGCATAAACTGACTAAATCGCCTTTAGGCGAATGATGCTCTAGAAAAATAGAAAATCATGGCGCCAGGCGCATTTCTTTGTTTATACAGAGATACCAAAAATATTACCTCTTATTATACATGTACAATTTTCACAAAACTGTGATTTGAAATATATAATGACACTAACATTGGCAAAAAACGAAATAGTATAACTTTTGTAAATAATCCATCTGGAAACTTCTCCGATGACTCAAGTTAAAATTTTGGCCACTGTGACATGCGTTGTCAGCCATCGTTTGTTTTCCTAACCTGTATGAGGCTATTTTCACTATATATATATTGTTTACAAGTTTGCAAGCAACATAATTTGTCACCTTACTTAAAATCTAGAAATAATACGGGTTCTGCTAACACAAGAAAAACGGCGGGCTAACAATTGGAAACGGTCAAACGTTTTTAAACTATCAAGTGTAATTTTCAAATTGCATGTTTTTACTAGAAGCAAAGACCTGGACTTCTTTTACATTTAAAAATACTAGTGGATGTCACCAGTGCTATTATAAGAGCCAAACACAACGTGGGACATGGCATTGGGCCTCCAAACTCTGGGCACGAAGAGCGCAACCCTGTGGCAAAGTCAACGTTCGTCACGTTTGAAATCTCTGCTCTACTATATTTCGGTGTCTCTCAGTTTTTCAAACGGAGACGCAAATCTGTGTAACATGGGTGTTTTCGTTTCTTCGATTTGTGTGTGACAAATGCCTTGTTACCTAGGTTTAGCAGGTTCCACACAGAACTATGTATCGAGCAGTGAGGCTAATGGCGCTCATTATAAATTCAACACACTACCATAAATTGCGTCAAGGCGTTTCTCAAGAACAGTCGTTTCGTTCAATTGTCAATGCGTTTGCAGCTTTGAGCCATAAGCGTTCGCTTTGAAGGAGGCTGCGTAATTGATTTAAGAATATTTCTAGACTTTGCCCACACTAGAAGACTAGAAATCAGCATAATTGTTATTTGACCTTATGAACCCGCGAACTTTCTTATGTAACCATTTGCAATACATATGGACCCCATACAGATGGACTGCTGAAAGGGTAGTCACCCTCCGTAGTGTGATGGCTACCATGCTAACTTCATATACATAAGATCGCGGGTTCAAACCCGGCAGAGAACGATGGATTTTTTCGGGCGTAAAAATTCTTAGCATGGCTTCTTTTGGAAGGGAAGTAAAGCCGTTGGTCCCGTGTCGTAGATTTACGGCACGTAAAAGGACCTCAAGCCTTATAAAAGAGACTTCTGAACAAAATTAAGCGGTCTTTCACGCCCAGTATAGAGTGAGACACTGAGAGCCACAGCAGTTAAAGAGCGTCCATAAATAAAATTTCATTTCCATTTTTTTCCCTGGAAGAGTGGGGCTAACCAGGAAATAACATCAATCAGGATATGTTTGCGTAATCAGAGTAATGTTAACATATCGACATAAATATCAGTATCGCCGAATTAAGCAGATCAGACAAAATGCCTTTATGACATTCTACAGGAGAGAAAAAAATACTCCACTGCAGACTGCATATTTGAGAAATCTCTCTAAGACATTACCATTGCTGAGTTAAATACTATATGATGAACTGGAATCAGATTTCATTCGCCAAAATATAGATACCTTTCTGTTCACCAATCTTAACATTCCATGGATCAAGATGTAAGCTTTACACAAGCAAACGCACTTATTATTTTTTTGAGATTTTCTCTTCATTTTAAAACAGCTGTGGACACAATGATTCATTCATCTCTACACTATGTATACACAGTGTATAAATAAGCCCATTCCTCTAGACCTCAAGTAAAATAAATTACGTAATTAACTAGTCCGCGATACTCAAGAAACCAAGCACACAATAACATTGTACCTACATCAGGGACGGCTCTAAGAAGGAGTGCCAAGTAAGGGCTACCTCCAAAAGTATTGTAACCATCGGTTCAGTTAACGATGTTTTTCCTTATAAAGATTCTCCAGAGCTCTAAAAAACGTCGTTATCTGCAGGGGACCTTAAGATCCATATGTGTAAGCCATGTTAGCAATGCCTCTGATACTGGATATGGATCCTCGAGGGGCAGGTGCGGAGAGACATTTGGAATTGTGGCTTTATATATATATATATATATATATATATATATATATATATATATATATATATACACTTTAGGTGAAGCATATCTATGTTATATAGAAAGCCTTTAACTAAATAAATTACGTATATCTTTTTAATTATGAATAGTTATTGTAAATGTATTTATTTCGAGAATGATTCACTTGCACAGGTAAATTTGTCTACATGTAGTCCATGCTCCCTATGAAATATATTAGCCGCCATTCCTCGGGAAGGGCGGGGGTGGAGTAGGTATACTCAAAGACATTAAAGCTACGCCTGGAAGTACGGGGTCCTTTCGCTGACTCCGTCCATGTCTCCCACCTGTTTGCTATTGTCTTAAAAGCGTATTAGATAGGCAATGTTACCGAGGGTAAGGAGATGTACATGACACGTAACTTATGACAAATGAAATTCTGAGCCTGATCCCTAAAATTTCTCGTTGGACAGTAGTCCACTCTCACCTGGTAATACAAAACTAGGTTAGTCTTTTTCAGCGCTACATACTGAAGTTCTAATGCCACGGTAATTCGCGCACGTGATCCACTAAATTAATTCACTGCTTATACAGAGTGATTTGTGTAGAACTGACACATTTCTTTCTTTAATTATCCCGTTGGAAATTCATTCAATGACCCAATTTTAGCACCAAATTAAGTAGAATGTTCTGGAGTTTCGATTCCTTGTCACTAGATGCGCAGATGTTGAACTTATATTAAGTACTTTTTACTGTAACTGGACGATGTAGAGCTGAGTCAAGGATATTTTCAGCAAGATGGCGCTACATGCCATACATCAAATGAATCCATTAACCTAATTGCAAGTTTCTTTGACGAACGAATAATTTCCAGGAACCTGTGGCCACCGATATCTCCGGATTTGACATCGCCGGACTTCTTTCTATAGGGTTACTTAAAGGACAAAGTTTATGCCACACGTCCCCAGACATTGGACGATCTGAAGCACAACATTACAAAGGAGATTCACGCTATTGACAACAGAGTGCTCCAACGAGTGACCAGTAACATGGAACGACGTGTTGAGTTGTGCTTTATGCAGGATGGAGGATATTTTCAACATTGGCTATAGAGGTAAATAATCTCCCAAAATTCCTCCACAATTTAGGCATAATAAGTTGTCGCTAGCATAACATGTTTTGAAACAATTAATGAAAGAAATGTGTCAGCTATATATATACAAGTCAACCTGTTCTGAGGGAGCGTGAAGCGGGGTTGAGGGCTGAAGGATGTTTGCCCAATCTGTTTTGCCTTTTCTTACTCACGTGGTATATTATACCAGAATGGCACCAACAAAAGTCGTGGTGAGACACGAGTCTCAGTCAAACTTTCACTTATTCAGCAAAATCAAAGCGCCAGACGTATTTTTACTATATTTGAGTGTACAATATATTCCGTTCTGGTCTTAGCCGTATGTAAGTTTTAATGACCGCTTACTGTCTTCACAATTCATCCCGTTAGTAAAACTTCTAAGGTGAAAATAACGATCGACCGCCTGCGATGCCATTAGTAGTTAAAGCGGGCGTTAAACACTACCAAAAAAAAAAAAAAATAACGATCGGAGTAATTAACCCCAGAGTTTATTTTCTCAGTTATTAGCCGCTCCATTCACAATAAGAAGAACCTATTTTATCCTCTCAATATATGCTTACGTTTGTGATGCACTCCTAGGCTTTCAACCTCCGTATTTTTCATACACCAGGTTAGAATGAAGGTATTTTTCCCCACATGAAACACTTCACATTCGTCTAACGTTACAGACTTGCAAAAAAAACTGCATTGACCAAATTGGTCTGGATAGCAGAGTTGGTTAGACACTGACTTTCTGATCTCAAGGTTTAAACCCGGCCCAGACCGATGGTTTGTACGTGTACTTACAAGTGGCAGCTACATGTCAGTAGACTTACTGACATAAAAGAACTCCTGCGGGACAAAATTCCTGTACATCGGTGGCGCTGATATGATCCTAGCAATTGACAGCGTCATTAACAAACAAGATAATTTGTTTGCATTGAACAAGGGTTTATGGAGAATAGCACGAGATACAAAATAACGAAAGAGGGAAATTGCATCTTTGAAAGCCCAGGCCGTCCCTAAGTTGATTTTTAGGGGCCCTAAATGTTATTGTTTTTGTTACATGGATTTACGAATAGCTCTTGCTTGCTAAAGAATAGAAATGTAGCAATAACGAGTTCACATACCCACCCTGCTGAAGATATTTGCAGATTAATATTAATGTACAATGTGAGGTTTGACCAAAAATTGTAAAAAATTATAAATGTATATATTTTCGCAATAACATTTTTTTTTTTTTCGTCGTAGTCGACTTACCTTCCCATACGTTGGGCTGAAACCCCATTAGGACATATAAGCTGTTGCCTGACAGAACTCAGAAGCCTGCCTGGGAGCCAACGGTACGTAACCACAGAATGCATTGTCTTTTGGTTTTTTTTATAGTGTTTAACGCCCGCTTTTACTACAAATGGCGCCGCAGGCGATGACGTTAATGATACATGAAATGAATATGGAGCACCGGTGGAATGCGATGGCGGGGGAAAATTGAGAAAACCCTCCCCTGCGACGCTTTGTCCACCACAAATTTCACATGCGGTCGCTTGGGATCGAGCCCGGCCCGTCTAGGTGAGAGGCGAGTGGTCTAACCACTCGGCCAAGTCGCGGCCCCACAGAATGTAGAACCGGTGGACGGCCCGTAGCCAGGCATGAGCGTGAGGAAGTGGATGATATGAAATGAAAGCGAAATGGATGATACGCGAGCGGTCTAACCACTCGGCCACGGCGCCACCGATCATAAAATAATATGAATTCTAAATTTTAAGAAAACATTTAATTTTTCCTATTTGGTGCACTTTAACTACCAATTAACTTAAGATACAAATGAACAGTCGCAAGCTTACTAATAAATACGCCTAAATTTAAACATCTTTCGGAAACTTTCCAACACTTCTGCATAATCAGAATGCTCCACACGAGCATTTACTAACTCATTTCAAAATATTCATATTGCCTTTCAAAAGTGCATTAAAGAAAATGATCATATACCTTTTTTTTCGAAATACTGTTTCAATTTTATAAATAAATTATTAAATTTTGAAAAATCAAGAGTTTTGGAGAGTACGATCATCTCTCCAATCATTATAATATAATTATATAATTCTCCAATAATTATAATATATAATAAAAATGATATCACAGACCTACTTGTAGACCGCGTATTAGCCGTGTAGTAGGACTGCTCGCCTCTCACCCTCACGGCCCGGGTTCGATCCCAAGCGACCGCATATGAGATTTGTGGTGGACAAAGCGGCGGAGGGGCGGGTTTTCTCCGGTTTTCCCCAGCACTACATTCCACCGATGCTCCAGCATCATTCAGTGCTGTCGCCTGCGGTGCCGCAATAGTAAACACTAAAAAGAAACATCTATTTGTCAGCTTGAATTTGTAATGTGAATATTTTTAAAATTCATAACGTGGTTCATTTTTATTACAACAATGAATTAGACAATAAAAAGCATTATTTAAATAACCATGTAACTTTGATACATGGCAAAAATATCACTTATTGTGTGTAATAAGTGGTATACGCTTTAACAGGATATCTTAAATAGAGTGGATTTTCCAAATTTCACAGATGTATTACTACATTTTTGCGCAACTGTTGGGTAAGGCACTGGTTAAATGCAACATAAATAACAGTGATGTAAAGGACAGCCTGACCTCTATCTACCACCTTCATATATACTACTAACTCGCATGACCCTGGTTTGTACAATTGCCATCGTGGGTAACCTAAACTTCATCACCCTCTTCCTATAAGGTCATTCCTTCTATTTATAGCAAAACTGTGGAACTTTAGGTAAATTTGGTATATCCCTAAACATAGTACTAATATTTTTAGTTTAGTAATTAAGTAAGCAGCGAGCAACCATTACCACCACTACGAGGACGTCGACGGCGAAGAAGACAGTATGAAGACACGGAGTTGATATTTAGAAAGTTACTGGAACAATATGAAAAATTGAGTATGAAAATAAATTTAGAAAAAGATTTTATATAGAATATGGAACAGAAACCAAGTATTTAACTTTGGAACAACGCAAAGCTTATATTAGAGGATGTAAAGTATTTGAGTATTCAGGGTAAAAATAGGGAAGCTAGACAGGAATGTGGCCTTAAGAACAGAATCAATAAAGGTAAAAACTGCCTCCGTGGTGGAGTGATCGGCGAGCTGACTTCTCGACCGGAGGTCCCGGGTTCGATTCCCGGCTGGGATGGGAAAGTTTTCTTTAGCCAGAAGTATTCCCTATCCCCCACAGAGTGTGAAAGCATGTATGTTAGAGTGAATGTGTGTGTGTGTGTGTGTTTGAGTAAAATAGAATGATTTAAACCAAACGTAAAAGAACCTACAGACGAGTTGTTTCAAGTGTAAAGCCCCGATATGACCTTAGATGTTAAAGGGGGCTATATAAATGAAAAAAACTAAAAAACAAAAATTCTGATGCGTTACTCTCACATGACTTTCTCTAGCTACTCTACAAACAAACTTCTTACAAAAGATAATTCTTCTTTCAACACCATGCTAATCGAAATAAACATTAGCAGAATTTTATAATTTAGTTCCTTATTAGTAGAATGGAACTAAAGGAATGAACTAGGCTAAAGTGATAGTCAAGTGTTTTAAAAGCTGTCGTTATGCGATTGTCATTGCAAATCGCTTCATTGCTTGGCCAGGAGAAGAACAAAAGAAAACGGACACTCCCGCCTGAGAAAAGTATATGTACTTCACAAGTGAAACTAATAACAAGGAATATCTCGAAAACGGTATGCTCCACGAAAAAAATGTATTCAACATAACTTGTGTATTTTAACAAGATCTACTTTATTTGTAAAGTAATTTTTGTCTATCTCTTAGTGTTTACTAGTTATACTAAAGTAAGCAAAATTCATCCAGAATAAAAAGGTCTTTAGAAGCTATTCCCAGAAAATTCAAAGATATACATTTTATTTTTGATAGCTGTGGCTTTAATATATGGTATTTTATTCAAAATTGTTAGAGCTATTTTTAAGAAAAACAAAATTTACGAACATTTTTCCATGTAAATGGTAATTGTGGGTGAGGGGATTTTCTTGAAAACATTTACTGTCGCATCCTTGGCAGATACCAAACTTAAATACCAAGTTTTGTATTTAACAGTCTTTTCGTTTTTGAGCTATTCTGTCCACACACACACACACACACACACACACACACACACACGGACCTGTTTCTGAAAATGATTTTTCTGAACATGTATTTCCGGTGAAATCTCGACATCGAATTTTTGGGTGGAATACAATACTGCTCTATCCCTATGTATATTGTACATACGGGGCTAGAGAAAGTAAAAATAAAAAAATAAAGGTAAAATCATAAAATCAATGCTGAACAGTATCCTGTGGAACAGACATGTAAGTGAAAAAAGAATTACAAGAATATCATAATACAATCGTGTAAAGTGGTGTCACATATGAAGCTGAAGCATGGAAATTTAATAAAAACGTAGAATTAGAACATATGTCGATGGAAACTAGTTTTAGAGGTCGGCGAGATGTATAAGATTAGAATAAATTAGAAAAAAAATTATAAAAGAAAGAATTAATATTAAGAACTCACTATTAAACTATGTAAGATATAAACAGCTGAGATGGTACGGAAAAATCAGGGAAGACGTCGAAGCTCATGGGTGCGGAAATAAGAACAGGTATAACAGAAGAGAACGGATGCTTTTAACTGCTATGATTCTCAGCGTCCCACAGTGTACTGGGCGTAATAGACTGCTTAATTTTGCTCAGAGGCCTCTTTATCAGGCTCAATACAGACACGAGACAATCTACGACACGGGAAAAACGATCTATGTGTAAGCTGTGTGCAACTCTATACAGATAAGTTATAATAAAGCAATGTATATTGACATGCAAAAAAGGTAGTTCATAATGGAAATTATGTTAGTAGTGATAAATGTAGCCCATCCCTACTCCAGCGTGAGCAGCTGTATTTTTTCGCCATGATTTCTAGCCGCTGCATTGCCAGAGTACTGTCACTTCCCCAAAATATGGCCTAAATGCTAAGGACTAACATTAAACGCTACATGGTCTCACTAATGGAAAACCATTAGGACCACGTTTCGTTGGCTTTAGAGACAGAAATAAACTAGAATATAATAAAAACTTGAAAATATATACGAGAAGTCTTTTGTCTTCGTCTCCATGTCGCTGATGAAAGTTCTGTTACTTAGCTATCGTTCAGTTTAACGACACGCAAATAATGCTTCACCCTTTCTTTTAAAAGGCTAAATTATGTTTCGTTTGTCCAGCGTTTCCTTATGCAACAGTCACAGCTATGCCCTCTCATAGAGGCAAATTCTTCAAACCGGAATTTTACATTAATTATAATAGTATCTGGTTATTTTCCAGGCCAGTCACATAGAGAACTAATATTGGCTGATTGGAAACAGGGGTTGGTTATTTAAAAGTGCAAATTTCACGGACGGAAAAACACCAATTAGTTTCCTTAGTGTGGCCTGAGAAAATCTGTCGATAAATTTAAGAATTTTGTTTCAATATCGCATCCTTCTCAGAAACACATTAAAATAAATACACTTGTTTTATTGTGTGCAAAAAATTGATTTTATAATTATTCTCATTTGTAGAAGCGCTTCTTTCGCTATATCTAAATGACAGGTAAAATGAGTGAAATTTAAATAAAGGAACGTAAATAAAAATAATACAGTTTCCGAGCACACGTTCACAAAATCAGTGTTCAAGACACAAAGAAAGAAAGAAGACAGAAAGCTCAGAAGGAAGGAAGAAGGAAAGAAGACGAAATAAGAAAGCAACAAAAAAAGAAGAAAGAAAGAAACGGAGAGAGAAGAAAAGAAAGAGAAAGAAAGAAAAAAGAAACAAGATTGAAAGAAAGAAAGAAAGAAAGAAAGAAACAAATGGAGAGAGCAGGAAAGAAAGAAAGAGGAAGAAAACACAATAAAGAAACAGAGAGAAATAAAGGAGAGAAACAAAGAAAGAAAAGGAAAGAAAGCACTAAATAAGTAGTGCGGAGACAGGTCTAGCCTATGGAGACGCTGTCCCTCATTGTTTTCCAATGGAATTCACTCTATGCTAATTTGAATAGGTAATTAGAAACCGGCTAGTATTTACATGATATGATTCATAGTTTCTAATATAAATACTTATGGTCACTGGATAACACATAATGTATGATATTTAAAGCTTGTCATACCCTAAATAAAAATGAAATAATATTTGGTTCTGCACTAACGCAAAATAAATGACGTAAAAAAGTCTCCGGATGTCTAAATTGAGCTTTCGAATTATTAAGGTATTAGTAGTAATGCTGATGAACAAATTTTACATTTACACATCAATTTCAATTTCGAAGACAAGCTTTGCACTGTATCAATATTAGGTTTCTAACTGAGAAAGACTTTGCAAACATTCGCGATCACATCTGCAAAATCAACAATGGATCACTATCAAAAGTTGAATTTGAAGACACAAAAATGCGTACCGATAGTGTCGTCACCGGCCGTTTCCAACTTTTACAAGTTATAGTAGCCTTTTCTTTCTCTGTGTATCGGTATCCAGGCAGCATACTAAATCTCAAGTGAAGGACAACAATCCAGCTCAGAAGTGCTCGTCCTGATCTTGAGCGGCATTCCTCTCAATGGCTCTTCTTCGCGTCATTCGTCATGCCGTTCCGTTGACGATCAACTATCTTCGGGCAGGGGAGGAGGGGAAGGGGCTTGTGCCACCCACACGCCCACACAAGGCACATACGTTTGGTTTTATGAATGTGGCTGTGAACAGAGAAAGATACACCCACTTCAATGCTCTGGCCTCACTCAGCACAATGACTCAAGGGTCACTGAAGCACAGAGTTCTCAACCTGGCAGCGTTCGTTACCTTTACTATCTTATGCGATTCATGCTGTAACGTGTCTTTTATTCTCTTGGAATGTGAACCTAGGCCTATTGTATCTAGCCAAGAATTAAACCTGGATCCACAAATGGTAGACAATGTTATATCAACCTAGCGATGAGACGATGTACACGTTACTCATACTACAAACTTTAGACAATAATTAACCACCAATTAAGGTCTTCTGTCCAACGACAGGCCCTTCACAGCAATCTAGCCTCATATATTCTTTGCGTTGTCTTGTTTTTTTTTTTTCTGTGTCTCAGCACAAAACTATTCCATATTGTTTAATATCTATTGCTTCTCCAAACCTTCGTTCCAGCCTTAAGCCATTACGTCTTTCTTTTACTACTTAGTTCTAGTGTAATTTTCAATTCCTTGGCACCAAATTTATGAAATATTTCCTTTGTCTGTCGAGTATTTTGATCCGCCTTAATTTTCTTCTTGATTATCATTACGTTTCCTCTTGTTTATTATGCTGTATATTGAAATTTCGGGATTTTGTGATAGTGTGCAACGCCAGCTTTTACTACTATGGCACCGCAGGCGATTACTCTGATGATATGAGGAATGAAGATGGAGCACCGGTGGAATGTGATGGGGGAAACCGGAGAAAACCCGCTCCTGCGCCGCTTTGTCCACCACAAATCGCACATACGGTCGCTTGGGATCGAACCCGGGCCGCCTAGGTGAGAGGCGAATGTTCTAACCACTCGGCCACGGCGCGACTAATTTCGGGATTGAAACTTTGTGCCACTTTGTTTTCTAAATAGATGTATATTTAAGCGATTGATTAGGACCAAGAGAGCTCTTTAGAGAGGTTTAGTCATATATGTTTAGTGAAACAGAATATTGCTTAACCAATATTTAATTCTTCTTGGGCGACATGAAACCAGTCATTGGTTTGACTTGTCAATAAACAAGTAGATGCGTCTTGCCCATAAGGATAAATTACACTGCTTTTCATAAACTTAATAACGGGATGACATGGAGAAATGACACACTAGCTTCAAAATGTATACATAGTATATAATACAGGTATGTAACGTTTTATGCCAATTAATTTAATGTTATTCACATAAAGCAATCTGATTGCGGGATTCTGTACCTTTCCAGTGTTTCAATAGCTTACCAGTGTTAAGTTAATTTATTTTCGCTTCATGCACAAATAAAATGTATACATGTGTTGATACATTTCTTGGAAAATACTTACAGCAGAGTTTTCAAAATTTTATCACAGTGGGACCCAAGAGCTCAGAATTTTAAAGATAGCTGGATAGTTGTCAATAAAAATTCTCAAATTCATGTTTTTGACGAAGATGGTGGATCAGCTCTTAAGGAGAAAATGTAATTAAAATGAAACAAAAGCCCCTCCTCCCAAGCAGAATCAAATTTAACCAAAATTCAATGTTAAGAATCTTTCAAAATATTGGTTTAGTTAAACTATGTTTCTCTAGAACTACATAGATTCTATTTTTTTTTCAAACAGAATCATGGGGGCGTTTCGATATTCGAGAGAATACGTACTGCATATTCACATAGTTCACTAATTTTGCTGAAAATAATGATTTATCAAAATCTCCATCTAAAAACTTTTATTAAATACTAATTATGTTTTAAAAAAACTGTCTGTGCAAACAGAGCTGGGGCAAAGATCAGTACTTCAGTGAGATATTAATTTATCGTAAGAGCGCACCTTTGAACAAACTGGTCCTGTTTAACGAAGCATTAGTGCACGAGGTATGAGTATGCTAGCGGCGGGGGACACCTCGGCAACTGCGACCAAGAATTTATCTATTGTGGCCTACCACAAGTGATGAGAGGAGGGGAAACCATAGGCCAGCTCACGGGAGCGGACGGAGCCAAGCGCAGAGACGTACGGAAGTCCCTAACAGTGTTACTAGATGACAGCCCTGGCACGCCACGGAGGCTACACAGGTGCCAGGAGGCCGTCGAAAGGATCCTCTACAACGAAACCTAGCCTCAACTGGCGCAACCAGGGGGAAGAGATTTGACTCCAAATAAGCGACTGTGCCAACTGCCTGCAAAACCCCGAACCATACCTGCCGCTGCCCTGAAAGATGAAGGAATGAGAAGAAAGGAACAGTAGTAGATATACATCACCCCACGAAAACCACGGAAAAACCCAGGGCCAAAGTGCGCGGTCGACGGGCAGCGAACCCGGACTTCCCGAATGCCAGTCACTGACGAAGCCGCCAGAGCCACCTGACTCGGTAAGAGTGTAGTTCGATCTTCCCGTTGCAAAAAGTTAAATTAAACAGTAAGTATCCGTAACGACATGTCAAGTTCCGCTGTGCATAACGGAAACGGGATATTGTTGGGAAAGTTAACAGAGAACATGCTGGCTTACAGTTTTCATATTATAAAAACATCCTAGCTACAAGAAGACTGCATTCATTTTAGTGCTTAATCGTTATTTTCGTTGGTGACACATTACATAGATGGCGTACCGGCCTGTTTAAGGGTGTGCTATAGTGAACATTGACCAAAATCGTAAGAAAATGCCTACTTATGCATCAAGTCTTCTAAAACAATCCGTATGTGTTGCATAAAATAGTTCGTACTAAAACATATTGAAATTATATAAATAAAATAAATATATTATAATTACCGCATTAACATCAAACTCTGACGTGTTCCATTCGCATAACTTTCTCTAGCTGTTCCACAAACAATTCTTCTTACAAAAGATTATTCACTAGACTAAAGCGGTAGTCAAATCTTTTAAAAGCCAGTCGCTATGTGAAACATTTGAGGTTCGGTTCGCTGTGCATGGTACCGTTTGAGAAAAGTTTATTAGTTTAAAATTGAAATGAATATCTCGAAAACGGTCAACGCTACAAGAAAAGCGTATATGACATAAATTATGTGTTTAATGGGATCTACATTTTTTGTATTTAAGTCTTTATCTCTCTCTTACAGTTTAAACGTTATGCAAAATTCTGCAAAACTCAATCAGAATAAAGAACTCCTCAGAGGCTATTCCCATAAAATTTAAAATATAAATTTTATTCGTGATGTAAATATGTTTAATATGTGGTATTTTTATTCTTCTTGAGTACTGCGGTTTACAGCTGCGGTAATAACAGCTTTGTTCTTCCTTCTTTATATGTTTGATAAGATCTGTGGGTTTCACAAAGTTTAAGAGCTTTTTTTTTTTATTTGCTGAGATCCGACAAAGTTCTGTATAATTCTGTGGGAAGGTTGGGTAGTTCTCTGTATTTGGAATATAGTGGGCATATATTGCGTGCCTGAAGGTCTGTGCATTACGAGTTTCACCTTTAGCGAGTAGGTATGAGCGTAAGAGTTTGGAATGACCAATCCTTCCTTCGCTTATCTGCTCTCCTCGTATGGAGCACTTGCACACCAGCGCTTGGGTCGGATACCGGTTGAGGAGCAGATGGACTCTGGATCAGAGTAGACAGGATGGACGATCAGGCCAATGCCTCGTATGAGAGTGAGAGTTATATTATGAAAGGAAATGTGATTATGCAACAGGTGGTGGAATGAATGGCGGGTGAAACCGAAGAACCCGTAGTACACCCGCATAGATACATATTTTTCACCAGGAAACCCACATGTGGTCCACTGGGAGAGCGAGCGATCCCCGGCGGTTCCAATGGCCTATTCTCAGACGGGAAATTAAAATATCACGCTTTTGTTTTGCAACTAAAGTTACTTCATCCAAATATAAATTTGACAGCCTGTGTGGTCTGGTTAGACGCTAGGTTCCAAATTCAGTTGCCGGCTGGAAGATGGGAGTTTTTCATTAACCAGGATTATTACCCGTTCTTCCTAGGGTCTGGAAGCTTGAGTGAGAGTGTATGTGTATGTGTGTATGTGTGTGTGTGTGTGTGCATGAGTGCGTTTATAAAAGAAACCCAAAGTTTAACAGAACAGTAGACGAGTGAACCTCATTGCTGATTAGCATTTGTTCATAGGCAAAGCCGCCAACATGACCATAGGTGTTTAAGATGGCATACAAATGAAACAAATTTCAGATTATTGGTATCCCATGAGCCCATGGTGTGCTCTATTTTGCATGTTAATGTCACGATTGCAGTGATCAGTACGTAATGAAGTGTCTACTTAACCTCTCCTGAACTTTAACCCTCTGCACGTGGGTGTCTATAACCATCCTCTATAATAATTGGCACACCACTAATTCATTAAATTATAGCCAAAATCCGGATGTTGGCAATTACAATCCATGAGCGAAGAGGCTCATAAGTTTTTAGACGTATAACTTGAAAAACAGTACCTTAAAGGTTGTGATAAACCAGAAATCCGCTTGTACTGAACTATTCATAACAGTTGGGCAATTAAATACAATCACATTGGTGTTAAAGGCTTCCCTGGTATCGGCCTCGCGGACTCCGCGCAGCATTAAGCAGGGCGAGGTTCGATATCTCGATAAGCGCCATAACAGAGACAAGCTTACTTGAATCTTATTCGGGATTAAAAACTAGTTCCTTTCATGAATAAAATATAAACAGCGTGTGCTTTGACATCTTCAAAATCAATTGATACTCTGAAGTCTCGAGTGAAATAACTGATAAACTTGCCTCATCAATAAATTTGTTAAAAAGACCAAGATTTCTAGATTTAAAGATAATGTATGTAAGAGAATCTCAACCGAACGAGATGGTTACACGGCAACGTGCGAGGCTCGTAATTGGAAGGTCCCGGATTCGACTCCCGTCGAATGCAGTTTTTCCTAGTTTCTCCAGGTCGGCTCCCCGAATTTCCTGTCAGTCATTTCCCTTCAGCTGTATTATCTCATATGTTTCAGAGGCGACGGCTGTTGGTATTTTGTGACGGGACGGTGGAATCGCACTGGCGCATGGCTGACCGGCTGGGACCGCTTTCTAGGGTCGGCTCGTTTCATTCCGGGATCCCCAAGTTGAAGGTGACTAAGATAGAAATGTCTCCTAGAGACATAGGCTTACCGTGCTGTGTTCCAGGCCCCACCGTCTCACTAACCCTAACTCCTAGAGAATCTAACCATTTTTATAGTGTTTAACACCCCCTTTTAGTAATTGTGTCACCACAGGCGATGACACTGATGGTACATGGAATGTAGATAGAGCACCGGTGGAATGTGATGGCCAAAGAACCCGGAGAAATCCCGCTTTGTCCACCACAAATCTCACATACGGACGCTTGAGATCGAACGCGGGCCGTTTAGGTGAGAGGCGAATAGTCTAACCACTTGGCCACGGCGCAGCCACCATATCGATTAATCTACGTGTTTGTAATATGAACTTATTCATACTATTTAATACCATTATCAAATAAAATGAACGGAAGTGCTATGAGAAGCAGAACCACAAGTTAAGCAAATAACAAATAAACCATTTTTTCTATAGCTTAACGTCCTATAACCTGTTGGTCATATCGGACGATGAATGAAATTAGTGAAATGATGCTTGAATGATCTCGGGGTCCATGGAGCTTAAAGTTACTCGACATTCGTCTTCTCAGGATAAGGGAAAACCCCGAAAAACCCCTTATCCGGGTAACTCACCCTAAGCGAGATTCAAACTCACGACCTGTTGAATGTGAGGCAGACACGCTACCACCACACCACCCAAGCGGGCTAAACCATATTTTGAATTGCTAATAGATGCGAAATATTGACGAGTGCTAAACGATAGTATATCAGACCAATCAGCAACCCGTTAGTTTCTGTATATATACAACCCGCATATTATAATCTTAATTGAAAACATCATCAGTTTTCCGAAACAAATACAGGAATACTAACTGAGGAAGAACGTACAGTAAGTATTTCATTTTCTTTTCGGCTCGGTCGTAGTGCGTGAGTTGTCCCTCAATTGTCTAGCCTTTATCGTCGATATGTAATTAAAGAGGCGATGAAGAAGGAACCTAGGTTCGTCTTCCGCTTAGCACACTTCATAACTTCAGGAAACCTAGGGCCAATTGAGTTGCCTATATAATGCTGTCCTCATAATCTGAGGGAATAAATATTGTGTCTGCTCAAAAAGCTGGTGCCCATGAATATAACATAATTTGTAGATTAATGTAATTTCTAAGAGAAATATGCATCATTTCCGTGTCTGCTTTGATAAGATACAGATTTCAACATGGAAAACGTGTGCGAATGTATGCCTGAAAACAGTTATAAAAAATAAAAAAATTTCGGCCGCACCGTGGCCGAGTGGTTAGACCACTCACCTCTCACCTAGACGGCCCAGATTCGATCCCAAGCGACCGCATGTGAGATTTGTGGTGGACAAAGCGGCGCAGGGGCGGATTTTCTCCGGGTTCTCCGGTTTCCCCCGCCATCGCATTCCACCGGTGCTCCATCTTCATTCATGAATCATCAGTGGGAAGACCTACACCTCAGAGAGGCAAAAAAATTTATTTTCAATCTCTCTCTCTCTCTCTCTCTCTCTCTCTCTCTCTTTTCAAAATTGAGGACTAAAACTTTTTGTTCAAATGAGAGCAAGAATGAAATTGGTATCTATCACACTTTTCAATGCTTTGGGCACTTTCATACTATTCCGCCACATTGGTAACCTTAACGCTTGTTTTCCATAAAATTGATTTTTCAGAACCGTTTCACAGATAACTCAAAGTTTTTGAGACATTAATATGAAACTTTGCATGTACATAACTTTCATAGGAAGACAAATGTATTAGAATCGGTGGTTAAAATTGTCATCGATTATGATTCTCCTTTAGTTTTGCTTAGGCGGTGTCGTGGCCGAGTGGTTAGACCGCTGCTTCTCACCTAGGCGGCCTGGATTCGATTCCAAGTGACCACATGTGGGGTTTGTGGTGAACGAAGCGACCTCAGAGTGGGTTTTCTTCGGGTTCTCCAGTTTCCCCGCCATTCATTCCACCAGTTGCTCCATAATCATCTTTCTAGCCATTCACTTCACCATTATTTCATGCTATCTACTTCGTCACTTTCATACAAGGCATCGGGCTGATCCCCCATCCTGGCTTCTATCTGATTCAGAACCTCTGCTCTCCAAAAGGGTCTGACCCCAAGCGCTGGCTTGTAAGTCCTGTGGGGTACAAGACCTACATGAAAGAACAAATGAAAGAATTTTGCCTGAAAATGTTTTATCAAAATACTGCACAGTAGAATTAACGTCATAAAATATTTATATTGGGTCTATGTTAGACATTGTGGTACATTTTTAAGCTGCAGAATTTTGCTTAACAAATTTGATATTTATGCAAATCATTAGGGAAATGGCAAAACAGTGCAACATACACGACTCTATTTTGAATTATCTTTAATAACAAATGTTAACTTACAAATATATAGTCATATTAGCAAAACAGTGTTTGTTTTCCATATCAAATTTCATTTCTGTGGTATAATCTCTTACTGGGTGAAAAAGTTCACCGAATTTGTTCTTGGTCGAAAGTGTAGATCCACCCTAAGTCAACTTCTGCCTCCCTTTATAAATGTTCAAGGCTGAACAACACTAATGAGAACGACTTGTGGAAATGCCTCGGTAGCATGGTCTCCAAATACTGACAGTCTTGACGACTACTACCACTTAATTTTATTCTGGTAGCTGCTGGGCCTCCCACTAAATCACAATGACTTTCTTTCACGGTACTTAATTGCCCATGTAAATGCACCATCTTGTAAGGAGTAGAGAGAGTGAGAACAAGGGGCACAAAAGTCAACATCCCAAGTAGTACTTCCATAGTGACTCAACATTCCTCTGCCCTCAGCATCCAGCTCTGTAATCTGCAGCTCTCTGAACAAACGATATCAGCATCAATTATACTTATTGTATAGCAGATAATGCTACCAGATGTCGACAAAGTACATTGAACCCCGCTTCTGTCCGTAATCCCAACAAAAACATCCAAAACATTACATTCTATGGCTTTTCTACCCATTCTTTAACAAATTATGTTTACAAAACTATTCATCTATTTACTTCAAATTCATCGAAATAAACATTTGCTGAAATGGATAAATTTCATGTTTACTTGGAAGTACAATGGGAGTAAGCGAATCAGTAGGCTTTAAGTGATTATCAAATATTTTAAAAGCTGTAATCGACCTTGAAAGCGCGGTGGTAGCGCAGCTGCTTACCAAGTGCGAGACCTGAGTTCGATCCCCAGTACCGGCGTGGGGATTTTTCCCCCCACTGGGAGACCTGGACCGGGGTGCACTCAGCCTCGTAAGGTCCCTGGCCCCCAATTGAGGAGCTACTTTATGGAGAAATAGCGGTTCCAGGTCATGAGGATCGCATTAACCGGCCGGGAGGGGCTCGAGGTGCTGACCACGTCTCACCCTCCAATACTGGACGCAGCAGCCGGGCGGTAGGCCAAGGTTCCTCGTGAGCTGTCGTGCCAGGGAGTTTTAATTGCTTTGAAAACCGTTCTACATTTTTTTGTTGTTGTAAGATTTGGTGTATATCTTGTGGTTTACCTTTTATGCAAAAGTCATTCAGAATGAAGAGGACTTCTCAGGCTACTCCCAGAACATTCAAAATATACCTTTTATTTATCAGAAAAAATATCTGTGTCGGGCAAGAAAACGCTATTTGCTGGCAATGGAGAGAAACAACTCAAGATCTGTTACCTAAAACAATGATAAAGTAGGGAACAAATCGAAACATAAGTAACGGATATCTCGGAAATGGCTTATAACACAAAAGTTACTTGAAATCAATTCGGTGGTTTAAAGGGGTCTACATTTTTGTGCCGTGCGTTTTCGTCTATCGCTAACGTTTATAAGGAATACAAAATTATACAAAATTAATAGCGAATAAAAACGACTATGCCCAGAAACTTAAGGTATTAATTTCTCATTTAGCGGCATTAAAAGTTTGGTATTTTAATGAAAATATTTGGCCATTTTTAGAAAATAAAAACATTTCCAAAAAGTTTTCCATTGAAAAATGAAGTTTTATTTATGGACTGCTGTGGTTCTCAGCGATCCATTCTATATTGGGCGTGAAAGACCGCTTAATTTTGCTCAGAGGCCTCTCTGTCAGGCTTGAGATTCTTTTACGTGCCGTAAATCTACGACACGGGACCAACGGATTTACTTCCCTTCCGAAGGAAGCCATGCTAAGGATTTTTACGCCCGAAAAAATCCATTGTCCTCCGCCAAGTTTGAACCCACGACCTTGGGTATATGAAGCTAGCATGGTATCCATTACACTACGGAGGACGACATTTTCAATTGAAAGATTAGTTTGATCTCGGAAGGATTTTCTTCAATATTTTCGTGTCACATCCTTGAAATACACTCCACTAAAATATAAGTTTGATATTTATCCAAATTTTGGTTTTTGAGTTATGGTGCTTTATTACATTACATTGGCCTATTTCTATGTTCTTTTATAAAGGGGTCACAAGCCATGTTATATCCGGTGAAATATCGGCATTGAATTTTTGCTTGGAATAGAATAGCTTCTCTATGCAGTTGTCCTCTGTAGTCTGGGGATAATACTCTGTCTCTGGTTCTCAAGATCACGGGTTCACACCCGGCGGAGGTCAATGATCTTTTCGGGCGTAAGAATCCTTAGCATGGCTTCCTTCGGAAGGTAAGCGACGCCGTTAGTTCCGTGTCGTAGATTTACGGCACGTAAAAGAACCTCAAGTCTGATAAAGAGGCCTCTGATCAAAATTAAGCAGTCTTTCACACCCAGTATAGAATGGGTCGCTAAGGGCGCAGCAATTAAGGAGCGGCCATAAATAAAAAAGACCCAATTTTCTACGCATTATTATGTGTTTCTCCAACTTTTTTTAAGTTTAAGAATTAGGATTAGTCAAGGACGGGGCACTCAGGGCTCTGGGACAGAGCACTAGACGTAGTACCTTGCGGCTCTTTGCCACTTACGTGACCTCAGAGAGGGGGGATGAGAGAAGATACCCAAAGGGCAACCAGATCCGAACGACGATGGCCGCAAGTATGGATGGAGCCCCTATCGATTACAGTTGGACGCTTCCGACGCCGTCCTAGGTCCCGCTCAAGAGCTCTAAGCCTTCTGGCGACCCCCTGGAGGGAGCCTGAAATGGAAAGACGTGTCCCGACCTAGTATTCCTGACGACAGCAACAGGATAACCTTCTACAAAGCCAGATCACCATTCAGCTGCAACTCGTCGAAAACCGTTGTCTGGTCCTGCAACCCTAAAAGACCGGAAAATTCCCGGAATGAAATTAACTTACCCAGCATTCGCTCGGTCACCTCCAAAATACCGATGCGTCGGGTAGGTCGGCTATAAGAGTCGAACCCGTGACCTCCCGAATGCGAGCCACAGATAAAATCCCTCAAGCCATCCCGAGTAGTTAAGTGTAAGTTTAAAATATACTTTTAACTCAAAAATAAAAATTCCATGTGTGAAGGGTCTCTCAAAGCCTCCTGACTGGTCGTGGATAAATTATAGATTTACAAATGAACTACGTCAACTGGATACTTTAACTCTCTGATGGACAGAAATTAATCTTAAACCGACACATTCTTCCAATAAAAACCTTCAGTTACAAATGTGAACTAATATAGCCAGGTGCAGGACAGAGTCCTTGTAATTATTAAGTTTTAAGCTTCCAGCGCTTTAATGCCGCCTACCAAAGATCTCTGAGGAGACCAAATTACTTTCTTGTGGGGCAGCAGGTGTATGGAACAGGCTGATAGCGGTCGTAATGACACATTATATGGAAAACAGTTGGGAGTGATTGGTCGCGCAGTGACTGGGTAGCCGGAGCAGGCGCGGTATCTTCTAATGAGAATCTGAGGGAGCATGCTGGTTAATGGTTCTCGAAATGAGCATTTTGGACATGAGCCCTGGACCCCTGGACCGCCGAGACAAGGATCTGCTACGCTCTGAATTGACAAGAAGCTCGTAGTCAACTATCTATTTCTCGCCCATGTTTGTGTACATCTAACATCAGACCCAGCCTCGTTTTAAGTAGGCCATTACTTTTCGTTTTGTTCATTTAAGGAGAATACTCAGTGGTAGTGCAACATTTCAGAAAGGATTCGAAACAAATAGGTTTTTATGTAGAATTTGCCCTTATATGTAAGCAAAAACATCGCGAGGAGTTGCTGCTTTCAGAAATAAGATCAACTACACACACAAAACTAAACTGTAAACAACATTTTAGTATTTTTTTCTCTTTTGGTTGAAAATCTCGTGTTAACCTTGCACTGCTATAGAAATACCTAAGAAGTTTGCATAAGAAGGCTGATAGAATACTTAAAAATTCATTTTATCAAGAATATTGTAAAACATTGCGCTTGAGAATTTTTGAAAGCTCTTACAATTGCTCATGAATTTTAAGAGAAATCTGTACCTATTTATACGGAGGAAGGAAATTCACATCCAAGATGCAACGATACGCTCAAATTTAAATGTTCCTATATGTAGCCCGTTAGCTCAGTTGGTAGAGCAACTACCTACTGTGCCAGGTTCCCAAGTTCGATTCCCGGCAGATGGGTAGCAGCTTTTCTCTCGCCCAGATTATTCCCTGTCCTCCCCAGAGTCTATAATTATTTTGTTTGTTAATGAAGATATTAATTGCCAGGATCATGTTAGCACAGCCGGAGTACCGTCATTTTGCCCCGCTGGAGTTCTTTAACATACCAGTAAATCTATTGGCATAGGGAAGCACACTTAAAAATCATTGGTCTGGACCGGGTTTGAACCCGCTACCTTGGGGTCAGTAGTCCAGTCCGGAACTGTGTGCGTGCGCGCGTGTGCGTGTGCGTGTGTGTGTAAATCTTAAGATAATATATCAAAGATACAAACAGTGAACATAATTTGTCATGAACAATAATTGTTCCAATGGTAAAAGCCGCCAATGTAATCTGCATGTTAAGGGTGGCATATAAATGGGAGAAGAAAAAAAAAAACAGCGAAACTGTATTGAAAAAAACTATGACTACTTGGGTATCAAAATGTAATGCAATGACATTGATGAGCACTTTAAATGTAATATCCCTCATTTTAATACTATGCCAATGCTAGCTACTTTGGTTTGTATCATAAGGAGATACCACCGAGCGAGATGATTCCACCGTAACGTATGAGGCTCGCATTCGGGAGGTCCTACGTTCGATTTTCGACGATCATTCACTCTGACCTTGGACTTTCCTTGGTTGGGAGGCAAATGCTGGAATGGTTTCTCGGTCACCACAATTATCATTGATACTATTGTCTCTGCATTTACTGCACGTTTCGTGGCGTATGGCGGGGCCGGACTGATGGCGCAGATGCTCAAAGGATTGGACAGATATCTGTTCGCCGTAGACACTAGAGAGTTGCTTGGTTGACGGGTAGCTCATCACCTTCTCTAGGCACTTCTAGCAGTGTGATGGGTCTTCAAGCCTGTAACTGTTAGGGACTATTCTCCTGATTATGGCCTGATTCCTGCGCTTTATTTCATCATTATCTCCTGGGAAGTCGTAGCCACAACACATCTATGATGTACACGAGATCTCCCCTCCGTTGTATAACCTAACCTATACAAAGGTATCAACATATTCGTCAAAGCGCTGTCTATTTCTTCACCATCATCCGGGATTAAATCTGATATCTTATTCCCTCGATACATCATTGTATAGTGGGGTATAATTTCTCTCCTTTGAAAGATTTGAGTTCGTGACTTCACTTTTTTCCATTATTTTGGATATGAATTCGATTTTGGAATTTCGCGTTTACACAGTAAAGCTCCCATGTTTGGTGCCGGTATTAATTGTCATTTTTAATGTTACCGATACATCTGCTACCTTCTACTGAGTGCTGATGATTCCAGCTGACTTTCTGTGAAAGCTGACCTTTGGGGGGGGGGGATAATGTTTAACGTTAGCCCGATACCACAGGCGGTAGATACTGGTGATTCAATAAATGGGATTATTATTCGGAAAGGAAATTTAGACCAGAGAAACCTTTCAGGCATTTGTCACTTATGAGGACAGGGAAAAAATTGGCAAAATTCTCGGTTAGGGAGTACGGCTCAGTGTGCGGACCTCCCGCTCATGAGTCCGTGCTTTGATGAATCACCTGGTGAGTATCTCTTATATTTGAACATAATTAACAAACAGCGCAAAGATGTCAAACAGTACCTAACAGTACTTAAAAATAAAGATAAGAGATACCTCCATTTCGATATTGAAGCATAAATTTCTACAGCTTTTTTTTAGATTGTATCCAGAATAAACTTTTGTGTAATCTTTAATTTGTGCAAGCTTGTATTTGTGGAATGTAACGTTTTGGCTCAGGCATTTTTTGGGAAAAGGGACAGTGGCAATGAAGGTTCAAATGTATATATTTCTGTATAGATATTTCTGACATTTTTTCTCTGACTGCATTGGAGTTGTCGTAATATGAATACCAAATTTAATTCAAATTGGATGTACATTTTGAAAGTGTCAAAATACAGTTTTGAGAAAAATGCTATTATATAATAAGCTGGGAAACAGGTGTATTTTACGATCTTTAAATGGTAGTAGAGCCCGAAGCAAGGGGAGGACAGTAAAATGCTCGATTCACTATGGATGTTCAAAGATTTCAACAACTATTTGCTATGAAAAAAAAAAACAAATATTCAATTTTTTGACCGATTGTAGTAAAAACCTCACTTCCCATTGTAGTAATATTGTGATTAAACAGCGAAAATCTGCAAGGAAAGGAGTTGAAATGTTTGTGTTAGCCTGGAATTTTCGCTAAAATTTAAAGCGTATGTATCCTTTCGCTATTTACTCTCCTCGTTTGGAAGACTTACAAGCCAGCTCCTAGAGTCAGATGCCTGTAGAGCAGATAGACTACCCGGGATGGGTTATCAGCCCGATGTTTGCAATGAGTGAGGAAGAAGACCACATAAAATGATGGTAAAATGAATGAAGCAAACGTGAATGGCGGGGGGAAACTGGAGAGCCCGGAGAAAACCGGCCAGGCGCCGCTTTATCCAATACAAATTCCACACGCGGTTCCTTGGGATCGAACCCTCTGTCTAGTCACTCTGCCATGGCACTGCCTCCTAAGTTTTAAGCGGTGGACTATGTGCGCAGGGAAGTAAAAAAAAAGCATGCAAGTTTCATCGTATCCTATGGCATTAATGCACATATTTGTTTTCTGAGTGGTTTTGTGGTATAATTGTAGGAGGTGAAAATAAAGGCAAGGTACTTAAAAAATACAGTTATCTAAGAAGTGAAAGTAAGGCTTGCAGGAACTTATGGAACTTTTATAGTAACATATGGTTTTCTCCAGCTCCATAGTGCAGAAATGTTTGTCCACATAGATTAAAAGATACAGATATCCACATAGTTTTCGATCTTATAACAAAGTATATGTCTAAAGTTTAGTTTTTATAGGTGAAAGAGTGTGGATTTATAGACGAGGGGTTAAAATGAAGGTAAACGAAGTTTTGAGGGGGCTTTGGGGCAGCTTATATATTTATCAAATCTCCGTTATGTTAATGCTTAAAGAAATCAGGGGATAACAAGAAATAGATAACATGCACTTCAAAATATCTAAATAAGTATAACTTTCTTTTTACCTCTTTGAAGTGAAGTGAAATTCATTAATATCTCTCACATTTACAAAAAAGCCAATAAATACATCTTGGTATTGGTATTTAGCGAAATATATTTGGAATCAAGCGACGTAAATGTGAAGATCAAAAAGCCCATTTTTGGAAATATCTGACAGGCGATGAGA
Source organism: Hymenopus coronatus (assembly GCA_030762935.1). NCBI lineage: Eukaryota > Metazoa > Arthropoda > Insecta > Mantodea > Hymenopodidae > Hymenopus > Hymenopus coronatus. Next base: position 92,225,173 of record CM060900.1, on the reverse strand, counting down.
ACGTGCTTTAAACGGTTAAAGAGTTATCAAAGTCGAATGACCAATTTTCCACGCGCTCGAATGTTCTTATAAGTTCTTATAATATGTAAAGCTAAATGTACGTGCATATATGACGTCTACTCTTGTAAGCAGTACACAACTAGTTGTTCTACTCGCCTTCAGAAACTATAGTAGTGAATAATGAATACTTAGTTGATCCTGAAGCTAAGTGATTATAGAGATGGGAATGATTTCATAGCAGCTTCATTAAAAAGTTCTCCAATCAGGACCCATATTGAACTACTAAAACACCTAAGTTTGTAGTGCCAACTCATTTTGTGCAAGTCTAACCTTTGACCCTCTAGAACCCCCTCGAGCGTTTTGATGTAACAACGGCAGCAAGTTCGTTGTCCCTTGAGAATTAAATTAAGAGATTCACTTGGAAATGGGTGAAGCCTTACAGAAATATTATTTTGATTTAAAGAGGTAACCAGCGTATGTAATTTCATCATCAGTAGGGTTTCATTATCATACAGTTAATAATATATCTTCCTTTTGTCCTAGAAAACTCTTCAGCAGGAATCGCCTTGAGTATCACACAGCTGATTCTCCATCAGTGCCAGCATAACAAATGTTTTGTTTCTTCCAGCTATCATTACATTCACGAGCAGATTCTATAATCTTCTCGTCATCCAGTGCGCATTTCAGGAGATACTCCTCACTCAGATTTATTATTTTGTTAATTGTCGTACAGAATAACGATGTGCCAAGACGTGGTCTTGTCAGCATCCGGGTTCAGATCTCATTTTTCTTGCTTGCAAACTAATGCCTGGGGATGGATCTTCCCATTATGTACATTCATTATGAAGATATCATCCAAAATGCTCCGCGCTGTTGCAGGCAGTCTTACTAACTAGTAAATTACAAATGATGGGCTTTCAATCCTCTATCTGGGAAAATAGCAGAATTTCTTGCTTAGAAGGTTCTTCAAAAAAATGTTATTCTTATTGTTGTTGCTATTGTAATTGTTATGATTATCATCGTTATTATCATCATCAGCATCATTAAATACAAATACAGAAACTGTAATTTCTGAAATATTCATGATGATGCTGAGACATGCCAATATTCAGTTGCCTGATAATTGAAATAAAAGTAGTATTATTGCCCTAAAAACGTGAATGGTAGCAAATACAAAACCTGTGGCCGTTATTTATACAAGACAATCAAAGGTTATTGGCTGCCAAATTTGTAACAAACTTTTATGCAGTGTGGCAATACAGTTTGTTTTAATGACAGTTGTTTCTATTAACAGCACGATTTCTGAAAGCGTTTGCTTTTTCCTCTAATATACACAGGTGTTTCAAAATGGCACTGAACAAAGATGTGGACATTGTTGGTCACATTGTATCTGATACGACAATATAATTGAAAGGTATGGACATTGTTGGTCAGATTGTATGTGATATGAAAATATAATTTTGAACGGCAATAGAAGTGCAGCTTATATATAATTAAACGGCTTTTGGTTGATAAGAAAAACTGTCTTAAAATATTCGTCCATGTCGTGTTAATATTACACGAGTGAAGTAGTATAGCAAATGCCTTAAACTCAATTTTGGTTCCTTTTTAGATACTGATGCCAATCAACAACAATTGAACTGCATTTTTTCTGTTTTAAATTTCGAATAACTAGCACAACTGTTTTAGCGTAATGCAAGAAAGAAATAATAAATTCTTTTGGTAAAAATATTTGTGCAGAAGCTCATGTATATATTTATACGTTTAAACAAACTGATGCAGCGCATATCGTCCATAATTTGGGGACTTTTTTTGCGACAAATTGAAAAAGTAGCAGCTTTAAGATTTGATCTGTTATACGTTTAACCAGTTTTTAACTTAAGTGTTGTAGTAGGTGCCCTGCTGTCAGCTAGTTGCTCCAGTGCAGTGAATGGTTACGAGAATACACTGAGAGTTAATTTTACTGAGAGTGTTGAATAGCGTTTAATTGATCCGTTTAGAAAGAATTTCCGATTGTTCAAGATGAATAATCAACTGTCCCTGAAACTAAGCACTAGGAATTATAACTGTGTCGTATTAAATATGCTAACTTCTAGAGCATTAAGAATGTAATTTGTAGGCAAAATGTGTTTCTATAGTAAATTAAAGAGTTGACGTTTCCGTAACTCGCTGAAGTTTTACACGGCGAAATCCTTATTGATAAACGTTAAACTGGCAATGAGCCTAGCGCTGCGCTATGGTTGCAGCAGCGCTTTTGTAACTTGTAAAAACTGTAGCAGGAATAACTTGGAGCGCAAGATAGTCTGACCTGAAGCGCAAGAGCCGCCAGGGAAACTAAATTGTAGAGATACATACTGATGTATTAAACTAAGTCCCGCCTACATCAGACCATCCCATCATGGTTCCTACGTTCTATATTACCAAATTTTAAACTTCGTGTTAGGATCTGAAACATATTTTTTAATTCTCTTTGACTACCCAATTCTAAGTGTGCTTTCTTATTTCTAGTTCTCGGAAATGGCCAACGTGTGTTTTCCACACATGTCCCTTAGATTTTAAAACGTAATGACTTCCCAAGAAACCATTAATCCTTGAGCTTAATGAAGCTCTTGCTAACTAGATTTTCCATTACTTAATTACTTTCACTTCTCTGACTTCGAGCTAATTGCTTCCTCCAACTTAACTTGCCTTTATTGACGACATTTGGGTATACAGCAACATAATATAAACTTTTGTTGTTTTAACATAATGTCTTGCTAATGATTTACCTACATAACTTATATAAAACTAATTTTATCAAATATTTCGCTATTTCCTCATTATTTATTCATAAAATAATTATTAGTTTAATATGACCATGATTCCAGAATCATGTTAATACAGAAATCTTGAAATGTTCATCCGTTAACATAACATTGCTTTCGAGGGAATTCTTTCTTAATTCACGATGATTACAGTATTGGTAAAATGTGCCGCAATGTTGTGGTCCATTTTTGAACACAACGAAAATAGAAATGTCTTTTATTGCGGATATTTTGTGATAATCTTACGAGGGTATTTCAATAAGTATCCGTGTCGGGCATGAAAACGCCATTTTCTTCAAATACAAATTACTTATTTCTCAAAATAGTTCTTTTTACTCCTCCAAAAATATTAACTGCCAACCTATAGAAATTACGCCTCTGTCTCGACGACAACCCTCATTAGATATAAATTTTGTTCCCGCCAATCTTTCTTCGTATTTGCGAACAAGAGTAACCCTCGATGAGATTGATCGAATTGAAGGTTTGAACCCGGGACCTCCTGAAAGACGGTCACAGACGTTATACCGCCTAAACCAAACCGCACTCCAATTTAGTTTAAAATTAAAGTTGGCACGCAAACAGCAATCAAAATCTCCCTTACGACTACCCAGTGTCTTCATGGTAAAAATTATAAGGTTTATAGATACTTCTAGATTTGTAAAACAATGGAAGCGCAATACAGTGGCCATCAAGGCGGGTAAATGAAACACCTTGTCAAACGGAACATTTAAGTATCTTACGAGAGTTTCTCTGTAAATAAAGAAAGTACCTTAAGTTTATACTAGAATTAGTCATTTAAGTTTTATAAACCTTCTGTGATTTTGAAGTTCGAAAATCTCGTTGTCTTACCATAACAAAATTCACCACCAAGGGTGTAATTGCAGACAATGCTACGCAACCTTTAAATATTCATTAGGTAATTAAACCTCCCACAAATAAAAGGAGAATAAAGAATGAATAGAAATGAATAATACAACTGGGAGGAAACTAGTAATTAAACAGCACTTTCACTCTCATTAGCCAAAATATTAGTCTCCGGGGAACTTGTGCTCCACGATTTATCTAAATTCCAGACGTATAGACTCTGCAAAATAGAAGGTTTAAATACATTTTACCTTAATTTATTGGCCTAAATATAGAAGCGAAAGCAGTTTTTCTTCAAGCTCGTGGAATTGTACAAAAACCTTGGCATATTCGTTCCGTGTCGAACCTTTCACTGTTCAGAGATTACTTTTGTTTTGTGTACATACTATAAAAGTAACCGAGGTCACAGAAATACCATAAAACTTTGTATGCATTAGGAGGGTTATCCTGAGTTTACAATATGAGGGAAAAATGGCTTCACCTTTGTACAGTGAGGCATAATATGCTATGATTCTCCGAGAAAATGAAGCAGAACTCCAAACAAGAAAAATAATGAAAGTAGATTTGAAAGCGTAGAAAAGAAATACTTCACAAGTGCATCACTTGTATCCCAGTTAGATGTCTCTTAATTGGATAACATAAACGTAAAATGAATCAGTGGATGCCTTATTAATATAATGTATTTATATATATATATATATATCATTGTCACATTAATATCAAGCATGTATCTCCTGTACACAGACACCAAAGCTTTTCTACCATTCATTTTCTGGGCAAGAGGTGTGACGTAAATAAACTGAGAATTATTACACTAAGATCAGTAACTCCTATGCACAAAAGGAAAAAGATATACCATGTCTCCTCCAACATTTGCCATGGAACAGTAGATTTTTTTTTGGTAGTGTTTAACACCCGCTTTAACTACTTGTGGCACCGCAGGCGGTGACACTGATGATGCATGAATGAAGATGGAGCACCAGTGGAATGCGATGGCGGGGAAAACCGGAGAACCCGGAGGAAACCCGCCCAGCGCCGCTTTGTCCGCCACACATCTCATATGCGGTCGCTTGGGATCGAACCCGGGCCGTCTAGGTGAGAGGCGCGGCCACGGCGCGGCCCGGGACAGTAGAGAATGTTGGCAAACATACTAGCAAAAGGAAACCCATTATTGTGAATAAACGAGAGACAAGCTTCGACAGCGACGAAGATTATAAAAATCATTATGTATAATCTCAAAATTAAATGAAAAATAAACTTATCAATAAATTTAAAATAGTATTTCTTTTACAATAGCATTCAAATAGTCTAATCCGATATATTTTGTATAGATTGTCAATCTGAAACAAAAATACGTGATCATTAAAAAATAATATATCAATAAGAATATTCTTTTGAGGATGGGCATGCACGTATAAGCATACATCTTAAAATACTCAATATTGGGGCTTTGAATATTTAAGGTACTACTAAAGTAATGGAAATATGTACACTTTGTAAATTATATAAAATGGTTCATAAACATTTAAGAGCTGTTCTTAGGCGATATTAAATCAAACTTTCTTTTGTGCTTTATCTCCAAAACACCATGTTGCTATATGATCCCTTCTTCCACCTAATGCTTCAATGTGTTTGTGTTGCTCTTCCTTGTTTACAGTAATCGTGGGCAATAAGATCATCACAGCATCCCCACTCCTAGCATGCAGCTCTGCGAGCTATCCGAAGCCATAAGAAACTAAGAGAAAGTGGAGGAGCCAGTCGTTCACTGAACCGAAATGTACCCATCCTCGTAAAGGGGACCAGAGGGCAGAAGCCATAAGAAACTAAGAGAAAGTGGAGGAGCCAGTCGTTCACTGAACCGAAATGTACCCATCCTCGTAAAGGGGACCAGAGGGCAGGCGTCGTGAGCATTTGCATACAATCACTTGAGGAACAAAGCCAATGAATGCAGAAAATACAATGCTTACCCGCCCTTCATATCCGCATTGCAAGGTAGCAGGCTCGAAGCTGGCAAAAGAGTGAGTGGATCAGGAAGAATGAAAGACGCTCTGGAAAGTTGAGCTCTTTATGTTATCGTCATTAGGAATGCTGCCAAAACCCTACTTTCGCGCCTCGCAGGCTAAAATACTCCTGTTCCCCTTGTCGGTGATGAATCTCTGTTTTCACTGTTCTTACACCACCATTCATCATTCACTTAATCCATCCAAAAGGAATACTACACCCACAATGGTCCACGAAGCTCTCGGGGCTGTTTTCATGTGTACATCTAAATAACAGCGCAACTGGTGGCTTTAGTATCTCGTAAATAACTATACAATATTTCCACCTTCCAAACAATACTGTACTATTTCCATTGCACGTGACAAGACTTAGTTAAACAGCTGGCGGTTACTTGCAAAGCATTTTGCAAGGTAAATGTTTAACTGGTTTTGTCCAGTGAAGTGGGTTCAAATTGGGTACTACTTTCTCTGCAACTTACTTTTGGCATAAGATAAGTATAGTTTGTCCAAATTCTTAACATCGCTTCCTCAATTCACTGTCTGTCGGCACTTTAAGGTAGCCTCCGGTGCCACCTAGCCTTTTCTTAAATTTGCCCTAGAAACCTGCAAAACGGGCGACTTTACGGTACTCACTTTACACCGGGGGAGTGGAGTGGAATGGGTAAGCAAAGTTAAAATTGTGGACAGACAGTACTCCACTTCACTCAAGAATTTGATGTCGAGATTTCACCAAGAAAACACGTTTTGAGAAACTTTGAACCCTGAAGATAGCCAAAGTCTTTAGGTACGGTCTCGTGAACGAGAGGTCAGCGGTTGAAATCTCGCCAAGACCGTGCACCGTGGATGAGCTTCTTTCGAAGTCATTAGTATTATAACAGACAGATGCCGGGGAGACACCCTATACTTAGCCCTGGATGGCATCCTTCCTCAATTATTTAATTTCATGTTTGATCAACAGAGAGAGCAAACAGGGTTTCGTTTGAGGAATTGCAACTTGACAGCGCTACGGTGATTGATATAACAGAGGGTGGGGTGCGTCGGTATACTCACTGTCTGTTCACGACTAGTGAGGGGACTTACCTTAGCTAAACTTCCTGTTTTTGCTTTCTTTCAACTTGTGTGTCAAACTACTGGTAAATTAATATTTTTCCCAAAGCATCGAAGGTGTGTCATTTCCAACTACAGTCATTTGTACAAGGATTTGGAGTGGATCTCCTATGTGCTAATTGTGATGCTTAGTAAAATATCGTAGGAACTTCGCCTCAAAGTGTATATTTTTTCATTCCATTAAGGGAACAGCCAATGATAATCATAAATTACATATGTTTCAAGCTAGAGCTTTCAAATATTGTATATTTATTACATTTCCGTATGATAATCTTTATAAAAAAATTCAGTCATCTACTCCATAAATTTTTGCTTCATTAATTTGTTAATTAGGAATTTAATATTGCTTGATATAAAATCTCCTTGCGGAACAGTTTTAATGCTTCATGTCTAATATTTGGTAAGCATGTTCTTAATCTACATGTAAATGAAGTTTGGTCTCAATTTTTCTGTATAATGATATCTAAAGCCACCAGAATGTTTTGTGTCTGTAATGTTTTAAATTAGATATTTAAATATTTACTGACACACAAGTGCTCAACCTTCATCAAAACTTAGACAAAATTATAAAACGAATGTCCTAAAGGGCTTATATTCTAAATCAGGCATGGGCAAAATCGGCTCAAAAGGGTCACTCCACTGAAACGTGTTCTTACCTCACACCACCGGCCATCCCTCCCCTTCGCTGCTGTTTAGCTTTACCTACACGCCTCATTCAGTGGAGAGCATGGCTTCGTCGGGACGTCTGTTTCATGAAGAGTGGCAGAGGGAAGTTTCTGTAAGTTACAACAACAAAATAAATTTAAATATAAAGCGTTACAATATCAAACGCCTCTATATTCAGAAGCATAAAGCAAACTTTGGTAATCTAAATGGTACTTTCTGAATACATGTATTTGTAAACATATATAAGGGACGATATGATTCCTCTTTTTAGAGGTTTACTAGTTTATTGGGTATCTGGATCTGAATTTATCTTAAAAGTTGAGTGCATATTAGATCTATTTGATGCGATCTAATACGTGATTATTTATATAATTGTATTAATGCTATATTATTTCTCTTAGGGATGGAGAGAGAACGTAAGCCTAACGAACTGAAATTGAAGTCGTACGCACCCCTGAGTGAAACCTCTATAAAGAAGATATTACGCGCAAGCTATAAAATATTGAGTTTAAATCCAAACTATTTAATATGTTGATAAAATAGTTTTAAAGTATTTTCAAGGCTGAACAGCAATGGAACTTTATTGCTTTATTTATTGTGAAAGAGAAACAATTAAGTTTGTGAATCATAAACCAGAGTAACAATATTACGTGCATAAGATAAAGAAATGTTACAAATTTGAAGATTATGCAATTTGGCTAAGTACGGTAGGTGGCTGTAATAATTGTTGTATGCAAAATATTTAATAAATACAAAATAACTAATACCAGCGTTGAAATTATTAGCACCGCACAGGTGAAACGAAGCCGCAACTGCGCTTGTTGTATCAAAACAACCATTGTCACTCGGCAAAAGAATGTGGGGAGAGTAAGGCGCGTTCAATCGCTACCTCTCCTCTTGCCTCCATGCTTGTTCTAAATTATGTATATACATATCAATGAGGTTAAAACTTCTGTGCAAGAAATCTTGTATAAGAAGAAAAATGTAGTTTTGAGAAACTGAGAAAATAAGAATGCGCTCATCGTGAGTAATTCCGAGCACTCACCAGTTTAAACGACCATTGTAACATTTATGAAGGGCGCAAATTAAAAAGTATACCACTTTTAAATAGAAAAATAAACAAAAATTTAAATTATAAAAACAAAAAATGACAGATTAAATCCTAAGCCTCGGGTTTTCGGGCTGAACGTCTGCTTAAATGTGACCATGATGAAAGAGAAAGAAGTAGTATAACATAGAGTAACAACTATACCTACAATAACAGTTTACGTACTAATATTGTAAATATGCATATACATTAACAAATGCGTTACATTTTACTGATTTAATACCATAGATTACATGAATTGTAAATAAACATATAAATAGAATTTCCATATTTATGTGTAAATATTTACTAGAGTATAAAATGCAACCGTGAAACATTTTATTCTACAAAGACTATACTGGTCCCTCTATCTTAGTTGTGTCTTCCCACTCAAAAACCGGTTCATACAGCACATGGGCTGCTTGCTCTTCTTTTTTTTATAGCGTTTAACGTCCGCTTTTACTGCTATGGCAGCGCAGGTGATGACACTAATGATACATGAAGATGGAGCCAGGGCGGAATGTGATGGCGGGGGAAACTGGAGAACCCGGAGAAAACCCACCTCTGCGCAGCTTTGTCCACCAAAAATCTCACATGCGGTCGCTTGGGATCGCACCCGGGCCGTCTAGGTGAGAGGCGAGTGGTCTGACCATTCGGCCACGGCGCGGCCTATGCTTGCGTCTAAAAGTAAATTCGCAGGAACTTTAGTCATTTACATACCGCAAATGCCTTCTCTAATCATTAGTGTCAACCAGCTGTTGTATCGTTATCACTATTTAACTAAATCTGAAACCAAAAATGGCAGTTTATTAAAAGTTTTGTTGTAAATGTGTTTTTTTTTTTTCCCTTAATTCGTAAGCATTAATGTATATATAGTTTAGATTTAAAATCATGGGTGAGCTACGAGTACTCCAGTAACTGCAGCGCAATAACACATATAGCCCTTAGTGGGCCCTTTATGCTTGCTAAGCGATCCCTGGGAGGAAGGGATGAAGGATAGCCCCGACCAGATCTGGACGACGATGAGCGCTAGCAAGGAAGAAGTCCCTAAAGCTTCCACTTGACAGCAATTCTGACGCCGGCTAACTTTGCGTTGGCCATCCCCAACCTGCGGGTGTCCAGGGAAAGAAGGGACAGCTTGCAAGAAGGAAGGGTGGACCATTTAACTTGAGACTGCAGAATATCTACAAAACTAAGCGTTGTGCAAGAAACGTCTTGAATAAAAGTTGGTTAATATAATACGGGGAAATAAATGTCATTTGTTGTGTTTTAATTGGAGAAAAATGGAAACGGAAATGGAGTTTTATTTATGGACACTTTTTAATTGCTGTAATTCTCAGCGTCCCATTCTATACTGGGCGTTAAAGACCTCCTAATTTTGCTCAGAGGCCTCTTTTATCAGGCTTGAGGTTCTTTTTTAAGTGCCGTAAATCCAAGACCAGCGGCTTTACTTACCTTCTGTCGTCCTACGCGATCTTGGGTATTTGAAGTTAGCATGGTAACCATTACACCATGGAGGGCGACCAATTGGAGAAGGTTTGGATGGTAAGTTGACGGTCTAGGTACTTTTTTAAATGGGAACCAACAGTTTTTTTTTTTTATTTTGTTTCCTTAATCCTCATCAAAAAATGAGCAATTTTTGTTTAAACAATTTTCTTGTATAGGTTCTTTAACTGGTGTCGACAAACATTGATGAAAGCAGATACACAGAGTATCATCACGGCACGGTATTGTACAGTATTATTTCATAAGCTCGCACCTTAGTGTAATAAATGTTCAAAATTATGCCCTTCTACCTTAATGCATTTTCCAACTCTGTGAATAAACTACTGCTGTGTCCGTAAAAGCATGTCTGTTCCAATACTGGCACAAGCATTTCGTATGCGCACCTTCATGTTGTCTGGAGAAGGCGCGCATACGAAATGCTTGTAGAATTGTTTTTTCTCTTATGTCATCCCCTTTCGCATCGCGATTCAGAATTACTAATGAAACTCTTATTTTTTGTGATTTAATGGCAGAGATCAGAAACTACAACTAGTTTAATGTATGCAAGGTAGAATCACACTGAACAACTCAATAACATAATCGGGATTTGAACTGACACGGTGAGTCAGTTGGAGAATTTATTGCCGTGGTATGCTGCTTTGATAGCTTAGTAGTTAGATCAAGTGGACGGAAATCAGAAGATCTGTGGTTCAAATCCCGGATATGGCACTGCATTTTTCAGTCTGCCTATACCTTTCTAACTCCTGTCTTATTTAAAGCCTTGGTATTTCAAAATAGCTTAGTACCATTATAGCAATCTACGAAAGAAAAAGAAAATATCATGCAATTCAAATACTGGCTTTCTTTGTGCAGAACTTGAATAAAAGGTCATAGTACAGCTTTAATACAGTTGCTGAGGACATTTTCTTCAGCATTAAAAAGAAATAAAGTATTCCACTTTTTACTCAGAACTGCACTGTTTAAACTGATGACCAGAAGTAACCTGACATACAGTAATGCACACTGATGGACATAAAAATGTCTCATTCTCTTAGTTCGCAAATGTGTTTTCGCTCCCTAAGGTTCACCTTAAGGTAACCTCTTTCTTTTGACGTCACCTAGTCGGTATCAGCTCACTATGCGATTGGCCAGAAAAACTATTCAGGGACTTAAACGAACCAATGAATGATATAAATTATGTAAAATGAAGGGCTGATTCAGATACCGCATCTGTGAAAGATTTTCACCACGATTGGTACTCAACAAACGGCTAAACTAATGATTCGGTCTTCTAGAGGAAGGAGCGAAAAAATATTTGCATGTATGGTTAAATTGGACAAGTACAACATATATATGAGAGCATTCATCAGCGACCTAGAGACGAGAGTTAAGTTATTGTCGCTATCAAAGGGCAATAAGAAAGCGGTAGTGTAGCATGAAATTACTAAGTTTTAAGTTGTAACACTACCTTATTCCAGTTCGCCCAGATTTTGGGGGAAAGTATAGCAATACACTGGCAATACAGTGGCTAGAATTATACTCGAAAGACGCTGGTAGAGGATGTACTAGATTTTGTCAGTACCTACTTAAACAGCTGCGTTCCATTATGTGCCACACTTCATGTACATCAGTATACGAGGTGGATCAATAAGAACCCGTCTTAAGAAGAAAGGAAGGAAGATCCCACTTGTTTTAAACACAAATTATTTATTCCGTAGTTCCTCTTTTAGGAATATTCACTTTTCCCAACATTCCTGCCATTTTAACGCCTCTAATACATAGGAATTATTAAGTTCCGCAAAGTGCGCCTTCCACGATGACCTTATTTAGTCTAAATTTTGTTCTCGCTAGGCATTTCTTTATGCTTGAGAACAAGAAGAAATTGGAGGAACACAGGTCAGAAGACTATGGGGGGTGGCGTACGGCGACAACTCATAATTCAGGCAATTGGTGCAGTTTGGCGGACAAATCCTGAAGAATGTGCTAGTGCATCGTGGTGACACTGCGCTTTCTTTTTCGTCAAATGGGGTCGTGTCTCCAAGTTCTTGTCGAATCTGACTAATAAGTTAGGTACTGTAGAATTAGCGGTAGCCATTTTTCTTTTTTCTAAGAAGTCAATGAGTGTGTCGCACTTCTCATCAAAAAATATCGTCGCCATCACTTTTCTGGCTGATGGAACCATCTTTGCTGTATTTGGAACAGATTCACAGGAAGCAACCCATTGTTTTGATTGTTGCTTGGTTTCCGGAATATAATGACGAATGTAGATGTCATCGAGGGTGACAACTCGACACAAGAAGGCCAACAGTTTTCAATGGCCAACAGATTTTAAATACAGCTTCGAAGTTGAAAACCGTACCCGCTTGATGTCAAATGTGAGCAATCGCGGTATCCATCGTGCTCACTACTTTTGCCTCTCCAATTATCATGCAGAATATGAATTACGTTCCTTCGACACACCTATGGCCTCTGCCGCTTCCCGTACCTTCATTCGATGATCAGCAGGAATTAAATTTTGGCTTTTTCAATGATATCTCGGTGACCATATCTGCAGGGCACCCTGGGCGCTCTTCATTAAAAACAGATCGTGTTTAAAACCGTTGGACTGTTATCATAGATGTTTAAAAGTCCATATAAACCAAATCTAATTTCGTGTTTATTTCCTCTTAAGATTTCCCGACCAAAAAGAAAAAGGCGAATCAGTGAACGATGCTGCATGTTTTCCCCTTTTAGCGAAAGCACGTTGAACGACTAACCGAAAGTCTACGAAATCCAAACTAATCTATAAATCAGGGCCAATTTTTACTTCCTCTGCTTCTTACATAGTACAGAAATAGAGAGGTTATTGTATTCCATCGAAATGTTCGATACTGAGATTTCGCCGGAAATATATGTTTTGATGACCCCTGAATAAAAACACTTTTAGAAAAAAGTCCGTGTTTGTTTGGACATTACTGAAAAACGAAAAGTTGATTAAATACCAAACTAACTTTTTAAGCTCAGCATTTTCCAAAGATACAAAGATTTTTCGAAGATCCCCCCCCCCAAACTCCCCTTCACAAAAAAATTTGAACATATTAGTTTTCTGAAAAATGGCTCTTAACGATTTTGATTAAAATACCGTATATTAAAGATGCTTAGGTACACGATAAATAGAATGCATATCCTGAATTCTCTGGCAATAGCCTGTCAAGTAATCTTCATTCTGAATGACTTTTGCATTAACTGGTGAACCGCAAGAGATAGACAAAAGTTCCTACACAAAAAATATGGAACTCGCTAAAATACAAAATGCATGTCGTTTATATGTTTTGTAGAGTTAACAGTTTCCGAGACATTCCTTGCTATTTGGCTTCAATTTTAAAATACTTAAAATTTTCTCAAATGGGAATATGTCATTGCTCTTTCTTTGTTTTGCTCCTGGCCAAGCAAAAAGACAGCCGAAGTAATCGCATAACTTTTAAAGCTAGTGAATTCCCTTATTTTCCTCCTACTTATAAGCAACTACGTATTAAAACTGTTTCTATTAATGTTTATTTAGATCAGCATGAAGTAGACGAATAAGCTTTTGTTACTATAATTTGTTACGGAATGGGTAGAGGAAGGCATGTGAATGAAAGACATGCCACTTTTGGCGACGTGTAACAAACGGCAGTGCGCGATAGTAACACCAACTTGACTTAGCTACACTATCTGTTTTGAAATATTGGTACTCTGAGGTGACCTGGTATATCAAAAAATGCATAATGTCATTGTTTCAGATGATAAATACGTACCGCCAGGTGCATGTACGGTAAATGTGAAAAAGCCATAATATAGGTTTTAAAATCCAATGCAACTTTGTAACAATTATTAAGCTGATGCAATGTAAGATATTGAAAACCGTTACAAATTTAGGTTGCAGTAACGTATAATGTCTTTGTTTTTTCGTTGTCGGCTTACCCTTCCCATATTTAGGACTGACACCCCCTAGGATCTACAAGCGGTTGCACAAAACCACAGAATGGAGAACCTGGAACGAGTAGTAGTCGGCCCGTACCCGGCATGAGCGTTAAGGAAGTGGATGATACGAACGGTGGAATGAGTGGCGGGGGAAAGCGGAGGTCGCTGAGAAAACTCGCCCAAACACCGCTTCCCACATGCGGGTGTTTGGGATCGAACCCGGATGGGAGTCTAAACACTCGACCACGGCGCCAACTATAGCTTCTTTGTACGCATAAAAACATTTTATGTAGTTTTGGAGTGCTTTGACACAATAAGCAATAAATATAAAATTCTGTAATATTTGAGCGTTGAAGTCATTAACATTAAACCCATGTCTTGTTTATAAATATGAATTTGGCATTAAGAATCTCGAGGCTTAAGGATGATTAACAAGGCCGTTAGAGAAAATGCGTCTGTGATGAATTTCCACATTATTAAACATCGATACTTAACAATTCGTCGAGACCTCCACGCTTTGCCTTAATAAGGTTTAACAAGTGTCTGAAGAATGCCACAATTACCATCTACTTTTGTTATACCCTAGCATTTGTTGGGCTGCACGCCACATTCGTATCATTAACGCTAATGCACGAGCCCACACACAGACGTTACCGAAATCATATTGTCATCATCTGTGATGGCGGTATAGCATTGTTGAAATATATTATCCCTCTCTTTCCTTCTCCATTCTTGTTTTTTCCCCTCAAGCTCCTCGCTGCTCAACTTCATTATCCAATTTAGCAAATTGAGAAGCATGAGAATACAAGCAGACAAGACTTCATACCTCGTTGATGTTATGACACGGCGCTATCTTGTGTTAAGATGCACGAATGTGTAGAAAATTAGGATCGGAGTAATAAATTAGACAGAGACGAGGGTAGGGCTGAGGGTGCCGCCGCCATCAACTGTTTCTAACAGTAATGTTCTACACAAGAAAGAATATCTGTGTTCATTTCTGAGAATCTACTTTATTCCCGCCAGGAGGGTCGTTGGTAACTAGGTTCTAAGTTATTAAATACGATCTAGGCTCAGCGTCTGCCTTTTTGCTTTCTCTACCAGTGCAATGCACTTGCGCATATAGTGCGTAGAGAAGGAATTGTATTCCATCCAAAATTTTGATACCGATATTTCACTGGAAACAGGTGCTTTGAGGCTCCTGAATCCAAAAGAAGCGTATTTACAAAAAGTCTGTGTGTATGTGGACAACATCACTTAAAAACGAAAGGCCAGTTAAATATCAAACTTAGTGTTTAAGATTAGTGTCTTCCACGAAGATCTTTCAAGTATATCCCAACCCAAACTACCCTTTACATGGAAAAATTTCCGCGAATTTTGATATTCTGAAAAATGGCTCTAATCATTTTGATTGAAATATCGTACTTTTAAGATATTCGCATGACAAAAGAGTTTATTTTTAATTTTCTGCGAAAAGCCTCAGAAGACTTCATTCTGGATGACATTTGCATAACTGGTAAACTGTAAGGATTGGACAAAAACTTTGTTTATAGTTGGCTTACCCTCCCTTTATGAAGGACTGACACCCCCCATCCTAGGACTTAACAAGCGGGTGTCTAGGGGTCAGAAGCCTGTCGGGGAGCTAGCGACATCTAACCAGAGAATGGAGAACCTGGAACGAGTGGTAAGCCCATAGCCAGGCGTGAGCATGTTGAAGTGGATGATATGAAATGCAAACGAAATGGATGATATGAAAGGTGATGATGGAGCAATTGATGGAATGAGTGACGGGGGGAAATCAGAATATCCGCAGAAAACCCGCCGTTTCGTCCACCACAAATCCCACATGCGAGTGCTTGGGATCAAACCTGGGCCGCCTAGGTGGGAGGCGAGCAGTCTAAACACTCGGCCACGGCACCGCCCCGATAAAAACTTACTACACAAAAAAGTAGATCTCGTTAAGGCTCACATTTTATGTAATATACTTTTTTTTTTTTTTTTTTTTTTTTTTTTTGTAGAGTTAACCATTTAGTAGATTTTCCTTGTTATTTTGTCCTTCCTATTACTGACTTTTTTTACTCCTGGCCATACAAAGAGAACCGAATTTCAGTTACATAACCAGCTTTTAGAAGATTTGACTATCACTTTAGTCTATTGTGTTTCCTTATTTCCCTTCTATCTATAAAGATTAAGTGGTAAGGTAATTTTTCCTAATTTGTTTACTTTGATTAGCATAAAGACAGAAGAGTAAGCTTTAGTAAGAATAGGTTGTTACAGATTTGGTAGAGATATACATTTAAATAGAACACCATTTTTTTTTTAATTTCTTTACTATGTATAGGAAGGTTATTTTACCCAGAACTTCGTTGTCAAGATTTCATAGCATGTGTATTGAAACCCCCGAGCCCAAATAAAGCATTTTAGAAAAACATCCTATGTGCGTGTGAATGTCTGAAAATAGCATAATTGAAAAACGCAAAATCGGTCAAATACCAGCTTCAAATTTAAGTTCTCCGTCTTTCAAGGATGCGACTTGAAATATTCAAGAAAATCCCTGCACCCCAAAATACCCTTTATATGAAGAAGTGTTCAACAAATTTTGATTATCTCAAAATTGTTTCTTAACGACTTTGATTAAAATATCATATGTTTAACATATTTTCATGACAAATGAAATGTATAACATGAATTTCCTGGCTCTGAAGTTCTCTTCATTCTGATTGACTTTGTATAAATGATAAACCGTAAGAGACAGACAGAGCCTTTCGAAACTAAAACTATACGTCTCGTCAAGTCAAACAATGTATGTATTTTTTTTTTAACTAACCAATTCGGAGATATTTATTATTAGTTTGAATCTTTCAATACTTACGTCGCCCTCCGTGATGTAATGGTTACCATGCTGACTTCATATACCCAAGGTCGCAGGTTCAAACCCGGCGGAGGACGATGGATTTTTTTTTAGCATGGCTTCCTTTGGAAGGGAAGTAAAGCTATGGGTCCCGTGTCGTAGATTTACGGCACGTAAAAGAACCTCAAGCCTGATAGAGAGGCCCTTGAACAAAATTAAGCGGTCTTTCACGCCCAATTTAGAATGGGACGCTGAGAACCACAGCAGTTAAAGAGCGTCCATAAATAACACTCCATTTATTTATTTTCTTTCAATACTTACGGTGCTATTTTCAAACGGGAATTTATAATAACCCCCCTCTCTCACATGGTCATAAAAAAACCATTACATAGCGACCCGCTCTTAAAACTTTTGGCTGTCGCTTAACCCTGCCGTATTCCGTTATTCCCATTCTATCTACAAGGAAATATGGAATAAAACCAATTCTACAATTGTTTATCTCAACTAACATAAAGAAAGAGTAGAATAAGCCTTGTAAGAATTGTCTATTGAATAATGGGTGGAGAAAGTAATGTGAACGTAACACATCAATTTTTTCTGAGTTTTAAATTATTTATTTTTGAGCTTTGATGAGTTTCGTGATTATTGGGGCAAAATGCCAAATTTGTTGTAAGATTTGTTTGAAGGATATAAAACAGGTTATTCGTGCGTTAGACCTGTTTACGTTTGTCGGCACTTTGTGACAGTCGTCGGTAGGGCCACAAGACATCCATATGTTCCCCCTTCCAATGTCTCAGACTGGTCGCTTTGGTTTTCAACTAAAGCATCCAGTACATTTATAAAAAGGTACACGATTCCTAAAGTTAATATATTCTAAAAGTTTACGCAGTGATTACAAACCAAATACACGTAATATAGAGGAATTTCTACGACTAATTAAATACACTTAACCATGTCCATCGTTGCAGTAGAAATCAATGAAAATGCAGAACATAACAAAGTAGCACCACGGTAACGTGCACGATTCGCTTTCTGGAAGTCTCAGGTTCGATTCCCAGTGATCACCCATTCTGATACATTTCTTTGGGCGATTCTCCGAGCCTTTAGGCGAATGCTGATATATTTTCTCATCCCGCGAATTTTCTGCCTTCTATATCGTTCCATTAGTAATTTTAGTCATCCTTCACCCCGCTTGGTCAGCTTCAGGGTTGGAGGTGTCGGCGATGGTGTTCCGGTATGCGTGGCAAGGAAAAAGGATGTTCTCTGTTGAACTAGCTCCATCCCTCAGGCTTTGGCTGGTTGCCAAGGTATAACGTTCTGCCTGTCCGACTGCCGGGGCGACTCAATCTGAAAACTGTAGGGACCTTGTCATTGCTGAACCTGGTTCCGGCCGCCCGGTATATCCTCTCACCTCGTCCTTCCTCCCGGGGGCGCCCCTCACTGGGTCGGTGCCGAGTCCCCTCCGCAAACGCTCTAGACCTATATTGTCCAGTGCAGGTTGTTGTTTATCGATTACAGCGTGTTAAGTTGCAAAAGCACTGCCAACGAAATGCGAACAGAGTTCCGTAAAGCTCATCGTGGACTACTGATCTCGGATTATTTGGCAAGTCCTTTGTTCATGATCAAACATAGTTTACAATGCAAGAGTTTACAAAAAGTCAAATATTGAATAATGGACAGGACCTGACAACTGCCAAGACTTGAATGTATCATAAATATGTACCTAAACATTTTCCTTTTTACAAACTAAATCCCTTCAGAGCACATTGATAATTAATCACGTGAAAAATAAGTTACCATTAGCGTCATACTATAAAAATTTGCAATGAAATCTTGTTCGTTATGTAACTATACCTATAACACTTTTGCATATTACAATCCATAAAGTCAGATTACGATTAAGGCATACCGTGGAAATAACACGAATCGATAGCTAAACTATACTATATCATTGCACTAACGCAGGCGTCACTCGGTTGCTTTGCTCGATGCTCCTGCGAATCGCCTTCTGTGCACTGCGCCACCAACTTCTCGGAAAACAGGAGCAGATAATTCCTTCATTGCAGTGGTAGTATGCAACGTTTTGGGGTTGAAATACATAAACTACCTTTCATAGGTTGCCTTGGACTAGACCATCGTGGTAATGGAGTCGGAGTCCATTTGTCCTTAACACTGAAATCTTAGGTTTGTTGTATTACCGTTTATAACTGTTGTTTCTGTTAAAAGATCCCGTCGGTTTATTTAGGGACAGTAATTTGTTCACCAAATTTGCTTTAGGATGGTCATAATTTGGGTTTATCAAACTTTTTATAAGTAAATATACCTACCTATTGTAGTTTCACGATTGGAAGTACAAATGCCGTATTAGAATGTCTCTCACCTTAGTATTTTTATATATAATATGAAAATACATAATATATTTTCAAGGTTTGGTCAAAGTTCGTAGTCGCAACATAAATAATTCAAAAAATGACATTTACCTATTATAGTATTAACACAATGAAACAAGCTCCTTAATTTGATCTGTACCATTGCAATCACATTGTAACGCTAATAGTAATGAGAATTAATTTGTAGTTAAAAGTTTTCACATTTATAGATTAAATGTGAATAGGCATCTTAGTAATAATTAGTATCCAACACAATTCAAGAGAAATATCCTTTTCCTTGGTAGCTCTCATACTCACATGAGTTTCGTAATGACGCTCTAGATTGATTTTTTTGACTCAGGCAGAGTTTTACTGCAAATTGAACACTTACTTCGCAACTTCCTATAAATAAGAAAAATACCTCCTGTGAAGGCATATAAACGTAGTAGCCGATGGCCTGCTGTTGGACTGCCAGCTGCTCACGACATAAACTGACATGACACATTACGCAAAGAGAAACAGTCCCACTGCCGCGGTCACGTGTTTACCCACTCCGTGATCAGAACAAGCCAGCTTGCTGCTTGTTATTTTTCGCATAACCGAATTAGCTTGCATATGACATCCTTGCCCAGGTAATCAGTTTGTTTACTTTTCCGTTTTAGCCATGTTGCGAATTTCGTAACGAACCATAAATACTCCCAATTCTTTCGCCAAAGACATCAAATCATTGTCAAATCGTTGACTGTTTAGAGCATATCCTTATTTGTCTTCAAGATTATCCAATGAAGGAGGTTGACTTGGTAATCAAATATAGACACAATCTATTCGTATTTCCATTTTTAAGTCTGTAAAAATTCATCTAGCAGCAGCAGTAGTAGTAGTAGTAGTAGTAGTAGTAGTAGTAGTAGTAGTAGTAGTAGTAGTAGTAGTAGTAGTAGTAGTAAGAGCAGTAGTAGAAGGAGTAGTAGTAGGAGTAGTAGGAGTAGTAGGAGTAGGTGGAGTAGCAGGAGCAGCAGTAGCAGCAGTAGAAGCAGCAGCAGTGGTAGTAGTATTTATTAAGTTTACAGTAATACAATATTTGCGTAAAACAGTCGATGGGTCGGGTGACCGTACATGCTGTCTAAAAATACTTGGATTTAAAATATTACCAACATATCTAGTTTATGTACTTTCACAGCACTGTAAATACACACACATATACACACGCGTGCGCGCTTCAACAACAGACCAATAGAAGAAGGAACATACTGATATCACATATACACTCGCTTTCACAACTACATCCACACACATATATGTGTGCGTGTGCGCATGTGTGTGTGTGTATTACCCAAACACCAGATATGTCTGTATTTCCCTTATGTATGTGCCCAGGCTTGAGAGTTTAAGTTGTTTAGAATCAAGTCCCAGCATGCTGTCCTCAAACTGTTTGAAGCTAAAAATACTTCCAGCAACAATTTGTTCTTAATATCTTCCATCCGTACGCTATCTGCCAAAATATGCGTAGTCTTCCTGAGCCCCGCATAATGGGCAAATCCTCCTACCAGCTTCAACTACCTTACGAGTTCATTTAAGTGCAGTGCTGCATTATACTGATAGCATATTGAGCTACAAATATGGTAAATGCATCACTGGAGACGAGGAAGAGTTGGAACATACCAGAGGAAGTCGAATATGTATTCCATCCTATTTTTTGGTGTCAATGAATAGTACAGATACCTACGCTAAAATAAAATTAATTGTTAACAATACTCAGCATGGAGGTTCCAGTAGCTAGGTCAACAACGTAGGTGGCGAATTGGCAATTGATTATTATCTGCGTCCGATTGCTGACCATAAAAATTATTACCTTGAAGCTCATTCTTAGCTGCTGCACGAATTAAATTGTAATCATATTAAAAATAAAAGGTAAACAACCAAATAGGTAGAATTGAAATGCCAAAAACCAACTATGAGTTATGATTATACCCCATGTCTGCAATAACAAATGTATGAAAGGCTAGAAGATTTAATACAGTTCATGCCCATACATGCAATAAAATACGTAAATACGCAGGTAGGTTAGGTTGTCAGTAGAGCTCACACAGAGTATAACTATGACTATATGGTCTCTTCGCCCGTTTCGAAACGTGTTTCTCTATCTAACATTGCGCACTGCCTGGCCTCGTTCAGCTGGGTTTCTTTTTTACCCGTTTTCCTTCTTTTATATCAATATCTATATTTCTGTTGTTTTCCTACTTTTCCCCTTTTTATATGCAGATTCACAGACATAGACACACTTACAAACACCCATGCCCTAGGCATAGAATCCGCGATCACCTGCGCCACGAAGCACCAGAACTATGCATTTTAGACAGTGCAGCCATGGTGACCGGCAACTAGTAGATAATCCAGTGATAACTGAAAGAGAGCGCAGATTCAAAAATATAGAAAACTCGAAAGGATAGGCGTTTGACCCTGAACAAACTTGTTGATGATTCAAACATATATAGAGTGACAGAAGGCGAGCCTTTTCTTTATATACAGTAAAGATAAACATTGTAATCAACTTCAATGATTCTGAGTGGGTTTGGTTGAATTATATTCATAATCTTTTCAAGGTTCTACACATTTTAATCCTGACTTTTTGATCAAGCTTTATGTTTTATTTGTAAAAGTACAAGGCGTTTTTATTTACTATCATATTATGAAATAACGTGCTTTATTGTGTTACTTTATAAATTAGAACGATGCATATAATGCCAATATATGTAATGAGCTTCTTTTGGAACATATTATACTTCAACGTCTATGTCTTTATGCTCAAACCCCTCCCCACTACCCTCTATACCGCCGACTGCTCTGTCAGTAACTGTGTGCACTTCGGAAGCCAAAACCAAGTTCTAGTTATCAGAATGAATGCAGAAATTGTTCGGTTCACCACGAAGCATGAAAGCGAATTTGATGAAAAACATCATCCAGTCGAACCGGCATTGTCAACGCTGATACAAAAAAGCCGAGTTCATTAGTCGGACACCTGGTATAATCGTCTATAGTCATTCACCTAGTGAATGTGAAGGTGATGGTTTTCAGATACCTTCTGCGAACAGTGTAATAATTTAACAAGTGAGTGAACATGGTATAATACGTTTTACGATTTGTATACTGGAGAAACCCAAAACATTTAAAGAGCTCAAATCTATATCTATATTGATACAAATATTAGAAAGAGAACGCGAGTGGTGGCGCCGAGGTAACGTGTGCGACTTACATCTAAGAGGTCCCGGGTTGGATCTTCAGCGACACCCAATCCTGAGCCATGGATATTTCGTGGTTTCCGCCGGTTTAGCAGGCGAATACTAAAATGATTTCTCATCTATCATGATATCCTTTCCATCATTTCTCTTCATTCCGTTTCCTTCCTCGCATCTTTCAATTATGCTTCTAGGTTTTCGTGGCGAATGGTGGTGCCTGATAGAAGGCACGGATACTTGCTGTAAGGAATGAGTACTCTCTGTGAACACTAGAGGGCTGCCTGGTCGACGAGTCGTTGAGCACACCCTCTTTAGGTGGCTGCAGCTACCGTCTCTGTGGCCTAGACTCTTGTGGTTCCTTCATTTCATTCCTTCCTCCTGGTTGGAGGGTGTAGCCGCAATAGATCTATTAAGGTCTAAGCGGTGAGAAGTTCTCAGCTGCAAAATGCTAACCCTCATGTTATTAATATAGAGAAATTTTGTATTCGTGTGTTTATTGGGGGCGACTACTCTAGTAAACCACTAAACTAATTTTAATAATTTTGTTCCACTTGAGAAAGTGCTTTTCTCCATAGGGACTTCAGTTACAAAACAATTTTAAAGAGGTTAAAACTGGGGATGGGGGATGTCATATTAATGTCGCCATCCTTGGTGTAATGGTTACCATGCTAACTTCATATACCCAAGGTCCGGGTTCAAACTCGGCGGAGGACGATGGATTTTTTTCGGGCGTAAAATCCTTAGCATGGCTTCCTTCGGAAGGGAAGTAAAGCCGTTGGTCCCGTGTCGTAGATTTACGGCACGTAAAAGAACCTCAAGCCTGATAGAGAGGCCTCTGAGCTAAATGAAGCGATTTTTCATGCCCAGTATAGAATGGGACGCTGAGAACCACAGCAGTTAAAGAGCGTCCATAAATAAAAGGCTATTTCATATTCATTAATAATCATTTCACACAATTTAATCCCACTTAGCTGCACATGAATATCAGCATTTTTTGGCACTTTATTGCGAACGTACGGTCCTCTAAAATTTAGTTACTGAAGGAAAGGAGTTACAAGTCGTGTACTCTCATCAAGTTTCCCTTTGATTTCGCTTAGATGCGATACCAAATGATATTTTAGATACAATTTTGACAAAACTTGCATTTAGTTTTAAGATCTGGCAAAAATGAGAAGCGTCTTTGCATCTTTCGAGAACTTCGTTACTACCCTTATTTTAATCCTATTTTCAACTCGTAACATACAAATAAACATCCCATTGGGCTATATAAATAAAGCTTCCTACAAGGGCCTATTTATAGGGGAGAGTTTTAGGGTTCAATGCCTTCCGCCCAAAATTTTCTGGCACATTTTATTTATTTAAATTCATATGAAACCAATATGGAGAAATGGCATTAGATGGCAGTATACCTACCGCTATTGGTAAGCAAATTTAGAAGGAAAAGATAACTGTATAGTGTACTGTTACGAGTTAGGTCTAGTCTAGTAATGGAACCCCGCCCCCCCCCAATATTCTTCTGGTTACGGACGTGTTGAATAGTACACAATAGAGCACTATGGAAAATATAAGCTACCTTATAGGCCCAAAAAGCTATCTTTTTATTATATTCTATTTTCGTTTGTAGAAACCACTGCTTGAGGAAAAAAGAAAATGTTGTTTGTTAACAATGCTGTCAATTGCCAGGGTCATTACGGCGCCGTCGTTATGCCGGAATTTCGTTCCCCAGGAGTTCTTTTACATGCCATGGGGCTGTCGCTTATAAGCACACTTAATAACCATCGGTCTGAGCCGGATTGAACCCGCGACCTTGGGATTAGAAAGTCAGCGCCTCACCAACTGAGCCACCCAGACTCGCTACACTGGTTGAGGGTACAAATAAATGAAAGTGAAGAGAAACCCTCAAAAAGTCTATTTTTTTACATGCCTGTTATTAAGAATGAATCATCTGGTTTCACAGTCTGTATTTGATATTTATTGCCGATGATTGGAAATAATTTTACACCAGTTTTTAAATGTGCCTGCGCTCAAGGCCAGATGACTCTAGTATTTCAAGGGATTTTTTTCTCACTTTGACTTTTGTTTGTTTTGTTTTTCTTATCCTTTTAGCCATTAAAATGTTCCGAATGATGCAATTCTTGCTTTCTTCAAATGTTGTAAAGAAACGCTCAAACACTAAGTATAAAGATGTTGGAAGTAATTTTTACTTTCTCTACCAAGTACAATGTATGTACATACACTGTAGGTAGAGAAGGCATTGCATTCCACCTAAAAATACGAAACCGAAATTTCACCTGAAATTCGCGTTTTGAACTCTCCTGAATAAATGAATTTAAAAACAAGAACTTTCTAGAAAAAGGTGCACATGTGTATGCGTGCCTGCATATGTGTGTTTGTGTGGATAGTATAATTCAAAAACGAAAAGTCCATTAACTTCAAAACTTTGTATTTCAGTTTAATACCTTCCAAGAATGTGACACCAAGATTTTGAGGAAAATCCCCCCATGCCTAATTATCCATTACGTGGAGTATTTTTCGAAATTTTCCATTTTCTCAAAAATGGCTCTAACTATTTTGATTAAAATACCGTATATAACATATATTTACATGTATATAAAATGTGTATTTTAAACTTCCAGGAAATAACCAAGTCCTCTTCATCATGATGACTTTTGCATAGCTGGTAAACCGTAAGAGATAGACAAAAACTTGCTACACAAAAATTGTACATAGATTTCGTCAAAACACACAACATTTCTGAGATATTCTTTGTTATTGATTTCAAATTTAAAATATTTATACTTTTCTCAAATAGAAAATCGTCCGTGTATATTTTGTTTTACTCTTGTTCATGCAAGGGGAACCAAAATATCAATGTTAATCTCATAGTGACAGCTTTGAAAACTTTTGACTATTGCTTTAGCAAAATGTATTCCCTTAGTTCACTTCTACTTACGAGGAACTAAGTAATAACGTCATTTCTGCTAATGTTTATCTCGATTAGTATGAATTATATAGAAGAATAATCTTTGGTAATAAGTAGGTTTACAGAACAGGCAGATAAAGTCATATGAATGGAATAATCAGATTTTGATTCATCGGTTATAATTAGAGGAGTGTTAATTAAACTATCGAATTAACCCACTAAAATTACTGAAACAAATATCGCCATCGTTTCTAACGTTTCCCAAATTAACTCAAAGTGCATTTACTGTAACACTTTTGTTGTTGATTGATTAAAAAGAATAAATTTTGTTTATCAGAAGAACAATTAGGTTTTTAATGCAATGCTTAAATTTTTAATTAAAACAACGTATTTGGGTTTTTAAAAATAACCAGATGGCTCCGCGGTAACGTGCAAGGCTTGCATTCGAAAGTTCTGGATTTTATTCCCGGTGCCATTCACTCTGGTCATGGATTATTCGTGGTTTTCCCTGGTTGACTTGGCAAATGCTGTGGTGGATTATTCTACCACGAGTTTCCTTTCCCCCATTTATTATAATATCGTTTCCCCTTCCATGTCTCGTCCCCTTAGCGCGGTTGCAATGTGGCTGCTTACCAAGCGGGAGGCCCAGGTTCGATTCCCGGTACCGATGAGGGGATTATCTCTCGCTGGGAGACCTGTTCGGGGGTGCACTCAGCCTCGTAAGGAACATGGGGTCAATTCAGGAGTTATTTGAAGGGGAAAGCAGCAGCTCCAGGTTGCATGAAGCGCATTAACCGGCCAGAAAGGAGTCGATGCTCTAACCACGTCCCACCTTCCATTACATTTGTTTTTGCTATGAACGGAATTAGTATATTAAAGTTCCCATTTTTTTAGGTAGGAAATGGGAAATTTTTTAAATGGCCATACTGACTTTTGGTAATACTGATTAGTGATTTATCATGGCAATCTAACCTAGCCATTTTGTTTTGTGTAAACGTCTTAGTTTGTCATTGATGTGATTGTGAATATTTTGTTGTTGTCTTTGGCTGTTATTTCACAACACCGTAATAGGGTTTTCAGAAAGCGGAAGAATGCTGGAAAACCAAAAGATATCACTGCAAATAATGTTGATTTTACGGATCACATATGGATATTCAAATAAACACTGATGTAGGTAAAAGTAATAGTGACGTGTGAAGTGCAATAGTTCTTCTAAAAAGAAACTGCAGAACTATGGAGATGAATATAATAAGTTATTGAAAGATGCTGGTAAAAATAGTACTAATGAAATAATAAATATTGAAATATTATAAGATAGTATTCATAACCCTGACAATCCCTCCTATGGTGCTGGAATGTATTGAAAAGATTAGTTCTAACTTTGAAGCTCGATATCTGAAAAACTACATTTTTTGATACATAAGGAATATTTTCTCAGAAACTGATAGACATAGAAAGCTCATACTTTCTGGCATCATGTTCATATAAATGTTAAATATTTTAACAGGGTCATTTTTAAAAGTATCTATAGTTTTGAAATTTTGAAGTGGTTAATATGATATTTTAATGAAAAAATTGACTACTGCAAACAAAAATAATTTACCTTTCAAATAACTATTCTACCAAAACAAAAACATGTTAAATTGTGTACAAAAGTCCATATAATGTACTGTAAAAATTGTAAGTCGATACAATAAATAGTTTCTGAGAAAATGTTCCTTGAAAGCTTAAATTTTAACATTGACATTATATGACTTCCGGGTCCCCTTAAAGCACACAATTAACAATGCATTAATTATTTGTGGCATAAGCCGTTTTCGATATATGCGTTATTGATGATTCGAATTGTTCAATTCCTTGCAATTCCTCTTTAAGTCCTGTTGATTTTCAGTTGTTTCTTGCGATTGCATGGAAAGAGTATGACATTTTAATGACAACAAACTGTCCAGTTCTTCAACATTTGACTGTCACTGTTCCCTATGTGTCCAAAAGAGGATGTGGCTACGTCTGCGGAGGTTTTTCTATATTTATTAAAATGGAGTAGAGAAAACAAACTTCGTTAAGTGTGTGCCTGCTAACAAACAATAGAGGATAAAGAAAACCATGTGAATGTAACACATTCTTACTATAATATTTAGGAGGGAAAATATTCATTATGCGAAAACTCGTTGCACCTGTAACCTTCGTACAGTACATGTGTTCCATTCATATAACTTTCTCTAGCTTTTCCACAAAACATTATTTATCTACATCAGGCTAATCTAGACGCATGTTAACAGAATTTGTCATATTGCTTGCTACCTTGTAAGTAGAAGGCAAATGAGGGAATACATTAGGTTAAAGCGATAGTCAAATCTTTTAAAAGATGTAAAAAATGTGAGGTTCGGTTCGCTTTGTTTGATCCCCTTTGAGAAAAGTTCATTAGGTTAAAATTGAAACCAATAACAGTGAATATCTCGAAATGGTCAACTCGAAAAGAAAAACATACATAACATAAATTATGGGTTTTAACAAGCTCTACATTTTTAGTAGTAAATTTTCTTCTATCTCTTACGATTTAACCGTTATGCAAAATTCTGAAAATCTCAACCAGAGTAAAGGGCTCCTCAAGAGGATATTCCCAGAAAATTCAAAACATACATTTTATTTGTGATCTAAATATCTTTAGTATACGGTATTTTAATCAAAATCATTAAAGCAATTTCTGAGAAAATCAAACTTTTCGATAAATGTTCCATGTAGCTGAGGTTGGGGGGGATTTTCTTAAAATTCTTCGGATCGCATCCTTGGGAGATACTAAAGTTAAATACCAAGTTTAGTAATTAACCGAATTTTCATTTTTGAGCTATGTGTCCACGCACGCCCAAACACACGTGGACCTCCCCCCCACCAAAATGTGATGTGTTCCATTTACATCACTTTCTCTAGCTGCTATACAAATAATGTTCCTTACAAAGGATTATTATTTCATCTACGACATACTAATCAAGGTAAACAGCTGAAATTGCATTCTTACTTGCTTCCTTTTAAGAGGAACATAAGGGAATACACTAGGCTTAATCGACAGTAAAATCTTTTAAAAGTTGGTCATATGTGAAACATTTGAAGTTCAATTCGCTTTGCATGGCCTGCAGCAAAACAAGGGAGATGAAACATGACTACCCGTTTGAGAGAAGTTTAAGAAGTTTAAAATTGAAACCAATAACAAGGAATATCTCAGAAGCGGCCGACTTGGCATAAAAAACGTACATGACATAAATTGTGTGTTTTAAGAGATCTATATTTTTTGTCAAAATTGTTTGTCTATCTCTTCAGTTTAGCCGTTATGCAAAATTCTGCAAAACTCATCCAGAATAAAGAGGTCTTCAGAGGCTATTCCAAGAAAATTCAATATACAACATATTTGTGATGTAAATATCATTAATATATGGTATTTTAATCAAAATCGTTAGAGCCATTTTTGAGAAAAGCAAAATTTCAAAAAATGTTCCATGTAAAGGGTAGTTTGTGGTAGGGAGATTATCTTTAAAATCTTCATGTCGCAGTCTTATAAGACAATAAATTTAAATGCCAAGTTTGGCTTTTAACGGTCTTTTCGTTTTGAAGCTACGCTGTCCACAGGTATACACACAAACGGATTTTTTTTCTAAAAAAAAAAAAAAAGCATCGGGCTCAGGGGCTATCAAAACATATATTTCCAGTAAAATCTTGACATCAAATTTTTGGGTGGTATACAATACCCTCTATCCATTATGCACATTGTACATAAGGGGCCAGAGAAAGTAAAATGTTTTTTTTTCGGGCTGGGAGTCCTCAAAATATATATTTCCGGTAAATCTCCATATCGAATTTTTGGGTGGAAAATAATATTTTCTTTGACTGCCTCCGTGGTTGAGTGGTCAGCGAACTGAGTTCTCACCCGGAGGTCCCGGGTTCGATTCCCGGCTGGGGTGGGGAATTTTTTTTTAACCAGAATTGTTCCCTATCCCCCACAGAGTCTGGAGGTATGTATACGAGAGTGAATGTGCGTGTGTTTGCGGAAAATAAAACAATTTAAACCCAACGTGAAGAACCTGCAGACAACGAGTTGTTTCTAATGCAAAGCCCCCGATATGACCTTGGATGTCAAAGGGGGCTATATAAATAAAACAATAAAAAATAAATAAATAAATAAAAAAGCTTCTTTATCCACTATGTATATTGTGCATACGGGCTAGAGAAATTAATAAATTAAGCATGCTGTAATAATGCAAGAACAAACAAGAGGTGTGCAACATTCTTTTCTGAGTTAATGGTTTTTTAGCGTAACCCTAGTTGAAGTCTGCGAGTTGATGTTAGTTGCATGGCAGCAATACACATTTAATTTCAAGTTTTACTGGTGTACCGCCAAGCAATGACTCATGTGTTTTGTTTCTCGATTTGGTCGCTATGACATGCGCTGCTGGTTCATCGTTATTGGCAGGAGTCTTTTCGGTCGACACGAAGATTACAGAGCGCATGCTTAAACATCTATAATTCCAAGCGCCTTCAACCCTTTCCCTCTCCTTTGCTGCCCCGGCCGCCTCCCCCTTCAGTGTAATGTAATTTTAGCCACCCTATCACTAAAGCCTAACATTAAAATGTGTGGGAATAAATGCATCGCTGTTTTTTAACCATTCCGATGGTGTTCATTCGCAAGTCTCAAGATAAAGGCAGCTGAAACTTGATGACTTTTTTAAAGTAATATTTAGGACACGTATCTTAATGCACACCACTAAAACAATGTATTAAAGAATGCATAAAAAATGTAACGTTTCAATCTTGCCTTTATTTTGGTCTTTGTATTTCACCAACGTATTCCCAAATAAGATTTTCACAGGAAGTTCCAAAATGATTTATCTGATTTAGCTTTTATGTGGTTTTCATGTGCAAAAACTCAAAATAAATTAATTTCTTCAGTATAATGTTTTAGTTGCATTACTAAGAATCTGATATGTTCCATGCACATGACTTTCTCTCCATCTTTGTAACAAATTTTTGTTGAAAAGCTTATTCTTCTATTTCGTGCTCATCGAGATAAACAGCACAAAACGGTCTTATTACTTATTTCCTTACAAGTAGAAGGGAGTACACTAGGCTAAACCGATAGTCAATCCTTTAAAAGCTGGTTGTCATATGATTGAATCTGTTTCTCTGCATTGCCAACATTCACAGATGCCCGTACGTGAAATGTTAAAGTATTTTAAAACTGAAACCAATAACAAGGAATATCTCAAAAATGATAAACTTCACGAAAAAAAACTGTATGTGACATAAATTCTGTGTTTTAGCGATATCTACATTTTTGAGTAGTACGTTTGTGTCTATCTCTTACGCTTTATCAGTTATTCAAAATTCAGCAGAATTCATGATGTTCTTCTTGCCAAGAATTAGGCCTAATGTCCTGTTACGGTCTCATTCCCTCTCTTCATCAGACGGCCCCTTGTGGTCTGAAATGTAATATTCATCTGGAACAAAGAGCTATTCAAAAATTACTCCTATAAAGTTCAAGATATACATTTCATTTGTGATTTAGATATCTATAATATACGGTATTTCAATCAAAATTGTTAAAGCCATTTTTGAGAAAAAGAAATTTTTCAAAAAGTTTTCGATTTGGGTGGAGAGATTTTCCTCAAAATCTTTGTGTCGCATCCCTGGAAGATACTAAACTTAAATACCAAGTTTGGCACATTACCAACTTTTCGGTTTTAGTTATTGTTTACAGACACACGGACGGACGGACACACACACGAACACGCACACGCACACGCATTAAGATCCTTTCATTAAAAGTTTATTTACTTTCTCTAGCCCTGTGTGTACAATGTACATAAGGATGGAGAAGTATTGTATTTCACCCAAAAATTCGATGTCGAGATTTCGCCAGAAATACATGTTTTAGGACCCCTAAGTCCAAAAAAGGCATTTTCAGAAACAGGTCCATGTCTGTCTGTCTATGTATGGTGTGTGACTGTGGACAGCATAGCTCAAAAACGAAAAGTCGAATAAATACCAAACTTGGTATTTAAGTTTGGTGATTTCCAAGGATGAGACACGAAAATGTTCAAGAAAATCCCTCCACCCCTAACTACCCTTTACATGGAAAATTTTTCGAAAAATTTGTTGTTCTTAAAAATGGCATTAACAATTTTGATTAAAATACCATATTATAAAGCCATTTCTATCACAAACAAAATGTATATCTTGAATTCTCTGGGAATAGCCTCTAAAGACCTCTTTATTCTGGATGAATGTTGCTTACTTTAGTATAACTAGTAAACCGTAAGAGATAAACAAAACTTACTATACAGAAAATGTAGAGCTCGTTTAAATACACATGTCATATACATTTTTTCGTGGAGCTTACCATTTTCGAGGTATTCCTTGTTATTAGTTTCAATTTTCAAGTATTTTTACTTTTCTCAGACGGCAGTGTCCGTTTTTTTTTTTTTTGTTCTACATCTGGCCAAGCAAAGAAGCGGTTTGCAATGACAATCGCATAACGACAGCTTTTAAAACATTTGACTATCAGTTTAGCCTAGTGCATTCCCTTAGTTCCAGTCTACTTATAAGGCACTAAGTAACAAAATTCTGCTAATGTTTATCTCGATTAGCGTGGTGTTGAAAGAAGTTTGTGTAAGAAGTTTGTTTGTAGAGTAGCTAAAGAAAGTCATGTGAGTGTAACACCTCAGATTTTTTAAGTTGAGTGTAATACCTTCACTACCTATATACTATGTAATATGTAGAGAAAATAAAAATACTGTGACGTTCACATAACCACCTATGTTCAATCGTTTCTTAGTCCGTATAAGTGGCTTATTTTACTATCTGCTCCACTTTAAACGAGATAAACGTTTGCAGAAAAAGCTACAAATGTTTAAGGATAGAAAGGGAATACCGATAGCCACAAGTTTAAGAATTGGGCGATGTGTACAGGCCTTAAAATTCCACATTTTTTCCATGACATTGCAAGAAACAGTTGAATATCGACAGGGCTTGGTCATTCCTTTCAAGTATTGTACAATTTGGACTATTAATAATGGATTTCTTGGAAATGGCTTAGAGCACATAAAGCATTATTTGAAATAAATTGTGTGTTTTAAACAGATTTATATTATTTTGTGCGGTACATTTCCGTTTATCGCTTAACGTTTACCAGTTTATACTTAGAAGCTTACATTAAATTTCTTCAGCGTGAAGAGCACTTAATAGGCTATTCCTAGAAAACTTGAGATATGCACTTTATTTTGCACTTAAATGGCATAAAATATGATAATTTAATCAATATGGTTAGAACTATTTGTTTTAATAGATGCGAAATTTTCAAAAAAAAAATCCAGATAGCTTGGTGTAGGGGGATTTTCCTGAACATTCTCCAGTCGCAGTTTTGGTACATGCCTAAATATACCTACCAAACTTGGTATCCAACCAATATTTCATTTAATTGTTCTAATGTTTACAGACACAAGCATGCCGGCCTTTTTCTAAAAAAACGTTGTTCTGTTCAGGGAGCCGCAAAATATTTGTTTTCACCAAAATCTGTGTAATGAAGTTTTAGGTTAGAACAGGTTATTCCAAGTCAGCTCGCCTGTGTAAGAGTACACGGGTAAGCTCGATTGCAAAACTCGAAGCAGAGCTGTAGTGGAGAGCTTGGTAGACAATACGGCACTGGCAAAGGTTACACCACAACACTTGTGTCCTGTCAATTCATTTAGCTGTGGCGATTGTTTGTTCTCAATGCTGCGCTGTATTGCATGTTGCACGTAGCCCCTGTGAGTTGCGAATTACATACTCACTGCTCCTTTGGCACGTACCGATATCGTAAACGGTAAAAATTAGTATGATAAGTACAAATCAAAATTTATAATTTATTTTCTGAAATCCTTATATTTGACGCATTCGTACCTACATATCAAATACTTAAGTGAAATTTATTCAATTTTAACATACATATACCTCACTAATTATGAAGAATGTACTGGCCCGAAAACCAAAACAACTTTCGGAAAACAATTACAATAAAGCACATAATAGAATTGTTTATGTATTAACAAAAACTTTGTCTAACTCTCAGGAAGTGGTAACAGCAAAGTTTTCAAAAATCCAATTTTAACTCAAAAACACAATGAATTATCGTGTGCATGGTCATCCACTATGTTATAAATACGAGTATAATTCTATCATGATAAGATAAAAACTAATGGACCGAGGCAACTTTTAGTAAAATACAGACATATTTTCCTAAACCTTTGTATAATTAGGAGGCCCCCCATCCAAACCCTGATGAGATTTTTTTTTCTTATTCCACTCTCAATAGATTGGGATCTCTTTACTTTGTCTTAAAAATATCCCATCTTGATGACCGTAAGGACTGATTATATTAGACACAATAGTATTTTATAGTAATGTAGAAATATAAAACTAATAAACACCTCTTGGTAATGATTTATCTGATATTACTTCGTGCAATTTGGTCTTCAGAAACACCTCGTGAATACCATAGAGAAGCAAAGCGCACTAGTCTGCCACGATATGAATGCATATGGAGTATGGCACCACTGTTTTTCGACAACCCGTAATGTCATCAAAGCTAACGATACGAGGGAAGTGAGTAGCAAAGCGTTAGTTACAGTTGCGCACAGAAAGGAGTAATACTAAAGCGTGTCTCAAAGGTGAAAGCCAGTATAGGTTAAATGGAGCACATTGTTGCCACATGTATGTTGTTACGTTAGAGCTTTAGCGTTCAGCCGCGACAGATATATCTATCAATTCAATGTCATCTTGTAAATTAAACATCAGCAAATAGTGAAATATGTGCACTGCTATTTAAGGTCATTTTAAGACATTTGTTTTTCACCTACACGTTATCAATTCTCTTTATGGCCTTAGTACTTTGAAATAAGTTTTATAAGTATTAAATATATCACATATGGACGTATAAAATGATAAAAATGATAAAAGATTTCATTTTACGCCGCAATGTGTTTTGCGTTATTCTATTGTATTGCTTTGTTTCCCTCAGAGTTTTGCTTTATATTTAATGGCATCCATAGGTCCTTCAGTTCGTATCATTTTTGTTCTACACACTACTGTTTCTGAACCTCTATTAGCTTTAACTCTTTCATTTATTCCCTCACTAACACTGATTTTACTTGAATAATCTAACGCGTTCGTTATTTTGAGTTTCTCCTTAGCTTCTATAACTGCACCACTATAAGCATTTACATAAAATACAAAACAAATAACGACATTAGCACGCTGTAATTACTTTCATCGAAACTTATGTTAACATTTACCAAAATCACACCATCTTCTTTCTGATTGAATAGATGGATGATTATCATCTGTCATAGATATTGAATATAAGACGTTACAGATGTTCGGCTTGTTTTAAAAACTTTCTCAAATCCATGTCAACATTTCCTCTCGCTTGGTTCCGTTTGTAAACCCAATATCAAAATGTTTATTTTTGATACTGAGGACCCTCTGCATAGGTAGGAACAAAAATTTTCCAAAATCTTTGACTTAAAGAATAATAACGTTCGTCTTATTGAAGATGACGAGTCCAAACTAGGCAAATATCAGCACTCTGGTTTACTCTGGCTAAGAACAAGTATCGTTGCGTTCTGATCTTTAGTTTATTAGTTATTGTATAGGGACAGCAAATATTAAGACTTTTCTGAAAAACAAGATTTATTTACAAATTTGGGCCCACGGAAATTTAAAAGGATTTAAAAAGATCTAAACTGGTGTAGTTTGATAGAGAAAAATATTGTGCATAGAATTTGTGTTCAAATGTGAAATTTATAACAACTGAATACTTGAACCATGTTATTTGCAATTAGCGACAGCGTGCGAATAGAAAACGACGAACCTAAAGCCAATGTGTTTGCGTTAGATAGAGACAGGGCTATCTCATTTATCTCCACGTTGTCATTTAAGGATGACACAAGCTATATACTTGAGAACTCCAGCCTCACTAATAAATGGAACTGCTAATCAGAATGCACCTTACAATGCCTCTAGTTGTGCAACCGTTTAGTTCTTCATTCCAATAAAAGGTAATTGCCAAACAATAGGAAATATTTAATTTGCATATTATGTATGACGCAACGCCTTTGGCCAAAGTTTACAGGAAAATCGGCCCCGGGCAGTTGGGGAGATAAACAGAGATAAGCAAACGTGATTGTACCAGAGGTGTTATCGGGAGATAACCAGAAGGTTCTGGAAGCTTTCATTCTCTCCACTTCTAGAACGTTCTGGAATTCAGTTCGAGGTCTAGCTGCTATATAAGCGAGCGTTCCGCGAGTGGGGAGGTGAATAAGTTAGCGCGTTTCAGGTGCGACAAACTGTGCTGTTCTTCGAGACGTGACGCAGGAGATTAGAGAGCTCTTGTGATCGACTACCCAGCAAAGATGCTCAGAGGTTTCTATTTGACTACGCCGTTATGTCGTGAAGAAAGTGAAGCAACGGTGAAAATTTCAAATAGATCACATTAGTGAAGTAACAATGAGAACACAGGTAACAAAGAGGTATCAAAGGAAACTGAACAAAGTGGGAATATCATTACAAATGTTTTAGATTTGAAGTATTGCCACCGGAAAGCTCCAAAATATGATTTGCTAAAATGTATTTCAGAGGGCGCTGTTTCGGGTTGATGAAGTCAGTCTTTGCTGCAATGAAGAAGACAAACACTGCCAGAAAGGGTAGTAGCGAGTCTTGCGGTTTCTAGCGCAAGAACTGATTGAAGTATATGATTTATGGTAGCTCATTTGCATAAATTCCACATTAATTATATCAATGCCGACAAAGAGAGAGGTTACGCTTAAGCTAACACATTACGGGAATATTATGCCAATATTCAGTCGGAGGGCTGATAATGAATAATATATGCAAAATCCTAATTTCCACTTTCCAGACTTTAAACTAGTTAACACCAACACAGCTCATGTACAAGGTCGAAAGATCAGGCGAGTGGACGGCAGATAGGCGACAAAATAGGCGACTCTGCGTTTAAGCGACGAAATCATCCTCTGTCTACTTTACCATAACCATAGTAAAGCTTATCGACTCCTATGGTTCATATTCCCTCTCACTTTTTATTATTGGAACAGTGAGATAACGCACACTGGAAAGTTACTTTAACGTTATCTAAGAATTCTCCGTATCCTATAGCAATTAATATATACAGAAATATAACAGCAATTTAACAAGCTAAATTTGTTGCGATAAGTTGAATCGGTGTATCAATCTTACCTCACAGTTCGACTGAGACACTTAACTCCTAACTTTCTGTGAAACATAGGACTGATTGGATGTCCTTCAATGCACGTATGAGATGCTTCAGCCGCTCTAGGTTTCTGTTTCTGTATCCTACAGATTGTTTACGTGAAAATAAACCCTTTCACTCTCACTACGACTATTGTAGGGCGTTTATTTGTTCTTTCATCTAACCATAATTTCATATTAGTCGTAACACCAATAACCTTTTAGTGAACGTTTATCTATCGCCTTTCTGCAACAAAAATATTTCACTCAATATCTGACTCGCCTAAGTCAAAGAGGGTTGCCCAAACACTAAGAGGCATAATTATTAGCATAATGTGCTCCATAGGTGCTGTAGGATAATTTTTATTTTTCAATGCCAATTCTTTCTTATATTCACCCATGAAAGTACCAAAAATGTACTTTTAAATATTTTAATTGTGTTCTAACTAAAAATCTCTATCCGTTAAAACTAATTTCTAACTTTCATGTATTTCTTTATATGGAAATGTATACCAAAGTACAAATTAACATGGAGGAGGAGAGATTTTGGCGGGAGGGAGAGGCAAGAGTGTGGGGGAAGCAGTTACTCCTCAACAGTTGCCGTCACTGTAGGGGAAACGTGATCACTGCTTCTGCGCGCGCACCTAGTGGAGGAACAAATTACTTAGTGGGGGCCGCCGCCTGCGCAGAACAACATTATTTCTTCCGTTGTACACCTATAGCCTGCGATGCGCGGAAAACCAATGCACGCCATAATATATAATACAAAGCCGGTCAAACACCAACGGTAAGTACCCCTCTCAACGTTCTTTTCTAAGTTGTAAACCTATATTTAATCACGCCGTATGTTTATTTAGATCCTAAAAGTGGAGTGTGAATAGTCATAGCAATTTCCCTCAGGACACTGTGGATTTCAGCTCAACATTATTCACCTTCTACCTGATGCAGAGGAGTATGTTGCAAACAAGCTCCAATGTCTCTGGCATCTAAAGCTTAGAATGTACCACCATCAGCCGCGAGTGCAATTGGTGGACCCCATACGCAAATACTCAGAAAAACCATTAACAGCATTTCTCCGGCAACAACTGAAACCACTGTCACTTGAAAATTATATATTATGTATAAAGGTCGATTTATCATGGGAATTACTACAACTTAATTAAAACGTCACAAATCTGGCATAAAATATTCTATCTTTCTGCCTCTATTTTGGCGAGATCTATTGTGAAAGACCATTTAATGTTTGTTTTTTTTTTTTCTGAAAAAAAAGGGCTTTGGGAGGTTTCATTAACGTATAAGCTAAGTCAGTGCATGAAAAATATTGCAGTAGTGATTTTATTTTTACTTTTGTTTAATTAATATTGCTGCTTGCATTTTAATTTAGTAATAAATAATAAATAATTTCTGTTTCCATAGAGTGCACCTATGATTAAGATATAGTATTCAAAACAAAATATGCTCATATTTCTTACAAACCTCCATATCACTTATTCAACCAATTTTACCAATAGGAACAAGTACATATTATAATATACACACACATACATATGTACACACATATATACACATATATTTAGTACATACATATATATACATATATATACATACATATACATATATATACATATGTATACATACATATACATACATATACATACATATATACATACATACATATACATATATACATATACATATATATACATATACATATATACATACATATATATACACATATATATATACATACATATATATACATATATATACACATATATATACATACATATATACATATATACACATATATACACATATATATATATACACATATATACATAGGGTTACTACAAAAGAAATAGACAACTTCAACTGACTGTAAAACAAAAACTATTAGAGATAGCAACCTAATTATTTTGGAGGTATGTTAAGAAACTCTTAAGGTTTTGTGTGTTACTATTGGTAACGCTGTAGTATTTTGTTTGTTGTTGCAGAAGCTGAAATGGCGGAAAATCCTGTGGAAAAGGCATATTGCGTGTTGGAATTTGCTGGAACGCAATCAGCAACTGTTGTCCAACGACATTTTAGAACACGTTATCACAAAAACGAAATGATGCGCTCACAAAAACCAGCATCGTCTTCATCATGTCGCAAAATGTCGATGCAAAAGTCACGCCGTATAACCTTATCTTCTTCACTCAGAAACTGCAACATCTGTAATCTGTAAGGTATCATGTGCAGTCGCTTCCGCAAGACTTTCCATACAGTTTGCTGTGGAATTTGTAATTGCATGCTTGCCCTAGATGTCGATTTCTGTGGGCTTCTTATGTAGGCAGAATGAACAAGTTCAACGTTTTCTTCCGAAACTCTTGGTCTTCCCGAGCTCTTCCCTTTGCACAAACATCCCGTTGTCTCGAACTTTGTATACCAGTCGTAGATTGACTGTCTAGTCGGTGGCGTTTTGTGGTAACGTGTTCAAAAATGTCGTTGGACAACAGTTGCTGATTGCGTTCTAGCAAATTCCAACACGCAATATGCCTTTTCCACAGGATTTTCCGCCATTTCAGCTTCTGCAACAACGAACAATACACTACAGCGTTACCAACGAAACTTTGAGAGTTTCTCAACATACCTCCAAAATAATTAGGTTGCTATCTCTAATAGTTTTTGATTTACAGGCAGTTGAAGTTGTCTATTTCTTTTGTAGTAACCCTGTATGTGTGTATATATATATATATATATATATATATATATATATATATATATATATATATATATATATATATAGAGAGAGAGAGAGAGAGAGAGAGAGAATAGTAGCGCCGCAGTAATGTGTACTACTCGCATTCGATCGGTTCGGATTCGATTCCCAGCGGCTGCCAAATCTCACTCATAGGTTTTTTCGTGGTTTTCCCGAAGTCATCAGGCGAATTCTGTGGTGGTTTTTCATTTAACTTTAGTTATTGTTATTTTCCTTCATTTCGTTTCTCTGTCATCTTTTAGATGTGTTTCCAGATTTGTGGTGTATGCAGTGCGGACACTTGGCGCGTATACATGCTCAATGGCAATATTACTTCCCGGACACAAGATAACTGCTAGATCGACGAGTCGTTTGCACGACCTCTCTACCGGCCCAGCAGTGGGACGGTTAATTTTAGAGACTTCCGCGCGTCCAGGTTGCCTGTGGGTTTGCGGGCTGTGACCTATTAGGGTTGATTCACCTCATTTTATCCTCCTGGGGATGTTAGCCACAATATATCTGCATAGATTACAGTGCGCGAGGTAACCCGTCCATTGTCTACAGTTTACCATTACTTCTTACTTTTATTATACCATATAATACCCCAATTTGATATTATATTAAAAATGCAGCCGGCGTTTTAAACGATACCAAAACTCAGATTGATGCTGCGGCTGCGAACGCACCCATCCTCTAACATGCCAGAAACACGGACAGCGTGAAGAGTAAAGAAAGAAGCCTCAGAAATGTTGCGGGAAATTTGATTGTAGCCTGTCAGGTGTCAGCAACACTAACGCTGTCTTAAAGGTTGCGATGTTCTCTCCAAGAAAATAGCAACAGCGTCACTCACCAAAAGTTTCTACTTCATAAAAGAAAGCAAGTTGAATATCAGGTGCGTCCAACTATGACACAGTTCATTGGGGAAACTTTTCCAAAATAACTGTTCCATGTTATCCTTTACATTATTACATCCTCATGAATATTGCATTAAGTGAGATTCAAATTCAAAATTGGGTTAAAGCACTGAGGTCAAGTTGCTTAAATTCTACTTTTTGCTTTGTACGTGGTAAAGAAACAGAAGTCTTCAGTTTCTTTACATAGTAACGAGCTTATTCACCAATTTGGCCTTTTAAATTTCCAACTTAAACATGTCGGCCATTCTAGTTTTACTTTCTCTAGCAGTTATGTACATAGTAGGTAGAGAAGGTACGAGTATTCCAGCATTTTTAGAAAGATATACCTGTTTTTGTTTGTG
The DNA here is from genome assembly GCA_030762935.1 of Hymenopus coronatus. Taxonomy (NCBI): domain Eukaryota; kingdom Metazoa; phylum Arthropoda; class Insecta; order Mantodea; family Hymenopodidae; genus Hymenopus; species Hymenopus coronatus. The sequence goes on along the minus strand of CM060900.1, from coordinate 92,184,561 downwards.
CGTCTGTGTGTCGATATTTAAATTTAGTATTTACTAACGAAGTATTTACTATATGCAACATTTTCCGAAAATTTTGATTTTCTAAATAATGGTCCAAAAATGTTTGATTAAAATAAAATATATTTAAGATATTTTTTTTTTTTTTTTTTTTTTTTGCCGTGTCGTGCCCGAGTGGTCAGACCATTCACCTCTAACCTAGACGGCTCGGGTTCGATCCCAAACGACCACATGTGAGATTTGTGGTGGACAAAGCGGTGCAGGGGCGGGTTTTCTCCGGGTTCTCGGGTTTCCCCCGCCATCTCATTCCACCGGGGCTCCATCTTCATCTATCATCAGTGTCATCGCCTGCGGTGCCAGAGCAGTTAAAGCGGGCGTTAAACACCACAAAAAAATACATTTTCGTTACAATTTTCTAGGAACAGCTTTTTATTCTAGATGGCATTTGTATAACTGGTAAATCGTCAGAAATCGACAAAAGCGAACTACACAAAAAATGTAGATTTTCTTAGAAACAAGATTTATGCTATGCACACTTTTTGTAGTGATAGCTATTTCTCAGGTAGTGTTATAGTTTCAGTTTTAATATGCTTAAACTTTTTTCAAATGGACTTTCGTTATTCCTTTTATGTGTCTTTTGTTTTACTCCTGGGAGGTCATTGGTAAGCTAAGGGAGCTAGAATGTGATAACAATTTATACTTTGTTACATAATTACAGAACGAATGGTCAACAAATTTGAACTGGTTATACTTTAAGTTCTTCTGAAGCATAACATGTTAACGCTCGCTCAAGGTTATACAAAAGTTCTATAGGGTCTTCAGATTTATTCGGCCTTTGCCGACAGTCGTTTGTCTGTGCATGACATCAGTACTAGGTAGCGAGTTTATCAAACATTGCCTCTTGCAGAGGACTAGCGAATGATGGTTAGAAGTGGTGGACGCTATCAGTTTCGAAGTCACCTTAATAGAATGGAGCGTGTATCGTACGTTTCCCATATTTACATTTGGAACACTCCCTTTCGACTCGTAAACTTGCAATTGCAGCATTTATGTTGATAGATAACTGAAATAATTGTACGTTATAGTAACGTAGAGAGCTTTAATGGCACAAATTACCAATTACAATAAATGGTTGTTCATACTCTTTACAGCAGTAATGAAAACTGACCTACACAGAATTAAGAAAACACAAACTAAAGAACGCACATAATGTCCTGGTGAAAAGCAGATCTGCACTGTCTAGTACATAAATCTATTTACGAACTCGGCAATGCATGTAATCCCAAGGTTCAATTCCCTACCTCCCCTTTGACACAACGAGCTCAAAGCGCCTAATAATGACGTTAGGCATTTAAAACCACTGTCCCATGATTTTATTTCGATCATGCAAGGTTATTTCCCTAAATTTCATAAAAGATAATTTTTATACTGTAAAAGAAATATTTTCCCAATGTTTTCAACCTGTCGCAAATAAAAGTAATGAAATGTATGTTACATAAAAACGCCAATATTTTTTGATAAATGGATTTTATTTTAAAATGTATTTAAAAATAGGAACAAGTAATAGTTCATAATAAACAGTGTTCCATAAATATCCAGTAACATTTTGGTGTACATAATAATGAATAAATTTAATACTTTCTGAAAAAATTGCACCTCAATGTGTAAAACTAAATTACCACAAATTGAGAAGAATGGAAAAATCTAACGTATTCCATTCACAATACTACTTCTACATATTCTGTAATAAAAATTTTTTTATAAAGGATTACTATATTATCTACATAATAAAATGGAAATGGCGTGTTATTTATGGACGCTCTTTAACTGCTATGGTTCTCAGCGTCCCATTCTATACTGCGTGAAAGACCGCTTAATTTTGCTCGGAAGCCTCTCTATCAGGCTTGAGGTTCTTTTACGTGCCGTAAATCTTGGACCCGGGACCTACGGCTTTGCTTCCCTTCCGAAGGAAGCCATGCTATACATAAGATATATATGTATATATACAGGATGTTTCAAAAATACGGGGCATAATTTCAAGTATGTATTTCCCACATGAAGACAATCAAAATAGTTCATTATAACATGTGTCCGGAAATGCTTCATTTCCGAGTTATGGGCCTTTACAACATTGAAAGTCCCACCTGTAGACAATCAAAATAGTTCATGTCCGGAAATGCTTCATTTCCGAGTTATGGCCTTCACAACATTGGAATTCACTGGAACGTTTTTTTTTCCGCAGGTCTTTGCCGTCAAAGGAGACATTAGGAGGGCGCTCTGGTAGTTCATTCTGAGGAAGGTTACATTCAGTGTTCTTTAGGCGTTAAGAGCTGGCAGAGATACACTTCATGTACGGTAAGGCGGACGGCAATGCTGCGCTGGCTCGTCGTTTGTACCAGGAGAGGTACCCATAGCGACAATGTCCAGATCGGAAGACATTTGTACATCTCCATTCCGGTCTGTGCGAGTATGGAACATTCATCTCTCCTGGTTTGGGAAGGGGACGACCAAGATCTACAACTCCAGAAGTGCAGGAGGAGATTCCGGAGGCTGTGGACAGGACTCCTTCTATCAGCACACGACGGTTAGCGTTGCAAGTCAATGTTCCTCATACGACTGTCTGGAGACTGTTGAACGAGTATCAATTGTATCCTTATCATTTGCAACGTGTACAGGCCCTGTCACCAGCAGATTACCCTGCACGAGTTAGGTTCTGTCAGTGGCTCTTGCAGCAGTGTGGTGTAAATCCGAACTTTTTTGCCGTCGTATTATTTACAGATGAAGCACAGTTCACAAGAGATGGTATAACAAATTTCCACAATCAGCATGTATGATCGCATGAAAATCCACGTGCAACTGTTGTATCTCATCACCAGGTGCGGTTCTCCCTCAACATGTGGACCGGTATCATCGGTGATCGATTAGTTGGACCCCATGTACTTGTAAACAGACTTACGGGGCAGGCGTACACAAACTTCCTGGAAAACACCATACCTGACGTTTTCGAAGACACTCCACTGATCAATCATCAACACATTCACTTCTTGCATTATGGCGCTCCTGCACACTTCAGTCTCACGGCTCGCCGGTACTTGGATCGAAGGTTTCCTGATCGATGGATAGGTAGAGGTGGCCCAATTGCTTGGCCTCCACGCTCATCTGATCTGAACCCTCTCGATTTCTACTTGTGGGGCCATTTCAAATCATTGGTTTATTCGTCTCCGTTGCCGGATTTGGAATCCCTTCGGAATCGAATTGTGGCAAGTTGTGAGGACATACGCAATACTCCTGGAGTTTGGGATCGTGTTCGCAGGTCAATGAGACATCCATGTGAGGTCTGTATTCAAGCAGGAGGTGGACATTTTGAACATCTTCTGTAATGACAACAACCTGCGGAAAGAAAAACGTTCCAGTGAATTTCAATGTTGTGAAGGCCATAACTCGGAAATGAAGCATTTCCGGACACATGTTATAATGAACTAATTTGATTGTCTACATGTGGGAAATACATACCTGAAATTATGCCCCATATTTTTCAAATACTATCAATTCTAATCAATATCGTTACAGCCATTTTTGAGAAAATCAACATTTTCAAAAGGTAAAGTGTAGTTGGGATGGGAGGATGTTGAACTTAAGCAACAAGTTTGGTGCCAACCGACATTTCGTTTTTGAGTCATGCTGTCCACAGACACACGGAGCTTTTTCTAAAACTTGCCTTTTTGGATTCAGAACACCCTAAAACGTGCATTCCCGGTGAACTACAATGCCCGCCTGGGTAGTGTGGTGGTAGCGTGTCTGCTTCACATTCAACAGGTCGTGAGTCCGAATCTCGCTTAGGGTGCGTTACCCGGCGGATAAGGTTTTTTTTCGGGATTTTCCCTTGTCCAGTAACTTTAAGCTCCATGGACCCCGAGATAATTTAAGCATCATTTCACCAATTCCATTCATCGTCCGATATGACCAACCGGGTTAAAGGACGTTAAACTAAAAAACTTTTCTATCTACTATATACAGCTAGAGAAAATAAAAATTATGGATCCTTGATTGCATTGTTCATTTTCTTCGTTAAGGACACTGGTAGTGACATTTTTTACTACAATCAGCCAAAAAATTGAAAATGGTGCTTTCGAGTAATGGTTGTTGGAATCTTTGGTCATCATAGAGTTAACATTTATATGCCTCCACGTTTCTTCGGACTCCGTAGATAAGTAAATGCCGTGCAATACACCGTTCTGTTTCCTTCCTGGCATACCCACTATTTTATAAAACAGCGTTTTTCTCAGAACTACATTTTCACAGTTTCTTAACCTTCCACGCTATTCAAATGTTAATTAAATTTCATTAACAATTCCCACAATTAGCAGGAGTATCCACCAGAACATTCTACAGGACAAAATGCATGCTAATTGCAATTATAATTTCTAAAATAATGTTTTTCTGTGATAATATGGTTAGTTTTAAGAATTAAATTTTCTTATAAGCTTACAAAAATAATTCAATTTACGCGTTATGTATATTTAAGAAACATTTCTGCAAAATTTTTGTTTGAGGTTCACAGCTCCAATTCCACAAGTTGCAAGCATTTCTACGTTATCTAGCACGAATTTACAATGTACATAGCGGATAGAGAAAGTATTGTACTCCACCCAAAAATTCGATACTGAGATTTTATCTGAAATACGAGGGCCGTTCAGAAAGTAGCCTCCGATTGATTGCAAGAAATTCACCAAGTTAAATAAAAATATTTTAATATATACATCTTACAACTACATCTTTGCACTATTTTTCTACATAGTTTCCATAACGATTGAGGCACTTATGTATCTGTTCACAAGCTTTGAAATTCCTTCTGCATAAAAATCACCCGCTTGTGCCTGGAGCCAGCCTGTGACCGCATCTTTGAGCTCTTCGTCGTCATCAAACAGCTGGGACCCGAGCCATTTCTTCATATGCATGAAGAGGTGATAATCGCTTGGCGCCAGATCTGGGCTGTAAGGTGGATGGTTGACAACGTCCCACTTGAAGGACTCAAGAAGGGCTGTTGTTCTGCGAGCAGAGTGAGGACGGGCGTTATCGTGCAAAAAAACGATACCGGAAGTCAGCATACCACGGCGTTTGTTCTGTATAGCCCGTCGTAATTGTTTTAGTGTTTCACAGTACACGTCTTGATTAATGGTCGTCCCACGTTCCATGAATTCAACCAACAACACCCCTTTTGCATCCCAAAACACCGTTGTCATCAATTTTCGGGCAGAAAAATCTTGCCGGGCTTTTATTGGTTTGGTAGGCGAATTTGAATGTGCTCACATCTTTGATTGTTCTTTTGCCTCAGGGTTCACGTACTTAATCCAGGTTTCGTCCCCGGTCACGATTCTGTTTAACAATGGTTCACCTTCGGCCTCATAACGTGACAGAAAGTCTAATGCAGAGGCCATTCTTTGAGTTTTGTGGTGGTCGGTAAGAATTTTGGGCACCCATCGTGCACAGAACTTACGGTAACCCAATTTTGCTGTCACTATCTCGTACATGAGAGTCTTAGAAATCTGTGGAAAATCAGTAGACAACTCCGACATTGTGAAACGTCGGTTTTCACGAACTTTTGCATCAACTGTCTGAACGAGTTCGTCCGTGACCAATGATGGTCTACCACTCCTCTCTTCATCATGAACGTTTTCTCGTCCACTTTTAAATAAACGTACCCATTCACGGACCACTCCTTCACTCATAACTCTTGGTCCGTACACGGCACAAAGCTCACGATGAATAGCTGCTGCAGAATATCCTTTGGCTGTAAAAAACCTTATAACAGCACGCACTTCACGCGGGGTTTTCTATTGTAGTACACATTTCAAACGGCCACAAACACTAAACTAGCGCAGGTACGACTTTCACTCGACCACGGCTTGATGCCGACTGACCTGCTGAGTGCGTGAATGCACAGATGGCGTCGCTACTCCCCCCACTACCCGCACTGTGACCGATCGGAGGCTACTTTCTGAACGGCCCTCGTACATGTTTTGAGACCTCCTGAATAAAAAAAAAACATTTTAGAAACATTTCTCTCTCTCTGTGTGTGTGTGTGTGTGTGTGTGTGTGTGTGTGTGTGTGTGTGTGTGTGTGTTAGCAGTGTAAATCAAAACCGAAAAGTCGATTAAATATAAAACTTGGCATTTAAGTTCAGTATACACCAAAGATGGACACGACGATTGTTTTCAGAAAATCTCCCCCCCCCTACTACCCTTTACATGGAACATTTTTCGAAAATGTTGATGTTCTCTAAAATTGCACTAACAACTTTGATTAAAATGTCATATGTTTGAGATATTTTCATGAGAATCCAAATGTATAATTTGAATTTTCTGGGAATTGCCTCAGAAACCCCTTCATTCTTGAAGACTTTGTATAATCCTTGTACAACTGGTAAAGCGTAAGAAAATTTAGATTGCCTTAAAATATACAGTTTATGCCATATACTTTTTTTTTAAGTTAACGTTTTCGAGGTACTCCGAATTATTGGTTTCGGTTTTAAGCTGCCTAACATTTTCTCAAACAGGAAGATGTCTTTCTTTTCTTTACTCCTAGCAAAGAAAGAATACCAAATTTTAATTGTTTCACGTATCGTCCGGCTTTTAAAAGAATTGATTATCGTTTTAGCCTAGTGCTTTCCCTTCTTTCCCTTCAACTTACACACTTGAAATAAGAGCAATTCTGGAAATTTTTATATCGATTAACATGATATAAGTAAAAAAATAATCGTTTGTAAGGAAAGCTTTTGTAAAATAAGTATAGAAAGTCATGTGTATGGAACACATCAGACTTTTTTTCTTCAAATTATGAGACGTGTTTGAGCATTTTGATTATCCGACATTTTACATATTAAAATGTATTATAATTTATAGCTCTCAAAGTATTCAACTAACTTTAATGATATTTATTTTATATATTGACTAAACAACAATGCAATCACAGTAAAATTTTAAGAAACATCCATATAAAATGTGGAAATTTGAAAATTCACTCCCAATGTCCCTTAACATGATGCACTGCCAGAAAGTTTGGAAGAAGAAGCCGTACAATTGAGGTGTCATTCAAAAGTAGAAATTAATTTTAAAACTTCAGGTATAGAGAAGTATTGGATAAATCATCTTGCATTTTATCCTCAAAGTTATGTGACATTTTCATCCACATGCAAGTCAGTATTCACGAATCATGTGTTTCATTCACATGACCTTCTCTGTCTGTTCTGCAAACAAACCATCCTTACAAAAGATTATTTTATTTACATCATGCTAATCAAGATAAACATTGCCAGAAACGGTCTTATTACTTAGTTCCCTTTTAAGTAGAAGGGAAATAAGGGAAAACCCTAGGCTAAAGGACAGTAAAATATTTTAAAAGCTGTCGCTATGCGCTTCTCATGGCCAGGAGTAAAATATAAGATATGTAAAACGACTTCCCGACTAAAACCAATAAAAGGGAATATATCTGAAATTGCTAGCTGTAAAACAAGCGACATACGACATAAATTGTGTGTTTTAACGGAAACTACATTATTTGTACAGCAAGTTTTTGTCTGTCTTACGATTTACCAGATATGTAAATGTCATTCAGAACGAAGAGGACTTCAGGTGTATACCCAATAAATTCAGAATATACATTTTAATTGCCAAGCAAACATCTTTCATATACAGCATTTTAATCAAAATCGTTAACCATTATTTAGAAATTCTAAAATTTCGAAAAATGTTCCATGTAAAGGGTAGTTTGGGCTGGGGGATTTTCCTAAAAATCTTTATCTCGCATCCTTAAAAGAAACTAAATTTAAATACCAAGTTTCATATTTAACCAACTTTTCGCTTTTGCGGTATACTTTACACACACACACTCTCTCTCTCCCTCCCCCCTCCCTCTCTCTCACACACACACGGGCCTTTTTTATTATTTTTATTCAGTGGTCCTCAAAACATGTATTTCCGGTGAAACTTAAGTATCTAATTTTTTGATGGAATACAATACCTTCTGCACCTACTAATTGCATTGTACATCCGTGCTAGAGAAAATAAAAATAGTGTTGTCGAATAGACGTCGCTTGTGATCTCCCTTGCGCACTGTAAATTTGTGTTTCTCTCTTCTTTGGCTTTTGATCATCAACGTCTAATTAGGCATCAGGATGACATGTTCTATCAAATCCACACACATTCACTCTCTCCTCACGCTTCCAGGCTCTAAGGAGGATGGGAAATAGTCCTAGTTAAAGAAAACTTGCCATTTTGCACCCGGAAATCGAGCACAGTACCTCTGGATTTGGAATTTGGTATGATTTCACCAGGCGGCAGTGGCAATCACTGTCGCATTTGAAACAAAAAGTACGAGGCAAACACTGTCAACCACCTGCTTGATATACTAATAGCGACTTCATTACTAAACTGGATCATAAACATTGTGACTTAATAGATCATTCCCTTCATTAGTTGATTTAAACACCCAGTGTTTTAGTTGTTTAAGTGTACATTCTTCCCTTCAATTAAAAAAGTGTAGCGAGGATAGTTATTTGCCACATCTCAAAAGGAAGAATAAAAAGGATAAGTTTGGGAACCTCTGTATTAGCCGATAAAGAGCGAGGTCTTTCCAAAGGATAATAAAACAAACATTTAATCATATTTGACTGTGTGAATGTACCTAACTCTCGTCTCAGAAGCACTATTTGACTAGTGCTACCTAACCTTGCGATGCCGGAGGAACCCGATGACCAGCTGTCTAATTGGCACCTATCTAATGTGCAGATTGTTCCTCGTTTTTACTTTCTCTACACGTACTATGTATTGCATTGTACCCAAAAATTCGATACCGAGATTTCAGCGGTAATATATGTTTTGAGACCTCCTGAACCCAAAAAACTAATTTTTAGAAAATTTTCCGTGTGTGTGTCTTTGGACTTGGTATTTAAATTCAGTATCTACCAAGGATGTGACACGAAGGTTTTCAAGTAAGTCTCCCCCACCTCCAACTACCCGTTACATGGAAACATTTTCAAAAGTTTTTATTTTCTCAAAAATGGCTCTATTTTAAAGATATTTACATGATAAATAAAATATATATCTTGAATTTTCCGAGAATAGCATCTGAAGACATCTTTATTCTGGATGAATTTTGTTGAATTTTGCATAAGTGGTAAACCGTAAGAGACAGGCAAAAATGTATAACACAAAAAAGTATATCTCATTTAAACACATAATTTATGTCATATACAATTTTTTGTAGCGCTTACCGTTTCTGAGATATTCCTTGTTATTGGTTTCAGTTTTAAAGCATGTCCTTATACTTTCCTCGTACGGGAAGTTGTCAACTCCTGTCCATACAAAGAAAGGAACTTCAGTCACATAGCAACCAGCTTTTGACTATTACTTTAACCTATGTTACTCCCTTATTTCCCTTCTACTTACATGGAGGCAAGTAATAATACCATTTCTGCTATTTTTTTTTTTTTTATCGCTTACACTTTTTAACAATAATTTGTTGCAGAGATTTAGAGAAAGTCATGTGAATGAAACACATCAAGGTTTTACTACATAGGAACCGCAGGCGATTCCTCGGGTTGACAATGCCACTCCTTAAAATAGTTTTTTCTTTGGGCACCAATAGTAATCTAAGCCAATCAAAATAAGGCTATACGACCAAGCAACAGTAAAAGATCAGGAATCGTACTCACGCTTTGCGAGATTCTAATGATTCTACTTAATATGGTACAGAAGAGGAACCCGATATTAGGAAACTATAATCATAACCATAAAGTTAGCTCCACTGCAGAAGATGCTAGTCACCAACATGTGACGATTGTCGATACAGAAAATACATAAAACGGATCTTGTGCAATAATAAGCGTTAGTGCTTTTCAGAACGTCTGATACATAATGGTGCAGATTCTAAATTCATTTCTCCGCCAATCAACACATTTTTATTTTTAGGTATAAAATCATCTGGCCTTAAAGATAATTCATTTTCTTCATTTTTATGTGCCCATTATCAATGAAATTGTTCTTTTGCGGTGAAAACCTTTGACAGTTACTTTTAAAATTCCACCAACGAGTCTTAAAATGAAATATAAAAAGTTGTGACTGGAAATGGCTATTAAAGTAAAAATCTTATGTGTTCCATTCATATGACTTTCTCTCGGTAACAAATTATTGTTAAATAGCTTATTCTTCTATCTACTTTATGCTAATTGAGGTAAACATTAGTAGAAATGGTCTTAATTACTTACTTTTTATAAGTAGAAGTGAAATAAGGGAGTACATTAGGCTAAAGCTGGTTGTCATGCACTTAAAATGCGTTTCTTTGCATTGTCAGGAGTTGGCAAATTCCCGTATGAGAAAAGTTAAGCATTTTTAAATTGAAACCAATAACACGAAAAAAAAAAAAAAAATGTGTATGACATAACTGGTGTGCTTTAACGAGACCTACATTTTTTGTGCAGTAAGTTTATTTCCATCTTTTATGGTTTACCGGTTATGCAGAATTCAGAAAATTTCATCCAGAATAAAGAGGTCTTCAGAGGCTATTCCCTGAAAATCCAAGATATACATTTTATTTGTCATGTAAATATCTTTAATATGCGGTATTTTAATCAAAATCGTTAGGGCCATTTTTGAGAAAATAAAAAATGTAACTTTTTTCTATGTAAAGGGTAGTTTGGGGGAGTTCCTCAAAATGTTTGTATCGCATCCTTGAAAGATAATAAACTTAAATACCAAGTTTGGTATTTTACCGACTTTACTTTTTTTGAGTTATTGTGTTCAGGGACACACGGAAACACACACGGAACTTTTGTTCAAAAATGATTTTTATAAATGTACAGGGACCCTAAAACGTGGGACCCCAAAACGTGTATTTCCGGTGAAATCTTAGAATAAAATTTTGGTTGGAGTGCAATACCTTCTCTACCTAATACCATGTACTATGTGTGTAAGTAAAAATTATAGGCACTAATTTGTGTTAATTAAAAGTAAAATATGTAGATATATTCTAAGGCAATCCATGTTTTATTTGAAATTATACATTTTTAGGACGATATAACTGCAACAGAATATTGGAATTTGGTTTCAAAATTTAGGAACTGTACCGCAAGGAGCTCTCAAGAAATTCAAGGAGTTTATACGAAAACTTAGAAATCTGTTAATAGAACATATCACAAATATCTTGTAATTTAAATCTTCACACTTAAGAAAAGTATTTCCAAATTGTACGGTTTGCATTGTGGAAAGATAAACCATAGGATAGAAAGCTGTGCAGAAAGATCATTATGGCGGTCAAGACTGTAAAACAGGTGTTGAACCAATATTAGTAGTATAAATTCCATATGGCTATAAATTAAATATTAATAATTGGCATATATCTGAATTCCTTGTAAGAATATGAAAAAAACTGTTTATGACAGTCAACTCTGTATGTTTCGTTTTTGTTTTGTTTTTCTTTTCAACATAATTCAGGAGGGAACAAGAAATTAAGCAATTTTGGCGTGTTGTATGTGAATTATCTTGATAGCACAAAATGAATTCCTGTGCTGACGTTGCAAAGGTCATTAATATACCAAAACCTGAAAGATACAACAAAGCACATTATATAATTACCGCTCCTCTTAAGGTGCCCGTATGTTGTTAAGGAACGCAAAGGTGAAATTTTGTTCAAAAATTGTCCAAAGAATATTTTCAAATTCTAATAGCCGTGGTATTTGAGAAGTAATTCAGAAACTTAAAAGTAGATGGGTATGCATTTTTTTGATATTCCAACTTTCATATGTACGAGATGTATATATGTTCTCTCCAATAGTTTTTTCGGCATCTAGGACTATTCAAACTGCTTCATGTAATGCCAATCTCAAACAGAAATTTCTCGAAAGTTTCAGAATCAGTAGAGAACAGTTGAAAAAGAAATCTATTTAGAACTCTATTTCATATATTATATAAAATGCTTAGTGAAAAATTTGGAAAAGCAAGATATTAATGTTTAACATTTTTAAAGCCAAAATAATAGGCATTTCCAAAAATACTCAAAGTCTGCTTTTATTAATGATAATGGTAGACTGTGATTTGATTGTTTCTCTCACACAGGTCGTATATAGGACAGAAATTTCAGTCGTGGCATTGAATTTTTCAGTCTAACTCTACCGCTCCAATCAAATGGCAGGCGCAAATATCATTTATCGCAATGAGTATTTGTATAAGTGCAAAAATTGAACCTGAAATGTTAGTAAATAATACATTTCTCAATAATCGCTTAATTTAGAGATTCCACATTTGGCATTTCATTTGTAGAGCACATGTAAATCATACAACTAAAAGTTCATAGGTAAATGATTGCTCATTTTAATTATTACACCAATGGGTTAAGAAGCACATTCGTTTGTAAATCATAATTCCAAACCGCCAGTTTCTCAGAAATGTCAATTTTATATATGGTTTGTACCAGATTGTGTCGCCCCAATTGCAGACGTTTAATATTAATCTTTTCCTTGTATAAGTTTCCATAACCAAGGATAATCAACCAGAGAGGCAGGCAGAATGAAAGTTAAATTTGAAATTTAGATTTTCCAAAAGTGACAGGAGACATTCCAAGTTAGTTCTCTTCTCCGCCATAACTGAAATACGTTAATGCGGCTTGTACAAGTTTTCTATCAACACCCGACGCAGAAACGGAGATTCATGTCCTCGTAAGTCGGGTATGTTAACCAGCTCAAGGAAGTTTGCATAATCCACAAGGCATTAACAGGTGGCTCAGTCAAGAACCTTTCCAGCCTTTGTTTCATTCAATGGGGAGAGTATTCACATTGTTTTAGATGAAAGGAATAAATAAAAAAGCGCAATTTTAATTTTGCTCTCCACATAAGATCCTTATTCTGTTCGGCCCACGGACGCTTGTCACCTTCATAGGCATCCTCCCATCGTAATTTACGGTGCAGCCACCCACAGTAATTGAAAACAAAGCCAGGAAACATCCCGCTCCAAAAGGCACGCTAAAGATTAATCTCACGTCATATATCATGTTACAATTAACACCTTGGGTTACAATCATTAATAACAAGAAACCTGATGAGCCAATAACTATCAAAATTAACAGATATAGCCAAAGAAAATCTTTATCTAAGAACTACGTCTATATTTGATACTTTAGAATATTTCAGAAAGCAAAACTGTGAACTTTGTCTTCTATTAATTATGTCAACTTCTAAAGTGGAGTGGCCTACAAGCATCATGCTTAGAGAAAAAGCCATGCTTCTTTTAACTTACTGAAATAAAAAATCTGATGTGTTCCATTCACATGACTTTTTCTACATCTCTTCAACAAATTACTGTTAAAAAGCTTATTGTTCCATTTCTTTCATGCTAATCGAGAAAAAATTAGCAGAAATAGTCTTTTTACTCGCTTCCTTGTAATTAGAAGGGAAATATACTAGGCTCAATAGACTTAAAATGTGGTTGCTTTGGGATTGAAATCCGATTGTTTGCGTGGCCAGGAGTTGACAAGATCCCGTATGAGAAAAGTATAAATACTTTAAAACTGAAACAATTAACAAAAATATCTCAAAAACCGGTCAACTCCACGAAAAAATGTGTATGACATAAATTGTGTGTTTTAACGAGATCTACATTTTTTGTCTATCTCTACGCTTGAGTAGTTATGCAACATTCAGCAAAATTCATCCAGAATAAACAGGTCTTCAGAAGCTACTCCCAGAAAATTCAAGATATACATTTTACTTGTGATGAAAATGGCATTAATATGTGGTATTTTAATCAAAATCGTTATAGCCAATTTTTAGAAAATCAAAATTTTCGAAAATTGTTCCATGTAAAGGGCAGTTTGAGGTGGGGGGATTTTTTTGAAAATCTTCGCGTCACATTATTGAAAGATACCAAACTCAAATATAAAGTTTGGTACTTAACGGTCGTTTCCTTTTTGAGCTATGCTGTCCACAGACTTTTTTCTAAAATGTTTTTTTATTAAGGGGGTCCTAAAACATGTATTTCCAGTGAAACCTCGGTATCGAATTTTTGGGTGGAATACAATACTTCCTGTATATACTATATACATAGTCCGTATAGAGAAAGTAAACATGTAGGGATTGGGGTTATGCAATTGAGGGCGACACCTCGACACTCAGACCTATATATAGTATACTATCAACTTTAATCGATTTTAACACTACACGTAACACATCACTTAAACTTTTGGTACACAAATAACTAAGTCACTGCGTTCATTTCACTTTCCTAGCATTAGTCACTCATTAGATTGATTTTTTAATTGAATTCACTTCGCTTTGCTTCACTATACTCGTGGCCCCTTATATAGCCCGTAGCCGGGCCAGTCTTTAAAATTACGGGAACATTACGTTTTGTCCACTAGAAAGAGATTACTCCGGAAGAATGTTCTGGGTATGGGGGTAAAGAAGGTCCGAGAAGTCTTGCAGGGAATCACATAAATACCTTTGTTTAACCGGTTATTGTGTATCTTCGCTCTATTGCTAGACCGGACGAGGCAGTGACCCCTTCCCGGTCGCTCAGGGTCGTGCGCCGCAGTTACAATGCATACGTAAACACGTAATAATGTAACCAGATGTGTAGACAATTTCAGGTTACATTTCCTGGTTTTCCAGTTCCAGGTAGAGAAAATTTTAGATATCTGGTTAGCAAGTTTAGGACAATGAGATCACTAAACCTTAGAAGCGAAAAGAAATTTTCTAACAGAAGAAAAAAGTTTACGAAAGTGGTGCATTACTCAAGCGCTGTCCAAATAACTGTCTATGATATGTTTTCACAGCAAGTATGTGTTTCAAAACACCTGTTCAAGCAGCTGCTAAATTGTTTTAATTGGAATCATTAAAATGATTATTGTTAGTGAATTACAACTTCGTGAAGACCAGGAATGCCAGGGATATCTCAACGCAGATGGACACCATTTTCAACACAACCTATAACAACCTTAGTACTATGCGCGCCTCTTTTCTTGGGCACTAGTTTTACGGGGAAGCGAGGACCGGGGAGCAGAAGAGAGATAGCCGTTCTCTTCTACAGTGTTGTCAGACAAAGACAACTGTGCCATTTCGGTGAATATGTGATCCAATTTATCACGAAATAGCCAAATTATAAAACAAAACAGCGCAGATGCATGTGCGTGAACTATGGGATCTGCAGACAGGACGTAAGCTTGGCCACTAGATAACAGGGTGTATAGCGTACTTCATGTGTATAGCCTACTTGTAGCGCTGCTCTACTTCTGAAATTAGCGAATCCTACCGAATGAAGATCGGGGAGCCGAGGGCCCAATTTTTTTTTGGTAGTGTTTAACGCCCGCTTTAACTACTAATGGCACCGCAGGCGGTGACATTGATGATACATGAATGATGATGGAGCACCGGTGGAATGCGATGGCGGGGGAAACCGGAGTACCCGGAGAAAACCCGCCCCAGCGCCGTTTTGTCCACCACAAATCTCACATGCGGTCGCTTGTGATCGAACCCCGGCCGTCTAGGTGAGAGTCGAGTGGTCTAACCACTCGGCCACGGCGCGGCCCCCGAGGGCCCAAGAAAAAGCGCACGCATTATAGGGCACGAGTAATAGGGAAGCTTTAGAGCGACCCCTCCGCTGTATATAATAGTCAGAGCACTTAGCACATATACGTGCATTTTGAAACCCGGCAAGGACCCGGTCTTCCCGTCAAGCTATAGATCTATTAGCTTACTTCCGATCGTCTCGAAAGTATTCGAGCGGTTACTCCTACATCGCCTCACCCCTCTCTTCGAGGAGAGACTCCTACTCCCGGATCACCAGTTTGGTTTCCGTACTGGACATTCCACAACCCTGCAGTTGCTGCGACTGGCTGAGAAGGCTGCCCTGGGCTTCCAGGACAACTTCAAAACAGTCGCGGTACTCTTGGACGTGGAAAAGGCCTTCGCCACCACGTGGCATCAGGGACTCTTGTACAAGCTCAAGAACGCAGAAATCCCTCCCCCCTACCTTCACCTGCTTAGTAGCTTCCTTCGGGACCGCACTTTCAGGGTGGGGTGGAGGGGAGGCATTCCACAGTCAGACCCATAGCGGCGGTAGTGCCGGAAGGCAGCGTGCTGTCGCCGTTACTCTTTGCCGCCTACATGTCCGACTTCCCCACAGAACCCAGTACAGTTACGTGCCAGTATGCCGACGATGTCCTCATAATGGCACGTAACAAGAACGCCCGACATTGCTTCCCCCCGCTACAGAGACAGCTCCAGGCCATAGGCAGATGGAGTGAGCAGTGGCGGATGGCCATCAGCCCGCAGAAGAGCTCAGCTCTACTGCTGGCTAAAGTCCGTGGCTGGCGACCGGAGAGGTCGCTGAGGTTGCGGCGGCGGCGGATCCCCTGGGTCCGCACCGCCAAATACCTTGGAGTCCTCCTCGACCGCGGCCTTACTTTCACTTCACATGTCAGGGAGAAGGTCGGTATGGGACACGCTGCCCTACGGCAGTTGTTTCCCATCTTCCGCTCCACCATGCCTACACACCTAAAACTACGGCTGTACCGCGCGGTCATCCCGCCCCTGATGCTGTACGGCTGCGAGGTCTGGGGTTCGGTGGCTCGTTCCACCATCCGCAGACTGCAGACCGTGCAGAACAGGGCATTGAGGATGATATATGGCACAGACCGTAGATTCCCGTCCTACATTCTCCATTCCCACTTCGGAATCCCTTACATAGTGGACGTTGTGCGAAAAAGAGCTCGCACAATATACACTAAACTTGCTCCTCACCCAAATCCCCAAGTGAACACTCTCGGTCTTTACGACCACACGCTGCATAGGAGACGCGTAAGCTACCGCCTTCCCAAGGACGCATTGGGATGGTAGTTTTCCGGCCGCCTCTCCCTTCTTTACAGTTCTACCCGCCAAGTTAAGCAGCATCGGGCCCGGTCTCAACTCGGACGGGTGACCGTCCAGTTGTACTCCGACCAGATCTGCAACACTGGCTTCCCCCACCCCGTACCTACATCCTTTCAGTTCTCCCCGCTAGCCGGCACTGCTTTCCTTGACAGCCCGCAAGCGGCTGGCCAAGTTAAGCAGCATCGGGCCTGGTCCCTCTCTGGGTGGGTGACCACTCAGGTAGGTAAGCCAGCCCGCGTCGGCTGCACAGAGGGGAAACACCCTGCCCACATTACTTCGACACAGACATAAACGCTCACTCACTCACTCAAGTTACTGGCTGGCTGAGGTTCAGCCAGAGTGTTTTTGCTGCGTACCCACCCTCAACAGGGTTTAACCGCAGAGTTTTTATTTCGGGATGGGGTGTTAAGGATGGCTGTTTCATTTTTTTTTTTTTTTTTTTTTTTTTTTGGGATGGGTGTGGGTAAAAAGGAGGTAGCATTTTGCTCCCCAACGAATGTCAATTGGGTGCAGCGACCCTTCTACACTTCTGGTGTATGGAGTTTCAATATTATGCGTTAAAAAACATATTATAATAATTTTGCAGGTTTTAATTTAGAAGCTAGTCACCTCTTGGTGAGGTTGTAATGGAGCTCAGCTTTTGTGCGGCTGTTGGAGTTGCTCCAATGTTATCTGGTATGCCCGCAAGCCATGCGGGGAACCCGATGACGCCTGAAGCGGCGTGTACTGGGATTGTAATCACCAAGAGACCTAACCAGGACGCTCTGATGTTGGTGTAACTTATCGTAAAATTTTGTGGCCCGGCGTCTAATTTCGTCCTCCACATATGGTAGCGAGGAAGCCTCATGCAGCAGCCTCACGGGGAATGCACGGCCCACAGAATAGATGGACCGGAGTCCTCTGTTCTGTGCCCGTTGGAGCAGGAGCAACCAGCTGTCTGCGGCCATGCCCCAGACCTCGCAGGCGTATAGCATGAGGGGGATTATCAGCGCCCGGAAAGGGTGTATCTTTAGACGAACAGGCATCCCGGACTTCAGCATGGGGTACAGGGAGGCGATAGCCCCCTGTGCCTTGGCTGAGACGCCCCGTACGCGCTCGCCAAAAGTTAGACCCTTGTCCAGTTTAACCCCCAGGTAGGAGACGGAGTTTCGCCACTCAATTCTTTGGCCCTGGTAGGACAGTGTGGGACAGTCTGCGGGGATGTGGCGCTTTGTAAAAACAATGGCGTGGCTCTTGTCCGCGTTCACGGACATTCGCCAACGCCGGCACCATCCTTGGATGAGGCGGAGATGTCGTTGTATGGGGTTGAAGGCTCTGATTAAGTGTCTGTCTGTGTTGTACAGCAGCACGTCATCCGCATACTGGGCGATGTTGACAGACTGCTGGGTTGGAAAGTCTGTCATGTAGATGTTGAAGAGGGTCGGGGATAGTACAGAGCCTTCGGGGACTCCGCCTCTTGCAGGTCGTCGTGTAGATGTTTTCCCCGCGACTGTGACGTGGAAGTGTCTGTGTCTTAGGTAGCTGTGCAGTATGTAGAGTGCCTGTGTGGGTAGTCCCAGGTGGATGAGTTTGTATAGGAGACCCGCGTGCCAGGTCGTTGAGAAGGCCTTTTCAACGTCCAGCGATACCGCGACAGTGAATGCGCCCTCCTGGAAGCCCAGGGTGGCCACCTCCACTACCCGCAGCAGCTGCTGGGGCGTTGAATGCCCAGGACGAAATCCAAACTGGTGGTCTGGGATGGCTTGGATGTCCCTAGAAGCGGGGACAGGAGACATAAACGCTTGCACAAGACTACATCTTTTATATCACACGGGTAAATCCGCGAGAAAATCGGATAGGTACCGTGGTGATTTGCCCCCGCCCGAGTACACTCGGGCGACTAGTTCCTGCTCCTGGCTCCTGGCTCCAGGCACATATACGTGCGATCCGCGGCCGGAAATGTAACAAACGTATGCCGGTCTCTGTGGCCGCGCTCGCTAAAGTGCCTAGCTACGGTGCTTCGTGGCATATGGGGTCGTGGGTTCGAGTCCCGCCTTGGGCAGGGGTGCTTCTGTGTTAATGTGTGTGTGTATGTGAATTTGGAAGCTAAAAACAAAACCGTACATCAACTTTAATTACTACATTTACAAATTAGTGTTGATTGAAGGATCAAAGAGAAATAAGAAACATATTTATTTTACAGTATAAGTTTCACATAGTTTAAGTAACAATGGAGAAAGAGGAACGTTTAAGTTTTGGACTACGGTTGGTTTTTACAAAACTTCTTTCATTTCAAAGGTACCTAACATACATTCGTTAACTACAAGCAGCCATAGCATGCGTCCAGCGACAGCACCTGAAGGCCTGCTCTTAAATGAGTCATAAAAGATGGAAGCACATTTGCAAAATATACATCCGCTGCTACCACCACCATGTCCCATTGACCTCGCCATTGTCATGCGGTCGTAAATGCCACAGACGAACAAACAAATACACAAAAGTATCAGAGAGGCGGCGCCTGCTCGACAAGAATAAGGCAACTTCGCTAACAGCCTGTCTCTTTGCCCATTAACCAAGCAGTAATAAAACTAAAGTAACGTGAAGGCATATAAGAAAATACGAGTATTAAAAATGGTCGTTTGAGTTGAGACTGAGCAGACGGGCCTAAGAATCTCCGCCCGGAAGTTTGGCTTTTACGACTATTTATGGGTCCAAACTTTTATTTTATTGCTATTTTTATCTCTAATGTTTACAAATATTTACGTTTACCTATTGCACATTTTACACACGTTTCATGTTGCCCTTGCCCAATGAGGCGATTGCTTGAAGAAGAGCGTGTAGTCCAAAAATGCGTGTTGAGATATACATTTTTACTTTCTCTACACGTACTACGTAAATAGTGTATAGAAAAGGTACTGCGTTGCACCCAAAAATTACATAACGAGATTTCATCGAAAATACATGTTTTGGGTGTCCCTGAATCCAAAAAAAGCATTTTTGAAAAAATTCCGTGTGTGTGTGTGTGGACAGCATAGCTAAAAAAAACAAAAAATCCGTTAAATACCAAGCTTAGTATTTAAGTCCAGTATCTGTTAAGGGTGCGACACGAAGATTTTCAAGAACAACCCCCACCCTCAACTACCCTTTGCATAGAAACTTTTTCGGAAATTTTGATTTTTTCAAAAATGGTAATAACAATTACGATTAAAATATCGCATATTAAAGTTATTTGTCTGACAAATAAAATGTATATCTTGAATTTTCTGGGAATAGCCTCTGAAGACTACTTTATTCTGGATGAATTTTACGGAATTTTGCATAAACTGGCAAACCGTAAGAGACGGACAAAAGCTTAGTTAACAGATAATGTAGAGCTCGTTAAAACACACAATTTATGTTACATACAATTTTACCGTGGAGTCGATCGTTTTTGAGATATTCATTATTATTGGTTTCAGCTTTAAAAAACGTATACTTTTCTCATACGGGAATTTGTAAACTCCTGTCCATATAAACAAAGGAGCTTCAGTCGCATAGCAACCAGCTTTTGGCTAATACTTTAGCTTATGCTACTCCCTTATATCCCTTCTACTTGCAGGGAAGCAGATAAGACTATTTCTGCTAATTTTTTCTCGATTAGCATGAAGTAAAAAGAATAAGCTTTTTAGCAATAATTTGTTGCAGAGATGTAGAGAAAGTCATGTGAATGAAACGCATCAGATTTTTAGAAAAAGGTCGGGTGTGCGTGTGTGTCTGTGTCTGTGTGCGTCTGAGTGTGTGTGTGTGTGTGTGTGGACAGTAGAGCTCAAAAACGAAAAGAACGTTAAATACCAAACTTGATATTTAAGTTTAGTATCTTCCAGGATGCGACACGAAGATATTCAAGAAAATCTCCCCACTCCCAACTACCCTTTGCATGGAAAATTTTTTCGAACATTTTTATTTTCTCAAGAATGGCTCTAACGATTTTGATTACAATATCGCATATTAAAACTATTTACCTGTCAAATAAAATGTGTATCTTGAATTTTCTGGGAATAGACTCTGAAGATATTATTCTGGATGAATTTTACGGAAGTTTGCATAACTGGCATATCGCAAGAAATACACAAAAACTTACCTAACAGAAAATGTAGAGCTCGATAAAACACACAATTTATAATACATACACTTTTTGTGGAGTTGACAGTTTTTGAGATATTATCTACTTGTTGATGGTTTCAGCTTTAAAATACTTATACTTTTCTCATGCGGGACTTTGCAACTCCTGGCCATACAAACAAAGGCACTTCAGTCACATGGCAACCAGCTTTTAAAAGATTTTTGACTATCACTTTAGCCTAGTGAATTCTCTAGTTCCCTTCTACTTACAAAGAATCAAGTAGAAAGACCATTTCTGCTAATTTTTTCTCGATTAGCATGAAGGAAATAGAAAAATAAGTTTTTTAACAATAATTTGCTGCAGAGATGAATGGAACACGTCAGATTTTTAAATATTTTTGTTACAGCATTTTATTATTACAGCATTTTATTGCTGGTTATACCACCGTCCCTGAATATTTCCACTTGACAGTTTAGGTGGTTTCACGTAATATTGGATATATTGTGATTGGAAAGTTGCTAGTAAACAACAACTACAACTGCTGAACCGTTCTATCGTGTCTAGAGTCGCATATATACAGTGTACATAGTAGTGAATGCCGATGAATAATAACTAATTCGTTATTACTCGTATTATGTTTAATTGAAAACAGCACACGCATAAAATATTGCAATGTATGTAGAATAAGTTGCGTACTTTTCGACAATGTAGTAGGAATTAAAGCAAACTTGCTTGTTACAAAGGATAAATGAAACAGATATAAGCTTGGCATAATAAAGTGATTTTCATTCAACGGTTTAAAATTGCAAGGATGAACTCCATCTAAATCTCAGTCATCACCATCCTCGGAAGCATAATCATCGTCGCCATCATGTTTCACTCGGTTGCTTATTAGAGGTATGATCAGAAATTAAGGTTACAAGGCTCATATTCTTGGTGCTTCGTCTTTCATAGCGAACTTAGTAGTGTGCGGTAATTCTAATACATGCTGGTGGCAGCTGTGCAGAGTTCCAGCCTGTCACCTACAGCGCTAGTGCAAGGAAAACACAAATGGCGACTCGTTTGGAAAACTGGTCTCTCAAAGAAATCCGCTCAGTTTTTCGAATTCTATAGGCGAAACTGTAAGAGAGACTGCAATGTCTCGCCAGCACTTTGATGCCGAAAGTTTGCGGCCGGTAGAGAAAACGTCACCGACGAGGATCGCAGTGTCCGAACCAGCACGGCATCTACAGATAGCTCAGGTGGAGGAGCTGATTCAGGACAACAGTAGGATTACGTTACGAACATGGAGGCAGAACTGCGAATATCTTTCGGGAGCATTCAGCACTTTGTTCACTATATTCTGCAGTATCGGAAAATTTGTTCCCGATGGGTTCCACGAAACCTGTCCGACCAACACAAGATGAAGTGCATAGGGGCAAATCATCTACTTCTGCAACGGTTCTCCACAAAAGGGAACAGTTTTCTTCACCGCATTGTCAGAATGACGAAACATGCACCACTACTATACCCCTAGTAGTAAGCGGTCGTCATTGGAGTAGAAACACCCCTCTTCTCCAAAGACAAAGGAGTTTAAGTTGGCGCCATCTGCCGGGAAAGTGATGACCACCGTGTTTTGAGAGAGCGCAGGTGTCATATACGTGAAGTTTTTGGAAAGAATGCACACAGTGAACTCTGACCGATACTACAACACCATGAAAGGATTGCGCGAAGCAATCAGGAGGAAACGGTCCGGACTCTTCGCCAAGAAGTACATCATCTTCCTTCACGGCAAACGCGTGACCACATACATCCTAGAGGACCACCTTCCCTACTGCCCGTATTTTGCTCCAAGCGATTTTCACCTTTTTTCCCCACACCTAGGAGACCGGCGATTCGCTCCAGATGATCAGCTACAACACTTCACGGCAACGTGTTTGAACACCTAAGGATAGGAGTTTTACCAGGAGGGAATATTAAAACTCATCCCACGAAGGAAAAGTGCCTCAATCGATATGGAGATTGTAGAAAAGTAACCTAATGTATGTGCTATCACATGGATGTATTGGTTGTACGAAACAAATTATACTCGTTTCATTGCAGGCTTTATAACCTTAGTTTCTAATCATCCCTCGTATGGCTGTACTTGCTCAGTCCAAGAGCTGCTGCAGTTTGCTGCACGATTTTATCACCAGGAACAAAGGGATGCCCATTAACCTTCAACTACTCCTCCCGTTCAAAGAATTCCCGGGTCCTTTTTAATAACTCCAATGGCTGGTTAAGTGGCACACTATTGCGCAAAAGATTTTAACTTTGCAAACCATCACCCGGTGTTCGGCGTCATATTTGAGGTATTGCTACTCTTCAAAGCTTGTATAAATAAATAATATGAATGAAAAATATTCTTAATACATAGTTCCTTATGAGCAGAAGGGAGCTAAGGGAATACACTAGCTAAAGTGATAGTCAAATGTATTAAAAGCTGTCGCTATACAACTGTCATTGAAATTCGCTTCTTTGCATGACCAGGAATAAAACAAAAGAAACTCGGGTGACTTCCTGTTTCAGAAAGTGTAAATATTTTAAAATTGAAACCAATAACAAAGAATATCTCGGAAACGGTTACCTCCACAACAAAAATGTAAGAACATAAATTATGTGCTTTGATGATATCTACATTTTTTGTTTAGTAAGGTTCTGTCTGTCTCTTACGGATTACTAGTTATGCAAGTCATTCAGAATGAAGGGGACTTTAAAGGCTATCCAAGGAAATTAAAGATATACCTTTTTTGTTTTTCATGTAAATCTTTAATATATGGTATTTTAATCCAAATCGTTATAGCCATTTTTGATAAAATAAAAATTTTCGAACATTTTCCCATGTGAAGAATAGTTTAGGGTAGGGGATTTTCTTGAAAATCTTCGTGTCGCGTCCTTGGGAGATACTAAACATAATACCAAATTTATATTCAACGGACTATACGCTTGAGAGTTATGCTATCCACAGGCACACACACAAACACACACACGCGCCCGCCCGCCCGCCCGCGCACAGACTGACTTTTTCTTAAATTATTTTTTTTTCTTTAATTCAGGGTGTCTCTCAAAGTATATATTTCAGGGAAAATCTTGATATAAAAAATGTGGGTGGAATACAATATCTTCTCTACTTAATATGTACAATGTGCGTACATACGTGCTAGAGAAAGTGAAAATGTTAAGACAGCAGACTGAAGCGGACACAGTGGCAAAAGTTGATAGTGTGTGCGAAAAAGAGACTTTTTCTCATTAGACATACGGAAAAATGATTTATACAAGGTTACGTTTTAACGTTTTTTACTTTCTCTACATGCATTATGTATGTACATCATGCATAGATAAGGAGTTGTATTTGCACCCAAAATTCGACGTCAAGATTTCAACGCAAAAACATGTTTTGAGGTCCCATGAGTCCAAAAAAATCAGTTTTAGAACAGATCCATGTGTGAATCTGTGGACAGCGTAGCTCAAAAACTAAAAGATGCGACACGAATATTTTCAAGAAAATCTCTCTAACCCAAACTACACTGTACATGAAAAAAGTATGGAAAATTTTGAGTTTCTCAAAAATGGCTCTAACATTTTGATTAAAATGCCGTATATTAAAACTATTTACATAACAAATAAAATGTATATTTTGAACTTTCTAGGAATAGCTTCTGAAGACCTGTTCATTCTGGATGAATTTCGTTGAATTTTGCATAACTGGTAAACCTTAAGGGATAGACAAAAACGCAGTACACAACAAATTTAGATCTCGTTAAGATACACAATTTATGTCACATACATTTTTGTTGCAGAGTTGACCGTTTACGAGATATTCCTTCTTATTGGTTTCAATTTTAAACTATGTATCTTCTCAGACGGATCACCTTTCGTTTCATCTATCTTTTGGTTTTTCTGGAAATGCAAAGCGAACCGAACTTCAATTTTCACATACGACCGGCTTTTAAAAGATTTGACTAACGCTTTAGCCTAACGTAGTCCCTTATTTCCCTTCTACTTACGAGGAAGCAAGTAATAACATAATTTATGCTAATGTTTATCTCTATTAGCATGATGCAGATAAAGGAAAAATCTTTTGTAAGAATAGGGGGTTTGCAGAACAGCTAGATAAAGTCATGAGAATGGAACACATCAGACTTTTTTTTATATATAAGTTTCAACAACCCTAGCTGGTGACATCATTGAACCTTGCATTCCTATTACTGCCTATGGGCCCATTGCTCATTCAGGATCCTTCATTCTATGATTAAATGTCGCTGGGTCCTCGACAGGGTTCTGGCCCTAAGCATCCACGTGCAAGTCCCAGGGACATAAGTCCTCCATACGGGGAGGGCAAACCGACTAAGTTAAGCTTTCTTGTAGTATTCCTATTAACGAGA
This sequence comes from Hymenopus coronatus, assembly GCA_030762935.1. NCBI lineage: Eukaryota > Metazoa > Arthropoda > Insecta > Mantodea > Hymenopodidae > Hymenopus > Hymenopus coronatus. The sequence goes on along the minus strand of CM060900.1, from coordinate 92,159,165 downwards.
TGTATGTTAAGTTTGACCAAAATTTTTGAAAAATTATTTTTATTCATAATAAACTGATATGAATTCTAAACGTTCTTTTTCCCCACTTGGCGAAATTTAACTGCCAATTAACTGAAGTTATAAATGGAAATGTGTATGTTTGTTAATATGCTCTCCCAAACTTAAACCTTATTTTCTGGAAAATTTTTGCAACACTTTTCCATACTCAAAATGTTCCACAAGACGCAATTTTTGGTAATTTGTTTCCATATGTTTATCCACCTCTCAAAAGTACATTAAAGAAAATGATCATTTACTTTTTTCGAAATAATATTCCTATTTTAAGAAATAAACTATTTAATTCTGTAAAATCAAGAGTTTTTTGGAACGTAACAATGTTTCTACATAATTGGGGCTAAAATAAATATATAATATGACAGGTTTATTTGTAAACACATTTTCAGTAAAACTGAACTTTTTGTGTGGATATTTTAAAACTGCATCACATGGCTCAGTTTTACCATCAAATTAATTTAGATAATAAAAATATGTTATTTAAATAAACTTGGAAGCTAGAATGTTGATACGTAGGAAAAAATATCACTATTACTGTGTGTAATAGCTAGTTTAAATTTCAATCATATCTGTGGATTTTCCAAATATCACTGTTACTGTGTGTAATAGCTAGTTTAAATTTCAATCATATCTGTGGATTTTCCAAATATCACTATTACTGTGTGTAATAGCTAGTTTAAATTTCAATCATATCTGTGGATTTTCCAAATATCACTGTTACTGTGTGTAATAGCTAGTTTAAATTTCAATCATATCTGTGGATTTTCCAAATATCACTATTACTGTGTGTAATAGCTAGTTTAAATTTCAATCATATCTGTGGATTTTCCAAATATCACTGTTACTGTGTGTAATAGCTAGTTTAAATTTCAATCATATCTGTGGATTTTCCAATTATCACTGTTACTGTATGTAATAGCTAGTTTAAATTTCAATCATATCTGTGGATTTTCCAAATATCACAGCTGTCTTACTTTAAGCTAGCCGATTGTGAATCATTTAATTATAATCCTGTGTTTCATTTTAATACGTTTCGAAAGGACACGTTTCTGTCACATAGGTCTCGCAAAGTCCAAGAGTAAAACAAAATATAAAAATCTGATGTGTACCATTCACATGACTTTCTCTACATCTCTGCAACAAATTATTGTTCTATTTACTTCATGCTAATCAGTAAAAAATTATCAGAAATAGTCATATTACTTGCTTCCTTGTAAGTAGAAGCGAAATAAGGGAGTACCATAGATTAAAGTGATAATCAGAAGCTGGTTGCTATGTCACTGAAGTTCCTTTGTTTGTATGGACAGCAGTTGACAAATTCCTGTATGAGAAAAGTATAAGTTTTTCATAGCAGAAACCAAAATTAAGGAATGTCTCAAAAACGACGAACTCCACGAAAAAAATGTATATGACACAAATTGTGTGTTTTGACGTGCTCTACATTTTTTGTGTAGTAAGTTTTTATCCATCTCTTACGGCTTAGCAGTTATCAAAATTCAGTAAAATTCATCCAGAATAAGCTACTCTTCCGAGGCTATTCCCAGAAAATACAAGATATACATTTTATCTGTCAGGTAAATATCTTGAATATATGAAATCTTAATCAAAATCGTTAGTCATTTTTGAGAAAATCAAAATCTTCGAAAAAAGTTCCATGTAAAGAGTAGTTGGGGGTGGTGGGATTTTTCTCAAAATCTTTATGTCGCATCCCTGGACTATACTGAGCTTAAATACCAAGTTTGGTATTTTACCTACTTTTCGTTTTTGAGTTATCGTGTTCACAGACACACTGACACACATACACACGGACACGGATCTTTTTCCGAAAATGCTTTTTTTTTAGATCAAGGGGGCCCTAAAACATGTACTTTTTATGGCACCACAGGCGGTGTGTGTGCGTGTGTGTCTGTGTGAGAGAGAGAGAGAGAGTGTGTGTGTGTGTGTGTGTGTGTGTGTGTGTGTGGACAGTAGAGCTCAAAAACGAAAATAACGTTAAATACCAAACTTGATATTTAAGTTTAGTATCTTCCAGGATGCGACACGAAGATATTCAAGAAAATCTCCCCACTCCCAACTACCCTTTGCATGGAAAATTTTTTCGAACATTTTTATTTTCTCAAGAATGGCTCTAACGATTTTGATTACAATATCGCATATTAAAACTATTTACCTGTCAAATAAAATGTGTATCTTGAATTTTCTGGGAATAGACTCTGAAGATATTATTCTGGATGAATTTTACGGAAGTTTGCATAACTGGCATATCGCAAGAAATACACAAAAACTTACCTAACAGAAAATGTAGAGCTCGATAAAACACACAATTTATAATACATACACTTTTTGTGGAGTTGACAGTTTTTGAGATATTATGTACTTGTTAATGGTTTCAGCTTTAAAATACTTATACTTTTCTCATGCGGGACTTTGCAACTCCTGGCCATACAAACAAAGGCACTTCAGTCACATGGCAACCAGCTTTTAAAAGATTTTTGACTATCACTTTAGCCTAGTGAATTCTCTAGTTCCCTTCTACTTACAAAGAATCAAGTAGAAAGACCATTTCTGCTAATTTTTTCTCGATTAGCATGAAGGAAATAGAAAAATAAGTTTTTTAACAATAATTTGTTGTAGAGATGAATGGAACACGTCAGTTTTTTAAATATTTTTGTTACAGCATTTTATTGCTGATTATACCACCGTCCCTGAATCTTTGCACTTGACAGTTTAGGTGGTTTCACGTATTACTGGCAATATTGTGATAGCAAAGTTGCTAGTAAACAACAACTACAACTGCTGCACCGTTGGGGGCCCTAAAACATATATTTCCGGTAAAATCTCGGTATCGAATTTTTGGGTGGAGTGCAATACCTCTCTATACACTATGTACATAGTGCCTATAGAGAAAGTAAAACTGGAATACCCAAAAGCATTAGTTAATAAAACGCATGGATACAGCAACAGATATAAAGTAGAAGTCAATCAGGAACTAAAGCGGTTTCCAGCACTTGGACGCATGCTGGATCGATCTTCGAATTATATGTATGTTATCTGATGGAAATGAGATGAATATCTACAGGTGACCAAGAGCCTAATCTAAGCTTCTCGTTTTATTCTAGCTGCTTGTTTCAGTTTGGGAGACAGCTACACCCATAAATAAAAACTACTTGTTAGCAATCCCGAATGAGCACCCAAGTTATCTTATTGCCATCATGAACACACAAAACCCCCAATCGTGCGAGATACACGAAGTCTGCGCAAAAGGCTGTCTGTTGAGTTAAAACCAAGGATGAGGCCAAGGTTTAAATAGAAGACAGTTTTAATTGTATTCGCTAATCAACATTTGAAGAGGTGATGACGCAACTAATTGCCCAGACAAAGCTGATGACCAATTAAATCCCATTTTGTCTTAATTTATTACCTTCTCTACAACCGCTACCTTAGTGCGGTGGTAGCGCGGCTGCTTACCAAGTGGGAGACCTGGGTTCGATTCCCAGCACCGGCGTGGGGATTCCCACCCCCGTCTGAGAGACCTGGCCCGGGGTGCATTCATTCTCGTGAGGTCCCTGGGGGTGGGGGCTAATTGAGGAGCTACCTGTTAGAGAAGTAGCGACCAGGTCATGAGGACCGCATTAACCGGACGGGGGGGGCGGGGTTCGAGGCGCTGACCACGTCTCACCCTCCAATACTGCATTCCATGACGTCTGTCATGAACCGAGATGGGGGACGTAGCGACCGGGCAGTAGGTCAAGGTTCCTTGTGAGCTGTCGTACGATGGAGTTATTATTACAACTTAAAGTAAGTAGAGGAAGTAGGGGATTTCACCGGAAATACAGGTTTTGAGGAGTTTCTGAATCCAAGAAAAAGCATTTTTATTAAAAGACCATTGTGTGTGCGTGTCAATCTTAAGAATATAACTCAAAAAGGAAAACTCGGTTAAACAACAAAATTTTAATTTTAACGCCATAGCCGGGATTTGAACCTCAGATCTCCTGGTCTCCATTCAGCTGTTCCAACCAATGAACTACCATGGCAACATGTCCGCACGGCACCAAATTCTCCAACTGAACGCGATTTTCCCAATAAACCATAAGGAGATGTTAAATTATTTTGAAGTGAAATACCACAATGACGACTTGCAAACTTCGTAAGTCCTGGGGTGTATAGAGACCGGGATATCCGTGGTTCAAATCCCGGTCAAGACACTAAATGACTGACTCTACCTCTCCAGCTCCTGTCCTACACTCTAGTATTGTGGAAGAAACAATCAATTCACATTGTTATTTTAAGTTCTCCTTCTAATTATCCTCCACTATAAACTACCCTTCACTCGAAAATGTTTATTTTTTCAAAAATGGATCTAACGATTTTGATCAAAATACTTAATTAAGACAACTTCATCACAAAAGAAAAGTACCTATATCCTGAATTTTCTGGCAATAGACTCTGGAGTCCTCTTCTTTCTGAATGAACTTTAATTGGTAAACCGTAAAATACCTATATACAAAATCTCGCTATACAAAAACTATATATCTCGTTAACGCACACAATTTATGTGAAATACAGTTTTATTTACTATGTGAAGTTAACTATTCTGACGCATTTTTTCATTTTGGTTTGAATTTTTCAATATTTATACATTTCTAAAATAGGAAGTCGTTAGTCGCCTTTCTCCGCCCTTTTTATCCTCCTGATCACGCAGCGGTAACGAAATTTCATAGGTATCATGCTGCGCTAAGCTCTTAAAATATTTGACTATTATTTAAGCCTGCTGTATTCCCTCTTCTCAATCCATCCACAAAGAAATGTGGAATAAAACAAAACCTACAAACTTTCATCTCGATTAATGTGAAGTAGATATAAGATTAAACTTTTTTGGTTTCTCTAGCACGTATGAACAATTTACATAGTAGGTAGAGAAGGTATTGTATTCCACCCAAAAATTCAATACCGATATATCACTAGAAATGCATGTTTTGAGACCCTTGAATCCAAGAAAAGCACTTTTAGAAAAATGTTAGTGTATGAGTTCAGCATAGCTAAAAGACGAAATGACCGTTAATATACACAACTTGGTATTTAAGGTTAGCATCTTCTAAGAATGCGAAATGAAGGTTTTAAAAAAATCCTCTCACCCCAAACTAATCTTTACATAGATTTGTTCGACTTTTTTTTTTTTTTTTTTGAAAACAGTTTTTCTCAAAACTGGCTATAACGATTTTGATCAAAATCCCGCATATTACAGATATTTACATCACAAATAAAATGGGAATAAGTCCTGAAGATCTCTTCAGTCTGGACTAAGTTTGCATACTGATAAGCATAGGAGATAGACAATAACTTACTACGCAAAACATATGGATCTTGTTAAAACACAATTTACGTTATATATATTGTTTGTAGTGTTGACCGTTTCCGAAATATTTCTTGTTGTCAATTTCAAGTTTAAACTATTTAACGCTTCTCAAACGGGAAGCCACCTTTTCTTTCATCTCTTTTGTTTTACTCTTGGTCATGAAAAGATACCGAAATTCAATTGTTCACACAGCGGCCAGCTTTTAAAAGGTTTGACTATCGCTTTAGCCCTGTATGTCCATATTTCCCTTCTGCTTGGAAGGAAGCATGTAGTAAGACAATTTCGTTAACGTTTATGTCGATTAGCATGCTGTAAATAATGGAATAATTTGTATAGGAGTAGTTTGTTTATAGAACAGATGGAGAAAGTAGTGAATACAACACATAGGATTTTGTAAGATTAGTTTGTTGAAGAATGGGAGCAGAAAGTCGTGTGAATGAGACGCTCTTTTACATGCATGTCAGTGTTGTTTACTGTAAACCTTAATTCAATAAACGGAATATAACCAGATGTTAGTAATAACAAAGTAAATTAAGTAACTGAAGATTTTCAGTGCTCAGTTTGTATTTCCCATAATTCTACCATAAAATTTAATCCAAAGATCATTAATTGAACATATATTGCTTGCAACACGATTAAGGTTACTACCCCTTTAGCTAACAAATTCCGGTTGCCTATGAAGGGCATTATGAACTGTAAAATATTAATAATTATGACATTGGATTTCATGCCGCCTTTAACATCACACCTTGGATCCGGCATTACAATAATTTTCATGGTGTATTTAAACTCCTACGCACTTTCGCGCAATTTCTGCGCAAATTTTGCCACCCCTTCCTTATTCATTCCACTGTACCTGTTTAGCTGTGTACGTGACGAATAACAATAGACAGTGACATTTCATTGAGGACGGTACACGAGAATGCTAGCAACAAATTTCTCGTAGAATGTGAAATTGATAATTTCTGCGTTCAGAATATTAAAGGGGCTGAAAATTTAATGCGTTACAAACAATTGGGCTTCGTGAAAACTGTAACATCAAATGAAATTTAAATTCTGCACACGCTAATCAGGATAGAAACGCTAAACTTTCAGATACGAGTATAAACAAAATAAACTATATTACGAGTGATAACGCTCCAGTTTAGATGAAGAACCCCTTCTGTCAATACTGCGTCCCTTGGAATCTACCATTAAGCCTGACATTGATGATTTGTGGATCAGCTTTCTACTACATGCCCGAAAAAAAAGTTTTGTAAAGCCTCATTTGAGGGAAAAAAAACAGCAAGACGTATGTTTGTACCCGGCCAATTGCCTTTGAAACTGGCTAGCTCCGCCACTGTTGTACTTAACGTTGCGAGCAGGTGAAATGCGGAGACATCCCCTCTGTTTAACAACTCCACGCTCAATACTGAAACCTTCTTGGGCTTAACAAACCTTTGGATGAAATCTCAATGTTTTAGTGAGAATTAGTCAAAAGTATATTTAGAGAATCTCATAGCCAGATGAAATAGCTGCGCGGTAACCTGTGAGGCTCGCATTTGGGAAATTTCTATTTCTGCGGGTTCAACCACTCGGTCCGTGGGTTTTTTTCGTGGTTTCCTCGGGTCCGTAAGCGAATGCTGGAGTGTCCCCCCTACTACCATTGATTTTCTGCCCATAATTTACTTTAATCTGTTTTACCTCGTATATTTTAGGGTTCTAGAAGTACATGAGGGATGTTGTGCTGCCGCAAGACGGTGGAATTTGCACTATAGAAACTTTTTTTTTTCCTAATGCTTGGCGGCACTCCTCGGGCTCCCTTCCTTCCTGGGAGTGTCTTGTCTATTTCCGGGACCCCAGGGTTTTGCGAGTGGCTAAGGCGAGCCTAACCGGTGTCAATATTGGTGTCACGTTCGAATCGTTAGGGAATCCGTCCTTGCTAGCGCACATCGTTGTAGTCGCCCACTTCGGGTCTCCCTTCATCTCTTCCTCCCAGAGGTCACGATGGAAGTACAAAGGGGACACTGTGGTCTATCTACGGTACTGTACTCCAGTTACCGGAGGCCCCTGCGTCAAACTATTCCAAACTTCCAGAAAATGTTATTAAATATTCCCTGGTATGCAAAACCTAATTACCCCTATATATGATTCAAGTATATATGTCGAATGATAGTGTTGTATTTTGACGTGCTTCAATGCAACTCCCCAAAGCATCCCATACGTGTTCAATGGGATTTAAATTGGGGGAACGGGCAGATCAGTCCATTTGCCAAATATCCTCTCGTTCCAAGAGATCCTCCACCTACGTTGCAGTCGCGCATTGTCATCCATAAAAATGAAACCAGGGCCAACTACACCCCTGAAAAGACACACATGGAGAAGGAGTACAGTTCCACAATAACGTTGACCAGTGAGAGTACCGTGATCAAAGGTTTGGAGGTCGATACACCTTAGCAACATTATACCTCCCCATAACATAACACCCGGACCACCAAAACGATCAATTTCATGGACGTTCTTGGGTGCATTACGTGTTCCCACCTCTCACTAAATGAGGATATGTGTAGATCACTATTCAGAAAATCTGATCTCATTTGAGAAGAGCATGCGACCCCATTCCTCGTTGCTCTCATTCTGGTGCTCTTGGGATCATTGAAAACGGTGCTGCCGATGTGCGGGTGTCACTGAAACACAACTTACTGGCCATCGGGAAAAGAGACCACCTCTATGCTGTCGCCATGCCTAGTAGTCCTGTTAAATGTGGTTACTGTTTGAGATGGATCCTTTCTGTCTTGTTGCACAGTGTAGCGGTCATCTCCTTCTGTAGTTGACCGTGGTGGATCAGCTCCTCTCCTTTAGACAGCAGTGCCTGCGGTTGGAAGGCTCCCTGTGCACAATGATACAATGCTGTAATCAATACCAAACTCCTGGGCAATACTCTTCACACTTCGTCCTTCTTCCAGGTTCCCGATGATTCTTCTCCTGTGAAGTCGTCTAAATGTTGACTGTGGGTCTTATTGTAAAGAAGAAAACCACTACAGCACACCGTAATAGCTCGCTGATTGCCACACACTGTCTTGTCCTGTTACTTCAACCGCCCCTTGTTGTGGGGCCAGAACTATTTGGTCCTATAGTCTCGCTAAATTCATGCTATGTGACCGCCAGCTTTGTGAGTACGTGCGAGAGACCTCTGGCAACATGCTCCCGCATTTTCGTTCATTCCACCAAATGGTTCATATGTTATGTTAATTTATCGATTTCTCCTTAGGTTTTGCACACCAGTACATATTACCAAATTAACTTAAATATAGAAACTCGGGTGAATTTTCGATGAACTCTTGGTAAATAAAGAATTGGTAAAATGTGTTATTTCATAAACCTCAAAACAATCATAACTTCTAACTTCAATCCACATAATACCTCTCTTAGTGGAAGTAATTAAGATAGTATAGTTGCCTATTCTCCTAACGCGACATGAACTCGCTTGATTTTGTGCACTGCAGTGTGTAAACACATATCAGCTGGAGCGGGCATCTGACACTAGTGGTGACACTCGTTCCACGAAGTGTCGTGTATTAGTTTATAATGTCGGGAATAAAAAGCAATTCAACATGTAGACCATCGACTCCTATTTCCTGGACGGAATCTTTCTTATTTATACAAAGTGGCTTACATTGATTGTGTTTTAGCTACTTTGTAATAATTCAATAACATTAAGTACGTTGTAGTGAATTGTGTTAGATATCAAATAATTATCAAGAGGTATGTTCATATTCATTTCCGTAAATTTGAAAGTCTTTTGTTACAAATTAATTTTCATAATGATAGCGTTACAAAAAAAAAACAGAAAAACAATATATTATAATGGTATGTGTTGTACAAAACAAAAAACAATACATTACAATGGTATGTATTCTACGGTGTCATTGTAATGGTATTGCTCAAGTTAAGGAATTATTTTACTTTGTTAATACTATAATAATTTATTATATAATAATAATAGTAATATTAGTACTACTACTACTACTACTAATAATAATAATAATAATAATAATTTTCAATTGTTAATGTTACGATTATGAGACCTATGAACATATGTATATGAATGACTATATCAGAAATATAAACAGTTATGAAAGAGGTATAATAGAGCAATTATACTACCTATCCGGTATCTATAATAGATATAGTAACATATGAACTGTGGATTGTGTATTTAAACGAAAAATGGTGTATATAGCTACTGCAGAGTGCACATTAGGTGAGCAACGAGCACGGTTACTCTTTCCGTTTTACTCAAAGAGCTACCAGTTAGAGACGCCTGCTTGGGATCTTGGGACCCAGAGGCTAGCATGTTACCCCTAGACCACGGAAGACGACCTCCAGATGATGTGGTCCAAGAGTTCGCCTTTTTGCAGAAGAGTTGGCACTTCTTAACTTCTAACTTCAGATTACCTGCCTGCAGCCTCTGGAGGATCTTTATCAGATTTAAAATTATCCTCGAGCCCTTGACGATAATGTAGTTCATATACAGCAGGTAGTAAGTCAAATCTCTTATCATTAACTCCATGATTCGTTCGAAGGTAGCTGATGCGTTGCAGAGCGCATATGGCATAACCGTAAATTCCCAAAGATCTTGGCCTGTCGAGAATGCGATCTCCTCCTTAACTCTGAAATCTAGGGCCACTTGTTAGTGCCCCGATTTCAAGTCCAAGTCGAAAACCACTGGCCACCAGCAATTTTGTTCAACGAGTCATTAGTTTGCAGTAAGAGGAAACAATGCTTTCTGGTGACGGTATTCATCTTCTTGTAATCAACGCAGAAGCGTGGCTCGCCGTTGTTCTTCTTAATCTTCTCCACCAAAACTACAACAGATCACCTAGGACAATCGAATTCTAAACTATTCCCCTGGATCTCACGTTCTCCAGCATGTCCCTTGCTTCGTCAGAGGAAAACGTCTTCGTGGTTGCCAGATAGGTTTGGTGCCTCCGATGTCAATGTAAAGGAGTACTCGATCAGTGTACTGTAATCGTCTTTCCTTTGGCTGAAGACAGACTAGTATTGTCTAAGTAGACATCGGATCCTCTGCGGCAGTCAGATGGTCGGCCACTCTTTTCAGCAAGTTTTTCGGTCGGTGGCCCAGATCCTGCGACGGTGCTGGAGACTAGCTATCAAAGGTGCAGCTATCTGCTCTGCTGACCATCAATTCTGGGTAGCGACGGCAGTGAAATATGAGCGAAAAACTTCAACGGTTGACGTCCCGTCGTACTTGGGTGCTTGACGCGGGCAGATGTTGCGTCGCATCCTGGCATCTCGGCCTTCAACTCTTTTTGCCTTCCATCGAGCATCTTTTCCATCACGGTGTTCACTTTCTTGGGTTGCCTTGGAAATCATCCTTTCAAGGCATTAAGTCGTTCCTCGTCATCCTCCAAGGTGCTAACACGATAGCCAAGTTCCTTCATTCTTCCACCGAACTTTTTCATGTCTTTCTCCACGCCAGCCAATCGTTCGTCGGTTTTGCTTGAAGTCTTGGTCTCCACCTTCTACCCCATATGGGGGGGGCGCTTCGACCTCTTCAGTTGCTTCAGAGTGCGCACTGAGGACCCGGTGCACCCATAGTACTTCCGACGTTACTAGAAGTACGCTAGGCCAAACATCTGAGCCCCTCCCAAAAGGGGGCTCTTCGGTTTGGGTTAGACTCGACGGGATAGTGGTTCCTGAAACCCTGGGAATTGAGTACCTCTGAGCGGTGATTGATGCCTAGGCATGGTTGTGAGACGCCTTAATATCCTCCGGCTACTAAGCTGCAGAGCTTAGTAGACGGAAGCCCTGCGGATTCCGTTTTCGTAGCTATCTGCTCTATTCCGGATTCCATTTTCTTCAGCATCTTCTCCACTCAGAATTTAATTTCTTCCATTCCATTTTTATTGTCGTGCCCATCTTCTCCATTCCATATTTCGCTCCTGTCTTCATTTCCTCGATACTGTATTTCATTTCCGAGCCCAACCTCTTGATCTAGACCAACAAAATTTTCAGTATCCCGACCATCGTGACGTATAATCCCGCTCCTAACACCAATGCAACAAAATATCCTTATTCAAATTTCTGTTGATTATAAAAATCGTCTTTAATTCAATGCTGTAGCACAATTTTGTCTTTATTTCGATGCTCGTACACATTTGACGACTGCTCTCTCCCCCCCCCCTCTCTCTCTAATTCAATTGGACTCATGGGGCTCTGTCTAAACTAAATCCAGCTCCACTTATACACTACCTGATTATGTACCAAGAAATTTCCAGAAGTAGTAATTATTGCACGTGCACATTACATGCAAGTGTCACCAAGTTACACGTAGGTGTGACACTGCAGGGTTTTGATACCAGGCTCCCGCTCGCTCACGCTTTAAACTTGCGCATAACTGCAGCATATAGATGCTGACCGCACACATGCAACCGTTTATGATGGCAAGATATAGGCGCCTGTACGTGGGCACATAGCCGCAATATGTAACAGAAGTTGAAAAGTCGGTTTCATCGAAACGACTCGTGCATCAAAAACCAGATCAGCTGAAAGTAGAAATGTTGTACTTGTGACGAAGACCAGAATACCGGATTTGCAAATGTTATTTCTCTCTTCATCTTCGTGATGTGACTGGTTGTTGTATTCTCTTTCAAAAGGAATAGTTGTAGCTGTTTCTAGCTATGTTATTTCAAACCTGGTGGAGGACGATGGAATTTTTTGGTGGTAAAAATCCTTAGCATTGCTTCTTTCGGAACGGAAGTAAAGACTTAGTCCCGTGTCGTAGATTTAAGGCACAAAAAAGAATCTACAGCCTGATAAAGAAGCCTCTGAAAAAATTAAGCGGTCATTCAAGCCCAACATAGAATGTGACGCTGAGGACCACAGTGGTTAAAGAGCGTTCATATATAAAACTCCATTTCGGTTTCTTCTTCTTCTTTATCTTCTTCTTCTGAGTCATCTCCAGCAAATCAGCGCAACTCTTCATGGACTTTCCAACTGAATAAAAATAACAGCTTTGGGTACTCTATAGGGCCGATTTTTTTTGCAGTACTGCCCTATGACAACAAAAGAATTCAAGCGTTTCCTCTCGTTACATCATGTTTAACGGCAACGAGTCATGCTGGATGTGCTGCAAGGAAACCAGCAAACTACAATGAGTTTACAAGATATTTATAGTGTCTTCATATATTTTGAATAGAACTGATGCCTTTAGTAATTGATTTACGAGTCTATTTAGTACTCTATCCTTACATAGGATCCTTTTGCCATTATGAGGCACTACGCTGTAGGTTTCAAGAAACTATCATCTTGGAAGTGAGGTGGTATAAACATTTTTAATACTACGCAGACTTTAAAGATTGTTTTGCCATCTTTCACCATTTGAACACATGGCTACCTACCGCAGGGGATATGCTGTGCGTGCCAGCAGCGGATATAAATCACTTAATTTTACAAAAAATGTGTTATATATATTCTCAAATATATGCCAAAGATTTTAAACTAGTTCCGTCGATGTGATCATCTATGACTTTAAACATGGAATTCAACAACACTTTCAGCTAGTATAGGCAACGTAGTAACTTCAGCTTGCTGTAACATAGAACTGTTTTGCTATGTATTTTCAGCCTTCATTGCACCGTATACCGCTACTATACTTGCAAAGTAACAGGATTAGAATAGTCTTAAAGAACCTAGTTGTAATTGATTATATTGCGGGGTGGCGCAGGTGGTTTCGTCTATGACTCACATTATCGTGGGTTGGACCCCATTGACTGTCCAGCCTGACTTGGGTTTTCTTCGTGGTTGTCTCCTGTATCCGGGTGAATATGGGATGGTTTTTGTAACACCACGAATTTTTCCGGTGCCTCATTCTCCATCACGGCAGTTCATATCACCTTTCTGGGTACGAGGCTTGACAGAGTAGTTTGATGGAGCGCGTTTCATCCTCCTCTTCTGATGCGGAACCAGAGCAGTCGGGCCCTGTTCGTCCGGAGGAGCGCTGGGGAATGATGACCGAAGGAGTGCTTCCAACTGTAAATTTTAGGGACCCTACAATATCTGTATATGCCGCTACTTGGTTCGCACCAACTCTTCGGAAGTTTATCTCATTCCTTCCTCCCGGAAGTCGCATACGGAACGATAAGCCTGTTTCTGCGGTGCTTAAATCATCTTCCACCCTTTGAGAAAATAAATGTTATGCTCACAATGAGATGCTACAAACAGGAGCAGAATAGCGAGGATAAGTCATGAGATAATTCTTCGTATATTTGTTTTTTTACATGAAATAAATAATCTCTTAGTTCAAATAGCGATGTTAGATTACTAATTGGAAACACGGTATTCGCTTGTTTGTGTGCTGCAAGCAGAAAATCTGAAGGTTTGATGTGGAAGTCACTTGGCACGTGGTGATACGCTGGGTCAAGAGTGCCCATACCTGGGTTATATTATCGTAACAAGATACTCTATTGCTCAAATCTGGTTACAATAATTGTCTTCTTTGTGTTGGTTTCACAACAATTTCTGCAGTACAATTTTCTCGTAGCTTCGATGCGTAGACAATTGACTGCTCTCTCAAGCGACTGCGAGCTAGAACTCCCAGTGGAGAAAACTGGCTCATATGGCTTGCAGGTCTCCTTTATACAGCTGTCAATGACGTCAAGAGAAATTTCCAGAAAAGGCAAGCATTCTCGCACTGTCCATTGCGCGCAGATGTATTCCAAAGCTTTGAGGTAGTGTCGCCGCACTCACGTGTAAATTTCTCGGACAACTGTAACAATGAGTGCGGCTACTTAAAGGAAGCTGAATGGACACGTGCTACAATGATATAGTTTGAAAGCAAGCCACTCACACGTGTGCGGCGATTACGGACCGGCAAGGTACAATCACATTATGCAATTTGGAAATTCCGATGCGATCGAAAGATTTCCGCGTGTAGTTTACGGATTTAAAAACCCAAGCCAGCTACTTGGTTAAGTCTACGGCATTCTGAATGCACTTCCTTCACGCCTGCGGTTATTCTGCGTTGAGTTAACGCTATGTCGTGATTGGGATCTAAGACATGTTGCACAGAAGTGGACGTTTTAAAAACTCCTTTTCATACAGCTGCATGCAGCTACTAAACTTTTGAACTTGAAATCATAGTGACTATTAGTTATGAATTACAACCTCGTGATGCTGAGGAATGTATTAATGCAGATGAACACCACTTTGAACATCAATTATGACAAGGTTAGTTCTCAATACGGTGCTTCTTACCATTACTCATGAGTAGGGTGACTACTACAAATGACTGCATTTGCGAGAACCGCACCTTCGACGCTTTTGATAAATTACTTTATTACTTATTTGGCACACAGTTGATAAGAAAGCAAAAACAGGAAGTGTAGCTAAGTTTTGCTGTGTGCATACGGTGAGTGTAACGACCTCCCCCTATCTCTACCGTCATAGTCCCCGTAGCTCAATAAACTTGCAATCCTTCAAACTTTACCGCGTCTGCTCTCTCTACTTTTGAGCAGATAGCAAAATTTGAACACCAGTTAAAACAGATAAGGTGCAGCTGTAATACGGGTATTGTTTGTTTACTGTGCGTGCATTATCCTGGTCAGCAGTCGAGCGGCAAGTTAGTGCGAAGCATCCAGAGATTAAAATACATCAGCCTAAATAGTTTAAAAAATTATACACTATAGCCCTTATATATATATATACATACACACATTCGAATCACAACACTTCCATTTGATGTGATAGATTTACAACAAATTTATATATAAAGTATTCATCACAGAAACACAAAATACGAATTCTGAAATACAGTGCTTTCATTGACCTAAGTATTTTATAGACTCGCTTATTCTTCATGATCTGCTCTTAGGGTTGCAGAATTAGTAGTACTAAAGTGCGCTACAATATATTTTATAAATGTCTCAAAGGTAAATTTCCTGCGGTTTCCACTTAAACCAGGCAGTCACAAGTGGAATCAAGATCGCTAGAGGGCGTGCAGGGACTTTACAGCCCTCTCTGTGGGCACCACAGTTACATCAATGGTAGTGGAAGGCACGTATTGTTTCTTAATTGTGATGGGTGCCTCGATATTCCTGTTGAACTACAGTTAGAAATAATTGATTTCTAACTCAGTTAAAGGATAAATATCAAAACAGGAAAAGTAAAACATCTCTACATTTTCTTTCCAGGAGAAAGGTTTCCTAAAACTCCAGAATCTCGCTGCCAGGATTTTGTGCATACTTGGGGTAAGTTATGTATGCGAGACACTATTTTCCTTAATGACGCTTAAAAATCACACCATAAAAGGCATTTAAGTAATGAACACTTGTAAACATGTTTGTGATTGGATGATATACAAACAATAGTCCCACGTATTTAAAAGCTGGCGGAATACAGAAAACTGCAAAAAATTAAAAAAAAAAAAAAAAAAAAAAAAAAAAACGCGGCGAAACCCCGATGTATAAAATAATGTACCTTCATTAGAGAGTTGTATTTAAAAAACGGTGTTTTGTATTTAGTTAACTGAATTTTCTAGCAATAAGAAACCTTTATATTGTATTATGTTGGGTATCTGTATAACGGTGTACAAAAATTGTTCTCGTTATTGTGTAAGTTATTGTGCAATTCAATAGCAAGTTTCAGTTCAGTTATATCCATGAAGAAAATCAAGTTTACATATACAGATTCTGGTTCCGCCAATGTAACAGCTGCTTTCTTTTGCCCGCAGCCGCACGTCACAGCTTATAGGGCATGGTAACGAAAATAGATATAACGACGTGAAAAAGGGTAGAAGGTGACTGTGTGATGTAAACAAGCAGGAAATACAGAGTGATTTATTTATAATTGACACATTTCATTCTTTAATTATTCCGTTGAAAATTCATTCAATGGCCCAATTTTAGCACCGAATTAAGCACAATGTTCTGGAGTTTCGCTTACTTGTCACTAGATGCGCAGATTTTTATGTTTTATTCCTGGAGTTTCGATTCCTTGTCACCAGTGCGCAGATGTTGAACTTATATTAAGTCATTTTTACGATAAATGGACGATGTAGAGCTGGGTCAATGATATTTACAGCAAGATGGTGCTACATGTCAAACACCAACTGAATCCATGAACCTAATTGCAAGTTTCTTTGACCAACGGATAATTTCCAGGAATTTGTGGCCACCGAGATCTCTAGATTTGACATCACCGGGCTTCTTTCTATAGGGTTACTTAAAAGACAGGGTTTACGCCACACGTCCCCAGACATTGGACGATCTGAAGCACAACATCATAAAGGAGATTCAAGCTATTGACAACAGAGTCCTCCAACGAGTGGCCAGTAACATGGAACGACGTGCTGAGTTGTGCCTTATGCAGGATGGAGGACATTTTCAACATTTGCTATAGAGGTAAATAATCTCCCAAAATTCCTCTACAATTTAGGTATAATAAGTTGTCGCTAGCATATCATGTTTTGAAACAATTAATGAAAGAAATGTGTCAGCTCTATATAAATTACCCTATAGAATCTGCATGTAGGAAAAAAACTTCATTGCTGCTACAAAATGAAATAAAAATTGAATGGAGTAAAGAGGCATATATTTTAAAATTGGGTATGAAACAAGAGGATGGGAATAGCATGGCTTAGGTTGGGAGGGTGGCAAGCTCGTAAGGTAGTTGATGGTGGGAGGATTTATTCATTATGTGGGGATCAGGAAGACTATACGCATATTTTAGTAGATGTAAGATGTTAGGGTAAAATTATTACCAAAAGTATTTAAGGCTTCAAACAGGCGGAGTACAGCGTACTAGGACTTGATTCTAAACATCCAAAACTGGCCAAACTTGGGCTCATAATTAATGGAAGTGCGTGCACTAAGATCTAAGATATTTGTGTAAATATTGTATATACGTACTTAGTAGATGGGTTATCTATGTGAATATGTGGGTGTAGTTGTGAAGGCGAGTTTGTGTATGTGTGATATCAGAGTGTTCTTTGTTTTGTTGGTTTCTTGTTCTGTTGTTGTAGCGTCTGTGTATCTATATATGTAAAATAAGAATAGATTATATTTTAAATTCAAGTATTTTTAGTGAGCATGTGCGGTTACCCGACCTATGCGACTGTGTGACGCAATTGATGTATTATTATGTACTTAATAAATATTACTACTATACCCACGAGAGGGTAGTCAGTTGAAGGTGTCTGACTTCAACAATCGGTATTGCGAGAAGGTGCGTTCGAGGTCACAACTGATGAAAAGCTGTCCGAGGAAGTGGGACATTTTACGGCAACGGTGCAGAACTTACTCTCGTATAGTAAACGGTACACATTACAGGTATTCTAGAACACACACAACCTGAAATCACCTGTCTCTCCCATCGGTGTCCAAGTTCGCTGTCTGCTCGTGAGTATGGAACTGGGAAGTTTTAGAATGACGACGCCCCCCGCCGGTGTATTAGACGGCGAGCAATCCGAGCCGGTCCATGAAACGACCACCATAAAAGTCTTTCTTCTTAGTTTAGCTTCTTAGAAATACGCCCTCCCAGAAAAATTGTGACTCTTCTAACAATCGGCTATTATTATTGCCAAGTGATCGCACTTCCTTCACAACAAATGGCATATTTCACAAAGACGAAGATTTTTCTCCAGATTATTAATTCTCACTTAAGAAATAGATGGAAATAGCTGACACAAGCCATTTATAAAATTAATATAAGAACGCCAAAGTAGCATCAAATATGTGGTAGCTGGGTTGGTGTGCCTTGTTTTTGTTAATGGTGTGGTCAATATAACAGCACTGCGTACAAAATACGTATACAAATTACCTGAATCTGATAAATCGTGATACGGATCTCGACGTATTCGACACTCGAGATGTTATCATTTTGATAGATAGATGAAGGTTGGCGGCGATGTAAGAAGAGTCGAGTAAGGTTGGCCAAGTGTAGTTCCGTTCAGGTGGCTCATAAAAACACATTATGGTTCTGATATCCATGAAATATCTTCAATGATTATCCTTCCTCTTCTCCTTTGCCCCACTCTTTCAATCTTATTAAACCGCTTACTTTATATGCACCTTCTGGAGATTGAGTGTTGCTGTCTGACACTTTAATCGTGATTAACATCGCTGTGATCCGAACAAATGTCAAGCCTCTAGCTGCAACCACAGCCCGCTTACACATCCTTCTGAATCTAATTTCTTTGCTCTGCATAATATACGTTAATTGTTTCTTCTCACGTAATGCCATGTTGCCTAAAATAATCGACGTGGGCACTTCCACAGTAATGGAGTTATATTTTTAGGAGACTTTGGGGTTCATTAGGAAATCAAACACATCGTTTCACATAAATTAGACTTAAGAGGTTCTGGATTTAATATGGAACCCCTCATTATTTCTGCAAAACTTTCAGCCATTTTGAACTCAATTTTCTTCATTTTATCACCTGAAATAGCTGTAGTTGACCTGAATATTTTAAGGAACACTGGGAGTGGAATTTCAGATCTCTATATACCTATCTGTAGATTTTTCTGAAGGTTATACTGTGATTGCATTGTAGTTGTGTTAACATGAACATCAAATTACATTAAAATTGGACAAACACTTTTAAGAGGGACAAACTCTTTTATAATGTAAATAAGTTGCATAGTGGTGCCATGGCTGAGTGGTTAGGCCGCTCGCCTCCCACATAGGCGGCCCAGGTTCGATCCCATGTGGGATTTGTGGTGGATGATGCGGTGTCTGGGGGGTTTTCTCCGGGTTCTCTGCTTTCCCATGCCATCCATACCACCAATTGCTCCATCATTACTTTTCCTATCATCAATTTTGCTTGCATTTCACATCATCCACTTCTTCGTGCTCATATCGTCTCTATGGGCTGACCACTCGTTC
This sequence comes from Hymenopus coronatus, assembly GCA_030762935.1. Taxonomy (NCBI): domain Eukaryota; kingdom Metazoa; phylum Arthropoda; class Insecta; order Mantodea; family Hymenopodidae; genus Hymenopus; species Hymenopus coronatus. Next base: position 92,139,871 of record CM060900.1, on the reverse strand, counting down.
CAGGTGTGTTTTCGTATCATTGGCTCCCCAACAGGCTTCTGGCCCATATGTTGCATACCAGGCATCCCAAAATTTGAGAAAATTGGGAGGCATTTTTTAAATTGGAGCCTTGAAACATACACAGAAACCTTAAATGGGGACATTTCAATAGATTTTATTACTGAATCATTATTATAATATTTTTAAAAGTTAGAAATGTTAATCTCTAAAATTAGTCCTTTATAACATATATTTTTGAAAAATTACTGTTGGCGTTATGATCATTTTGTCTTTTCTGATATTTCTGCACATTGTGGAAAACGTTAGTTGTATTTAAATAAAAACTGAGAGGCTATGAAACTGTTTTGGGAAACACGCTGTTTAATGAGATAGCATGCTAGGAATCAGGTGTATTACACGATCTTTAAATGACTGTAGAGTCCAAAGCAAGGGAGGACAACTAAATTGTGACTCTCTATGTATACCGAAAGTATTCAACAATTATTTGTAATAAAAAAGCAAGTTTCGATTTTTGATCAATTCTAGTCAAACATTTTCTCCCAGCGTCCCTTAACCATATAAAATCTTAGGGAAAATCATAAAAGCAACGGAAACGAATAAAGGGCACGCGTAAATTTTTCTTTTAGCCATTTTGATAAAAACTATGTAGAATTTTGGATCTCTGGTGCAAAAAATGCAACATACCTTAAAGTGCATATTTGGAATGCTTTAATCTCCTAGAGCGGATGCAACACATGTTTGGCGCCATTTTAAAGTATTTCACTGGTTAAATAACTCTCTATGCCAAACTTTAAGCTATTTTTCTCAGGTTCAATTTTGTTTTGTTATTTTCTCACATTTAAAATGTATCTCCTTCCACAAAGATGCAGCCAGAGGTTTGAACTTTTCACCAAAAGCAGTGCATAACGTAGGTAACAAAATACATGGTTGTATTTTTAAATTTATAATAATTTAACTTTAAAAAATTAATGTGCTGATCTTTTTCAGTTTTATCCAATTTGTGATATCAAATAATTTTTTAAAATATACTATCTACTATAGGGAAACTTAACTACACAATTTGTTACAAAGATATCAAGAAACTTCAAATTAGGAAATTGTGCATGTAGCTCAATATCTGTGGAAGATAAATAATGATTTTAAATAATTAAATCGAATTAATTAATACATCCAGAATGAACACATATATTTTAATGAAACTTAGCATGAAGATTGCCTTAGTTTCCAGTAATACCCGACAAAAACTTTAAGCTCTAGCTTTAATGCTTTAGAAATAATACTATCACTTAAAAACCCCTTAAAATATCAATAATAAAGATCTCTTAGCCCGCCTGGGTAATGTGGTGGTAGCGTGTCTGCCTCACATGCAAAAGGTCGTGAGTTCGAATCTCGCTAAGGGTGAGCTACACGGATAAGGTTTTTTTCGGGGTTTTTCCTTATCCTAAGAAAACTATTGTCGAGTAACTTTAAGCTCCGTGGACCCCGAGAACATTTGAGCACCAATTTCATTCATCGTCCGATTTGACCAAAACAAAAAAAAACAACAACGAAAAACAAAAAAAAAAATCTGTTATTCATCATTTTCGAATGAACACGAGACATACTGTAAGTAAACTTTAACATAGACAAATATATTTTAAAATGGATTACTACATTTAGGTACATGACTGTCTCTACCCATTCTTCAACACACAACTCTTAAAAGAGCTTATTCTGTCCACTTTAGGTTAATCGAGATAAACATTAATTAGTCGAAATAATAATAATAATAATAATAATAATAATAATAATTACCTTGAAATACGGTGGGAATAAGGGAATACAGTAACTAGCCTTAAGCGATAGTGAAACCTTGTCACATGTGATGGACTTGAAATTTTGTTCTCTTTGCTGAGATAGTATATAACAAGTAAGATCTCGAAAATGGTTAACTCCATAAAAAATGTATCATATAAATTAGTTTGCTTTAACTGGACCTACATTTTATGTAGTAAAATTTTGTCTATTCCTGATGGTTTATTAGTTATGCAAAAGTCATTTAAAATAAAGAGGTCTTCAGGGGTTATTCCCAGCAAATTCAAGATATACATTTCATGTCATCAAAATGTCTTAAACATATAGTATTTAAACATTTTCGTTAGAGCCCTTTCTGAGAAAAGCAAAATTTTCAAAAAAATGTTTTACTTAGAGGGTAGATTGCTGGGAGATGCTGAGCTTAAAAGATTCTTAGAAGTTGCTGAACTTAAATATCAAGTTTGGTATTTAACGATTTTTCGTTTTTCTGTTATGCTGTTCACATCACAAACATGGGTCTTTTTCTAAATATGTTTTATTCAGGGGGCTCAAAACAGTATTACCGGTGAAATCTCAATTCAGAATTTTTGGACAGATACCTACTATGTAAGTGGTAGATAAGTGATGATTATATAACAATACACGATCTGCATTTAATAAGTTGCGCGGTGCACACTCTGTTTGTCCCGCCCTGCTATCACAGAAGCTCAGCAGAGCAGTCTAAAATGAAACCAGTAATACCTGTATAAAACGCATATAAACACGGGACCACTATTGTGAAAGTATGTAAATTCAAAATTCTCTTCGTAATCACCACTAGCAGATTACTTTTTATTTTCTTTTTCTATTTATTTCATTTATTACATTTTTAGCATGCTGGTTGATATCTTGTGCATAGTTCAACTGGACATATAGCTTCATTTGGAAAAAATTAAAATTTTAATACTGAATTTATAATATCGTTAAGACAAATTGCAGCAATGCATAGTAAGATTTGACTAAAAATTGACAAGTTTATATTACTTTGAATGTTATTAATAAAACTTACACCTTGCAGTTTCATGTTATACTGTTTTATTAATATCGGAAGTAAAACACTTAAATAGCCCCATGACTATTTTGTGAAAAAATAGTGTTCAACTTTCAATCCCTTTTCCAGCTCATTGCTATCAGTTTTCTTCCATAATCAATGAAACAAAAGTTGTTTAATTTACATTCATGAAAATTTTAGAAGAATTTTATATATTAAAGCTTTAATTATTGTGATGGTTTTAAATGTATCAGATATTCATTTGAAATTTAATATTTCGATAAGTCGCTTTCTAAAGTTGTAACACTCATTATATTCAAAGTAGTTTAGTTTTAGTGCACTAATAAATAGATCTGTAACAATAATAAAATCTGAAATTCTTAATCTATTGCCCTAAACTTTTGGTCTTGCCGAATACAATCTTATGTCATGTGTAAAATTTGACAGCTCTACTTCGAGACATTGTTGATAGATTATTTGAATTAATTTTATAGTCTTACAATGTCACTTGCAATGCACTACTAGACATTTCCGACTCAAAATTTAGTATTGGGATTTTAGCAACATATATATATATATATATATTATTTTTTAAGAAATTAAAATACCGGCATAATCTTCTTATTCGCAATTTGTAATAAGCTGTGTAAAACATATTTCATTAATCTGTCATTTCTTTTTACCTTATGAAAAAAAATTCAGCTTTTTACCTCAGAATTAAAATTTTAGCGCTCAAAAATTCAGAAAAGTTGTATGATACTTTTCACTGTTGTAAAATAATTGAAAGTGTTAATCCAAGAAAAAATAATTTAGACATTCAATCGTGGAATAAGTAGGTACATAAGTATAGCCGTTTGAATAGTGGGGATATTCCATAAATGTTTTAATAATAGAAGTGAAATGCAGCATCCGTTTTAACTCATTTATGTATATACCTATCTATTTTTTTTTAATAAAATATTACAACTAGGAATACATTTCCGATCTGTGAGACATTCCCATAATATTAACACATTGTTAGACAATTACTTTACAATATTTTTTAAGTTCCAAATAAAAATTAGCAAACGTAACAAACATGCAAATTGAGCATTTTGTATTATGTGAAAAAAACTATACTACACACAGGTGGAAATTAAACTAAATCCTTTAAAAAGTTTATATATTCTTTATATGTATATTATTAAGAATGAATTACCTAGATTGAAAATCTATATTTAGTGTCTCTTACTGACGCTTATAAATAATTTTACTCCGGTTTTTAAATTAGCGTATGTCCAATGTCAGTTTCCTCTTTAGAATTTCAAAGCTATTTTCCAGTATCTGTCTACATTTAGCGTTATGCAATTTTTGCGCAAATACCTTCAAATGTTGTTGAGAACTACTCAAAACTAAATGTATAGAAATGTTGGTGGAGCTTTTTTATTTATTGATTACCATTGTAGAACTATTCTATAGAATATCCAATTAACCCAATTATATTAGTGAAAAATGAGGTTTCTCTTAAGCTTATAAACCCCTATTTCAAAAATGAAACATCAATAAAAATGAATATATAATATGATAAGAAAATTTTAGATATTGAAATGAAAGTGTGAACATAATAATAATAATAATAATAATAATAATAATAATAATAATAATTCGTTTGTTTATATACAGAGTTTTAATGTTTTCACATCTTACTGTTTGTAATGAGTTGTCTTTCTTCACTCGTTTCTGCCCATCCATTCCATATGTACTAGTATTCTAGTTCTCAATCCAGTTACTCGTATTTCCCGCACCCATGAGGTTCGAGGAGGTCGTCTCCTTAGCGCGGTGGTAGCGCAGCTGCTTACCAAGCGGGAGACCTGGGTTCGATCCCCAGTACCAGCCCGGGGTGCACTCAGCCTCGTAAGGTCCCTGGGGGGCCAATTGAGGAGCTACTTGATGGAGAAGTAACTGCTCCAGGTCATGAGAACCGCATTAACCGGGGGGCTCGAGGCGCTGACCACGTCTCACCCTCCAATTCTGCACCCCATCCATGCCGTCTTTAATGGACTGAGATGGGGGACGCAGCGGTCGGGCCATGTCGTGCCATGGAGTTATGTTATGAGGTTCGAGGTCTTCCTATTACTCTTCCAGGTGGCCTTTATTCTAAAGCCTTTCTCGGCAAATTATCTTCATGTCCGTACCGAGTGAGCGATGGCGCGTTTGGCGTTAACGCTCTGCCGCACAAGGGCCGCGGTTCGAATCCCGCTGTGGGCATGGATGTTAAGTGTTGTGTTTCTGTGTTTGTGTCTATGTAAGTCGTTCTCAATAATCTGGTGGCTAATAATGTTACGCCGGATGGCAAAATATACGTTTAAAAAGGAGTTGCTTATATCTAACATAATCTAATATTGAGTTCTTAATATTCGTTTTTACTTTCTCTACTTGTGTACTATGTACATAATAGTTGGATTCCACACAAAAATGTTATACCAAGAGTCCACCGGAAATACAAGCTTCAGGGCCCCTGTATAAAAAAAAAAGCATTTTGGGGAAAAGGTCTGTGTGTGTGTGTGTGTGTGTGTGTGTGTGTGAATATGATAACTCAAAAACGGAAAGTTGGTAAAATACCAAACTTGGTATTTAAGTATAGTATCTCCCAAGGATGGGACACGAAGAGTTTGAGAAAAATCCCCCACTCCAAAACTACCCTTTACATGGAAAAAATTTCGAAAATGTTTATTTTATCAAAGATGGTTATGACGATTTTGATTAAAATACCGTAGAGTAAAGATATTTACGTGCCAATAAAATGTATATCTTGAATTTTCTTGGAATATCCTCCAAAGACCTCTTTATTCTGGACGATTTTTGCTGAATTTTGCATAACTGGTAAAGCCTAAGAAATAGACAAATTCTTGCATAAAACATCTAGATCTCGTTAAAACACACAATTTATTCCATATACATTGTTTCATGGAGTTAAGCATTTCCGAGATATCCCTTGTTATTGGTTTCAGTTTTAAAATAGTTAAAACGTTTCTCATACGTAAATTTGCCAACTCTTGTCATGCAAAGAAACAAATTTCAATCATATAGCAACAGCTTTTAAAAGATTGGACTATTGATTTTACCTAGTGTATTTCCTTATTTCCCTTCTACTTATAAGAAAGCAATTAATACGACCATTTCTGTTAATGTTTGTCTTGATTAGCACGAGGTGGAGAATAGGATCAGCTTTCGTAAGAATTATCTGTTGCAGTATAGCTAGAGAAAGTAATGTGAATGTAGGAACAGTTTTTGTTCTCTTATAACATTATTTTTCCCCCATCCACCCAAACCTATACATCTCGCTGACCTTCTTGAAAAAAAAATCAGTTTCCATCGGCATAAGTTTTTAAGTTTTTTTTTTTTTTTTTTTTTTTTTTTAATTCCTATGTTTCGGCTCCTTTCACTGTTGCAATATATTACTTTCTCTACATGTACTATGTACATAGTGTATAGAGAAGGTACTGTATTGCACTCAAAAATTCGATGCCGGAAATATGGGTTTCGAGACCCCCTGAATCAAAAAAAAAAAAAGCATTTTTAGAAACATGTCAATATATGTGTGTGTGGGGGGGGGGAGAAGCAGCGTAGCTCAAAAACGAAAAGTCCGTTAAGCACCAAACTTTGTACTTAAGTTCATTATCTTACAGGAACGCGACACTGAGATTTTTAAGAAAATCCCTCCCCCCAACTACATATTGCATAGAAAATGTTTATTTTCTCAAAAATGGCTCCAACGAATTTGATTAAATCATTGAGTATTAAATATATTTACATGTCAAATAAAAAGTATATCTTGAATTTTCTGGAAGTCACCTCTGAAGACATCTTTATTCTGGATGAATTTTGCAAAATGTTGCATAACTGGTAAACCATAAGAGAGAGAGACAAAAAAGTGCCAAACAAAGAATGTGGAACTCGGCAAAACACGCAATTTATGTTATATACATTTTTTTCGTGGATTTTGCCGTATTTGAAATATTGCTTGTTGATTTCAGTTTTTAAACACTGATGCTTATCTTATATAGGAATTTGTCAACTCCTGGCTAAACAAACAAAGTAACTTACCACATAGAAACCAGCTTTTAAGAGATTTGACTATCGCCTCAGCCTATGGTACTCCCTTATTTCCCTTCTATTTACAAAGAAGCAAGTAATAAGACCATTTCGGCTATTTTTTTCTCGATTAGCATGAAGTAAATACAGAAGAATAAGCTTTTAAACAATACTTTATTGCAGAGATGTAGAGAAAGTCATGTAAATAGAACACATCAGATTTTTTGTTACTTAACTATATGTCTGTTCCACAGGATACTGTTCAGCATTGATGTTATAATTTTACCAGTGTTGATTCTGTTCTTAATGTCGCTTTCACGTCTATTTTATTCCCAAATACACAAATTCTTCGCATCCTCTTTCACAACCTTTCTGTTCTTCCAAAATTAAATATCTGCTGTCTCTTCCACATGCCAAGCTTCTACTAAATTTATTTTCAGATCCCATTTGGCATACTCTTCTACGATCTTTGTATGCCAAATACTCCATGTCGTCATACTCTTATGCATCTTCTATCTGGTCATCCGAAAATAACAATGTCTGCTGATCCGTCTCTAATTGTTACTTCCATTCCTGAACACTTTTATTCCAATTTGATAACACACTATGTATACCCTTTTGTTTTGCTCCTGCCATGGAAAGAGAACCGAATTTCAATGTCAACCACATAGCACAGCTTTAACAAGATTTTACCATCGCTTCAGTCTACTGCATTCCCTCATTTCCTTTCTTACAAGGTAGCGTGTAATTAGACAATTTATTGTAATGTTTATCTCGATTAGCATGGTGTAAACATAAGAATAATATTTTGTAAGAATAGGTAGTTTGTTTGCAGACCAGAAAGCGAAATCATGTGACTGGATCACATCAGACATTTGCTTTCTCTAGCAGTACAATGTACATAGAGATGGTATTTTATTCCACCCACAAATTTGATACCGAGATTTTACCAGAAATACATGTTTCAGGGTCCAAAGAAATAATTTTTAGTAAAACGTCCGTGTGTGCTTTTGTGTGTGTAGACAGCATATCTCAGAAACGAAAAGTCGGTTAAATAGCAACTTTGTATTTAAGTTCATCATTTTCAAGGATGCGACAAGTGATTTTCAGGAAAAACTCCCACCCTAAATTATCCTTTATATGGAACATTTTTCAAGTTTTCGATTTTTTAAACAATGGCTGTAACGGTTTTAATAGAGAGGTGTATATCAAAGATGTGTACATGGCAAATAAAATATATATCCTGAATTTCTTGGAAATAGCCCCCGAAGTCATTCTGAATGACTTTTGCATAACTGGTAATACACAAAAATGTAGATCTCATTAAAACACACAGTTTATGTCCTATACAGTTTTTTTTTTTTCTCTCTGAACTAAATAGTTCGAAGATAGTTTTCATTTTAGAATCCTCAAAGTTTTTTTTTTTTTTTTTTTCAAACTGAAAAAACTCGTCGTTTCATGTCTCTCTTGTTTTACTCCTGGCCATGGAAACAGAATCGGATTTCAATGAAAACAAATAGCGATAGCTTTTGAAAGATTTGACTATCGGTTTATTCTAGTGTATTCCTTTACTAGATTCATGTTTGCTAACGTTATCTTGATGAGCATGATGCGGATAAGAGAATTATCTTTTGTAAGAATAGTTTATTTGCAGAACAGGTACAGAAAGTCATGTGGATGAACACAAGATTTTAATAAATAAATAAATAAACAATAACAATATTTTTTTTCGTAGTCGGCTTACCCTCCCCGTATGTAGAACTGACACCCCTTATGACTTACAAGTGGGTGCCTCGGGGTCAGAAGTCTGTCGGGGAGCCAACGGCACGTAACCACAGAATAAGGACCTGGAACGAGTGGTCAGCCCGTAGCCAGGCATGAGAGCGAGGAAGTGGATAATATGAAATGAAAGCGAAATGGATGAAAGAAAAGGTGATGATGGAGCAATTGATGGAATAAGAAACCGAAGGACCCGGAGAAAACCCGCCCAGACACCGTTTCGCCACATGTGGGGCGCTTAGGATCGAACGTGGGTCGTCTAGGTGGGAGGCGAGTAGCCTAACCACTCTGCCATGGTGCCTAATAATAATAATAATAATAATAATGTCATTTAAGTAGTATATATTCTTATTTTTTTTCCCACGTTTTATGACACGATGGTAAAAAAATCTTATGTGTTCCATTCACATGACTTTCTCTACATCTCTGTAACAGATTGTTAAAAAACTTATTCTTATATTTACTTCGTGCTAATCGAGATAAACATTAGCATAAATGCTTTCTTGTAAGTAGAAGGGAACGAATGGAATACACTAAGTTGAAACGACAGTCAAATCTTTTAAAAGCGATGGCCATGTGGATGAAATCCGTTTGTTTGCATTGCCAGGAGTTGACAAATTACCGCATGTAAAACGTTTTATTTTAAAACTGAAACCAATAACAAGGAATATCTCAATAATGGTCAACTCCACGAAAAAAATATATGACATAAATTGTGTATTTCAGTGAGATCTACATATTTTGTGTAGTAAGCTTTTGTCTATATTTTACAGTTTACTAGTTTTGCAAACTCCAGCAAAATTAATCCAGAATAAAGAGGTCTTTAGAGGCTATTCCCTGAAAATTCAAGATATACATTTTATTTGCCTTGTTACTATACGGTATTTTAATCAACATCGTTAGAGCCAATAAAAATGTTCGAAAATGTTTCCATGTAAAGGGTAGTTTGGAGTGTAGGAGGGGGATTTACCTCAAAATCTTTGTGTTGCATCCTTAGATGTTTGGTATTTTACCAACTTTTCGTTTTTAAGTTATCGTGTTCACAAACACACGGACACACACGGACCTTTTTCTAAAAATGCTTTTTCTGTAAACATTAGACCCTAAAACGTCTATTTCCGGTGAAATCTCCGTTTCGAATTTTTGGTTGGAATGCAGTAAAGTAAAAGTGGATAAAAATGAATTTTTAGGTCAGAGTCTGAAAATGGACGTCATATTCCTAGAAGACAGATCTCAGGTTAGTTTGCCGTGTTATTCTCGCAGTTGCTGCCATTAATATAGCGTCAAGGCAAGGTTTTGGAAGCGTTGTATAACAACATGATAAGATCAGCTATTAATATGCCATGACAAGAGAGGAAGCATCGGCTTCTTGCTTCAGACGAGCGGAAGCGAACAAGATGGAGGCGTGGTAACAGGTAAACCGGGCACCTACGGAATTAAAACACACATTGTAATTAGTGTTGGTAATGGAACAGACCTCTCGGTTTAGCAGTTATCTCTCAAGGTAGGAAATGAATAAATTAAAATGTTTGACTAAATCAAGCACGCGGTTTGCAGACAAATGAAGCATGCCAGAAAATTAGACCCAGTTTTTGATGTTGGATCATGCCGTCTACGCCTTCTACGTGTTAACAAGCCGTTTATATCTTTTCATCGACATGTAGTAGATACGATGCCGTGGAAAATTGAAAACTGACGCCGAGAACGTGTCATGAAGCTCAAATGTATAGGAGAAATATGTACTACAACGTTTTACTTCGTTAGACATTCACACCTCCGTGTATTAGATCTTCAACTGTTAGCTCATCATCTACTCTCATCTCAATAAGTAACTTATAAAGAGGAGCATCTGACAACCGTGTGACATTTTCTGTATTAAAATAAAATAAAAGGGTAGAGAAGTGCTTTTCCACCTGTGCGAAGAGCTTTTATATCAGCTGTTTTTTTTTCGTGCCAAGAAGAATTACTTTTGCCTTTACTTTATTCTTTCTTTACATTTCTGTTCATAATTAATTTTAAATGTATCATGTATTTAGCAGGTAGAGGAGGTATTGTATTCCTTCAAAAATATAATACGGAGATAGCACTGGAAATGCATGTTTTGTGAATCCAAAGGCAGTTTTATAAAAACACCCGTGTATGTGGGTGAGAAGGCGAATAAATACCAAAATTGACATTTAAGTTCAGTGTCTTCCAAGGAAGCTACACGAGGATTATTAACACAATTTCCCTCGCCCCAAACTAACTTAACTGGGAAGATTTTAAAATGTTTCCATTTTTTTTTTTTAAAATAGCTGACGATTTTGGTTAAAATGCGATACATTAAAGGTAGATATTTATATGAAATAAAATGTATAGCTTGAATTTTCTGAGAACTGCATGTGAAGTCCTCTTTATTGGGTAGAAACGTTGTATAATCTTACATACCTGAAAAACTTAAAGCAATCGACAAATCACAGTGCACAAAATATTTTGACTTCATTAACACACAAAGTTTATTTCATATACTTTTGTGCCGTAAGCCATTTCAAAGAATTACTTTATTAATGATTCGATTTGTTTTTATTGTTCCATTCATACCCCGCCTTTAGCTGCATGGTATTATTGGCAGGATTCATCTTTGGAACGCGTGTAGTACATACCGTTTTCGTTGGTTTTCTAATTTTCTACATTAGATCACACACACATCCATTCATACCTCCATTCTTGGCTAGAGAAAATTTCCCACCTCCAGACGGCAATCGAACTCGGGATCCTCGCGCAGCAGGCAGGTGCTATATCGACTGAGCTACATGGCCGGCCAATGATTCTATTTGTTCAATACTTTATAATCTTTAAGTCCTAGCGATTTTCAGCTGTTTCTCGCGATTGCATGCAAAGAGTATGGAATTTTAAGGCCAGCAAATGTTGTCCAGTTCTTAAACATTTGACCATTGTTCCCTTGGTATTCTAACGAGACATGTGCAGTCTATTTCTCGATTAAAATGAAGTAGATATGAAAATAAACTTTAGTAACTATAATTTGCATATCCATTAACATAAAAGGTAGAGAAGATCATGTGAATGTAACACACCTGAAATGTTGTAATTTACTGACTTTCCAAGAAATTAACACAGTCTAGCACATTGGATTTGGGCCATTTTTATTCGTGTCCTATTGCTGACAAAACCTCCATATCATTTGGTATTCACACCGGCGCTTTGATGAGTCAGTTTCATGTTGCTTTTAATTCCGATGCAAAAAGTCCAGCTGTTAATGTGAAATGAAACGTAAATATAACGAAAATTTAAACCTGAGTATTCCAAAGGTGATGTCATTTAAAAGCTTTCCTGCACACAGGTGTATGTTATTTTAAGAAATTAATATTGTAGACAGAACTGTATCAAATGATACTGATTCTATTTTTCCAGCAAATACAACCTAAATATGTTATTAAGCTTCTTTTTATTAATTTAATAGCATATTCCTTTACATTTACAGAAATACCACGGGTACAAGTATTTTATGAAGCTGTTTTTAAGAACAATTTGGATACAGTATTTTAACCTTTTAAATTGCAGTTAATTAAGATATTCATAGAAGTAAGCAGCATTGGACATTCTGAAACCTCAGTTAGTTTATCTAAATGTGATTAAATAGATGTTATAAGGAACTGCGGCAGCAGCAGTTGTAGTAGCGCATGGCATAAACTGTGTATTTTAACGCAGTCTATTTTTGTGCAGTAAGTTTTTGTCAATCTCTTACGGTTTACAAGTTACCCTACAAAATCATTCAGAATGAAGAGGTCCTCAGAGGCTGCTCCCAGAAAATTCAAGCTTTACGTTTTCTTTGTTAAGACATTTGTTTTGATAGTGCTTAACGCCCGCTTTCACTACAAATGGCACCGCAGGCGATTACTCTGATACATGGAATAAAGAACGAGCACCGGCGGAATGGGATATTGGGGGAAACCGGAGAACCCGGAAAGAGCCTGCCCCTGCGCCGCTTTGACCACCACAAATTCCACATGCTGGAAAGGATGCAAAGGAGTGGACCTTTAGCTAAAAGACAGAAGGCGTGTAGACTCGTTGTGTACTTTTAAAAATTAAAAAAGTTAGCTTGGAGTTAAACATCTAAAATGGATTTCAAAAACATAGCGAATGGTTAAAGACATAGGACACTACCAAACGTTCTAAATTAAAGTGAAACCGTGATCAGTTTTAACGCTTAGGTAGATTCAGGGAGACATACATACTCCAAGTACGATAGGTACAGACCCTAGTTCTTCACGTCAATCTACAAGTGTTACACTGTAACAGTTTACGTAAGAAATGTGAGACGCAAAAACTTAAGTTCCACTTTTAAACTTAAGAGAACCAACCTGTGAAAGATGGCCAAAATTATTGGAAATGTTGGTTTTTGGATCTTAGCACATTAATATACCGTGATCCTTGTAGATTAATATACAAAATTTATTTTCAGTCAGTTACAATTCTGGACGTTTTAATGGTAACAAATGACGCTTCAAATATTAACAGACCTGTTTCTCTAAATGGATTTTCCAACGCATGTAAACGTTCAAAACAATGCTTGCGTGCACAAGTCAACCAATTAGTTTGATTTTTCTACCGAATAATTATCAAATTAATTTTCTAAGTAAAATTAATTATATACTTGTATTAACAAAATTAATAAAATAATGAACAAATATAAATGAATAATTTATCACGCCTTTTCCTGCTGAAATATTTAATTATTTTGAAACTCATCCAATAATTTCTGAAGTGACATTACCGGAATATAAATATGAAGTTTTGTTACAAAAGTTTGAAAACTGAAGCGCAAGGAGCTTTTTTTGGTAGAGTAGTTAAAGAAAACAAAAATATTTTTATTAAAAATTACTTGATGCATTTGTCTCAGAATTTCAGAGTTAGTTACGATAGAGATATGCAATTAAAAATTAACGTAATTGCTTAAGAAACATTGAATTTGAAATTTTCATAGTTTGGTCTCCTTAACTTCATAAAGGTTTAGAGAACTCACAGAACATAATAATATTGCAAATACAGTTTACTCTTTAAAGACATTAAAGTGTTAGATCATTGGTACAATTTTCATAACAATTATTAAATACAATCACAAATTTGAACACATGTGCTACCTATAAAGATTCCTTCGCCAACCACAGAGTACTTAGAGATACTTGCTCGACCTAAAAGCAAAACTCACCTGGCCGGAACCAAAGGAAATAATAACCATAAATTTTGAATATTAAAGTTTATCCATACATCATATAATACAAAGCCGCAGAAAACTGTCGACTATATGTTGTAATCTAGAGTCCTGTATATACAAAGGCATCTAAAATGATTTTGGGTTGCGCTAGTAGTAAAAGTTGGTTTTAGAAAGTTCAATTGAAAATATGAAATGAATTGTTTTTTCGCTAGAGAATATAGGTGGCTGCTGTTCTGTTTATGCAATGTAAATGTTTATCCCAAAAACTGCAAAAACGGAAGATTGATGCTACTGCATAATGTAGATTCTTCAGTAAGTGCCATGAACAGTGGGTGAAAAAAAAGAACTATGTGGATAATAACTAATCCCCTGAGGATACTTAACACACGAACGTATTTTCAGGTATCGTCGGCAACCAGCACGGATCTTTCTTACTCCCGATTAATTTGAATATTGGGCGTAATTGCAGCAAAATCATCAGTTGATGAGCAACAGGAATGCAAAGGATCTATCGAGAACGAAAGTGATAATGCAGTCTAAGAACATGGTATTAAAGTTCCATTGAGAGATATTAGACGTAACGACTACATAACTAGCACCATTAATAGACCGAAAACAGGAGTTGAAATAACAATTTTGCATTAATGGTCCAGCCATGAATAATGCCTCAAATGTGGCTCTCTTATTAAGTTCCTAGTATAATAAAAAGCTTACTAATTCACATATGGTGCACAATCTTTTTGCTAAGTTAAGTGTATTCAACACACGAGTATAAGCATTTTATAAGAACAATTGTAATATGACTTACGTTTTGAATTTTCTCCAAAAATATTCCAATTATACATGTCAGAAAGTCAATATTGGTGAACTCTTGCACTCTCCTCCTCTTTCCTCTCCCAGAGAGGAAACTAATTAGAATTTAGAATCGTCCTGTGAATACAAGTACTCTTCCAGGCATATTACTGGTGTTATATAGGATTCTAATCATATTCACCATTTCTTCACATTTGTGTGTATGTGTTTTCTTTAGGTCAAAATAGCGAAATGAGTATCTTTTTATAATAACTACTTTCAGTGCTCAATGCATCCTTACCTGAAGCTCTTTGTTTAGTTATACGTACCACATGGATTCCAAAGTGGACATAAAAATTTATTTTGAGATAGAAACATAACACCCCTGGTTCATTATACTGTTCACTGATAACAATCCATCAGAGCTCTTTTCTATCCTGGCCCTCTTCTTCGGTGCTGTGTGGTTTATTCTTCTCATTTGAAATCTGCGCTCCTTCATCAGATCTTCATAAAAATTGTAGGCTTCCAATCTGAAAAACTTACTTACCAGATATACACATAGCAAATCAGCTGTACAGTTGATTGAAAGTCCCTTTCTGATATTAGTTTTTAACAACTTAATTTTATCCAACTCTCTTTCACAACCTCATTAGTTTAGAAAACGCTTTTGACGGCTAAGTCGATTTTTTTAAACTATGCTAATAGATTTGTCTTTAAAATTAACCAAACCTAGGTGCTATGCGCGCACCTTTTCTTGGAGACAGGATTTGCTGATAAATAAGGGTTTGGGGGGAAAAAGAGAACTCACCCGCCTGTCTTTCCGCAGTGTTGTCAACCAAAGAAAATTTCGCTAACTAGCTGAACTATAAACGAAACACAGCACATGCGCACATGCGTGAGCTCTAGGATCTTCTGATAGAATGAAGTCATAGCATTGAAGCCACTAGACATCAGGGTGTACAACGTACATCATGTCTCAATGCTGTCGCTCTGCTTCCGAAATTGCGAGAAACTTACCGAATTAAGACCAGGGAGCCGATCACCCCAAAAAAAGGTGCGCGCGTAGTAATATATTGCGAGATCTAACTTAAATTATATAATAAGGTGTTTGATTTTCCATTTCTCTGAAATGCGGGTTAGTATTCCAACAAATTCAGTAACTACATTTAAATCAAATGACCGTTCGTATCGCGGTAGCGTGTTGGTAGCGTGTCTGTCCGGCATTCAAGAGGTTCTGGGTTCAATATCAGTTAGGGAGAAAACTATAAATGAAAATTACCCACAAAACCTGGTGCATTAAATATTATATATAGAGTACGCTCCAATGACGCCATTTTCCACTGAAATCAAATATTTTTAATACAAAAATAAGCAACGTGATAATAGGAAATTCATTGACATGAGAAAGTATGATTGCATAGGTAGTTATCTATTGTAATATCATAAAGAAAACCTAAAAAGCAATAGTAAAATAGTTTTTGGTATATTTTTGATGGGTAACGTTGAGAAAGCAAACCTTTGTTTTAAAAAGTTCATAAATAAATCTCACTTTGATGCTTGTCCTGTTCCACGAATCAAAATCTAAAAACTACTCATACTTTAAGTACACAAGAAACTTAAAATGGAGGTTTATACCACCCAAAAATCCGGACCCTACATATAACTACAAAACTGTTCTTTAAAAATCGGTATGTTCCATTCACATAATTTATCTACCTGTTTTGAAAACAAACTATTCCTAAAACAGATTATTCTTTTATCTACATCGTGCTAATTGAAATAAACATTAGCAGGATGTTTCTTATTACTTGTTTCCTTATAAGTAGAAGGGAAATTAAAGATTACACCACTCTAAAGCGATATATACATCCTTTAAAATCTGGTTGTTATGTGAAAGAATTGCAATTCGGTTCTCTTCGCGTCAACAGGAGTTAAACAAAATAGAGATGAAACAAGGACGACTTTCCGTTCGAGAAAAGTTCAAGCCACTTAAAACTGAAACCAATAACAAAGAATATCTCGGAAACGGTTTACTCCACAAAAAAGTAAATGACACATTGTGTGTTTTAACGAGTTCTATCATCTTTGTGTAATAAGTTTTGTCTATTTCTTACGGTTTACCAGTTCTACAAAAGTCATCCAGAAAATGCAAGATATACATTTAGTTTGTCATAAAAATATCTTAAACAAGATATTTTAACAAAAACCGTTACCATTTTTGAGAAATTCAAAAGTTTCAAAAAATCTTCCATCAAAAGAGATGTTGGGGATGGGGAGATTTTTCTGAAAATCCTCGTGTGCACCCTTGAAATTTCTTTAACTTAAATACTAATTTTGGTATTTAACCAACGTTTGTTTTTAAGTTATGCTGTCCACACACACATACACACACGGGACCTTTTTCTAGAAATGCTTTTTTGGGTGAAATTTCTGGTATAGAATTCTTGAGCGGAATACAATATCTTCTCTACCTACTATGCTCATTGTGCATACGTGCTAGAAAAAGTACATGTGCGTTTCACCGCCTCGATATACCATTAGTCCCGTAACAGATGTCCAACTTAAGACCATGTGTTCAACAGTATCATCAGTTATCGGTGTCGAAATCATTGTTTTCAATTTTAAAATGTAAGTAAAGTTTTAGAGTTAACAGTCCGGCTCAAGTATAAATGAGAGCAAACTTCACTGTATTTGTACTTGTATGTTTATTAGTAAGCTTTTAGAGTTGAAATGTACCCAAAAAGTTCGATACTCCGGCCTAGGCAGCTAAAGTTATCGCATTAAACAAAATCCAGATAACAGTGACCAATCATATCGACTTTAATGCATCAGTCTTTAAATACAATATATTCCTTGTCGTTCAGCTGCCCAGAGTTTGCTGGCAGCAGTTCCGATTCTCTATTTCTGAAATGAAGTTTCCTCGGGATTCGATATTTTCACCACAAGCTTATTGTTTAGAAACGAGGATTGAGAATAAGCACTGTTATTTACATTTCGTATTGTTAGGGTCGATGCTTCCTAAATTAAAAATGTGTGTTTTTTATGGATGCTCTTTAACTGCTGTGGTTCTCAGCGTCCCATTCTATATTGGGCATGAAAGACCGATCAATTTTGCTCAGAGAACCCTTTATCAGGCTTGAAGTTCTTTACGTGCCGTAAATCTACGACACGGAACCAACGGTTTTATTTCTCTTCCAAAGGAAGCCATGCTAAGGGTTTTTACGCTCGAAAAAGCTCAATTGCCCTCCGCAATTGATTCCGCAACCTTGGGAACCAGAGGCTAGTCAACGCTTCTTAGAAGGCGTTGGTATTCATAGCGAATGGATTCAGGCAGCTATGAGAATATATTAACAAAAGACTCTACATTTTATATTTATACAGCATTCATATTACATTTATTTTATTGTATATAGCTTAGAGAAATGTTACTTTAAAAACTAGTGTAAACACCGCGTAGCTAATGCTTAATTCGTCCGCTAAACTTTATTTTGCGTACTTGATACATAATAGCTATCAACACCTTAATACCTAAACTAAGTTCAGTTTGACGAAAGTAACTAAAATCAGCATAATTATCTTAGTTTGAGAAAAGCTCGGTTACGCCTAACATCATTTCGTGCCTGTATGTGGAACTGGATATATTATTAATATTAAATTTATTTTACTTACCGCGTGGTCTTCAGTTATAAAATGTTCGCTCAGAATTTACGAATGCATATGCTCTTCAACAACCGTATAGTAACATTTCATTTCTATCTCTTTGTTCTTACTTTCTGCCAGTTTGCCCACAGAGGCCTCCTACAATTCAGTATTTAAATCGCTTCGGGCATTTAAAGGTTAATTTCTGGTCCAGCGACGTCGACAACGACGACGACAATAATAACAGCAATAGCAATAATAATAATAATAATAATAATAATAATAGGAAGAAGCAGCTTCAGAAACGGCAGCTATTAAAGTATAACTCGTTATTCGTTCATTCACTCTCATAAATGTCCGGTAAATACCAGTATTTTCACAATTTTATTTAGTTAGGGTTATGTGATCTTCAAAACTGTTATGCCATTTAAACAAAAATACAACTTAGTGCTTAAAACAATAATCTTTCCGATTCAGTTTGAAAACGGTTCATCGATATCATTAAGTAAGAAGGCATTCAAGACCGTAGATTTGTCTTCGCCAGCGGTTTCTTCCCGCCGCTAACGCTATAGATCCATTCACCTGTGCGCTACGCAGTCACTCTCTTCGATTCTTCTCGATTTAAATATCCATGTGCCAAGCACAAGGCCGTCTACTCAAAACTTCAACGTTCAAAAACTGCACTGAATATCACTACGGGCCGAAACTTTTCAGTTTGAGAAGCACTCATCTCAACCAAGAATCTGTGAAACCTGAACGAAATCCCAGTTTCAAATAAGTGGAGCATTGCTTCCTAGATACTAGCAGAGGCCCATTCCTACTGACAAATAAATAAATACATATAACTGTGACCATGAATGTGAACAAGCCCTGTTCACACTGCACCTAGAAAACTGTGTATTAATTCTATACTTGGATTTGCAACAAATGAATTTCACATATCTTCGCTCTAACCCAAAGAACTATAATCACATTTACTCCACCTCTTAATATCTGAAAACACGTGCAATTACATATATGCATGCATGTTTAGGCGTTGTACAGTACTATCAGTAACAGTATTGAGTTGACACTACAATAAAATATGTTTGTGGCTTCAAAATCCATTTTCCCCTACAGTTAATGACTTAGCAATTGCTAGAAATCTTGATTCAAAAGACGACACTTTATAGAGGAAAAATAATAAAATAAAAGACACTACACTGGCCTCAAACTAAAAGCTGTCCTGGTTTCGATTATGCCATAGTAGCCTTTTATTTTCTGCTTTCGTATCACCTGAAATTGTTATCGTTATAACTGGGACATTATATTTTAAATTTACCGTCTTGTATAATCCTAATGAGTAGGTACCCAGGTGTGAAAATAATAAAACCCTATATTGTATACATAATTTAACATGGGTAGATAATCACTGTGGATCGTGTATAGGCGAGCAAAGTGACTCTCAAACAACTCCGACTAACGACGTTTTTTGTATGTAAACTATTAAATCAACCACGTGTAGACAATCTTCGCAAGCGAATGACCGCGGGAGGGGAGGACGGCGCGATCCCAGCCTATCAATAATCACTAAATACCAGACTAGTGAGGGGAGGGAGAATACACACAAGGGTGGAATCGGGCTTTATAACACACTTCAAAACAAGTTCAGCATCGTAAAACGTGTATGTACAACAATAATGGTCCTCACCGACTTCCGGAAAGAAAATATTCCAAGCATTCAGTGCTAAACCAGACATTTTTACAAACTAAATGTTACATTAAACACCTCATGCGTTATATTCACGTGAATTTCTCTACTAATGTTCAACAATATACAAAAGCTTATTCTGTCTATCCTATAGTAATCGAGATAAATACTTGTGGAAATGATTTTGTTACATATCATCTTGTAGGCACAAGATAATATGTAGGGATTAAAGAAACAGGCATAAGCGATAGTAAAATCTTCTAAGTATGAGTTTTATGTGATGGCTTTGAAATGCCGTTCATTTTCGATGAACTCGAGGGGTAAAGCAACGAATAGTGCTTTTCACTTGATAAAGATAAGTATTTGAATAACACAAATACATGACAAGATTTATCTCTTCAATGACTAACTCAAAAAAAAAAAAATTACGAATTTTGTATTTTAACAAGATCTGCAATTTTACTTTCTCTAGCACGTATGTGCAATTATCATAGAAGGCAGAGAAAGTATTTTATTCCACCAAAAAATTCGATTACGAGATTTCACCGGAAATAATACAGGGCATGTGGACCCCTGAATAAAAAAAAGGTAAAATAAAAAAAAAACATTTTTTTGAAAAAGATCCGTGTGTATGTGTGTGGATAGCATAACTCGACACGAAGACTTTCAGAAAAAAATTCCACACTTCAAACTTACCTTTACATGGAACGTTTTTACGAAATGTTCGAATTTTTAAAATGCCTCTAACGCTTTAGAGTAAAATCCCACATATTGAAGTAATTTATGTGATAAATATAAAGTTTATCCTGAATTTCTTGAGAATAGTCCCTGAAATCCTCTTCACTCTGAATGACTTTGCGTAACTGGTAAACCATAAGATATAGACAAAATCTTACTACAAAAAACACGTAAATCTTGTTAAAAATGAACTACTGTGGTTCTCAGCGCTCCATTCTATGTTAGGCGTGAAAGGCTGCTTAATTTTGCCAACAGGCCTCTTTGTCAGACTTGATGTTCTTTCACGTGCCGTAAATATACGACACGGGACTAACGGCTTTACTTGCCTTCTGAAGGAAGTCATGCTATGGATTTTTACGCCCGAAAAAATTCATCGCCCTCTACTGGGTTTGAACCCGCAACCTTGGGCATAAGAAAATAAGTAATTAAATCATGTCTGCTAATGTTTCTCCCGATTAGCACGAAGCAGATAGAAGAATAATCTTTTGCAAGAATAATTTGTTGTCGAAAAGGTGGAGAGAGCCATGTAAATGTAATACATCAGTTTTATTTTTTTAATTTTTTTCCCCCTTGCAGCCTTGGTTCGGACCAAGTCGGAGGGGGGGCCTTTAAATGTATGACCCCATCGGCAGCATTTCCGTGTGGAACATACTTCATATCGGCAATGGTGTTAACCCGTGTACTGTAGTCGTTAGGTTTCTGTTAATATTTAATATTAATCATTAGATCACACACATTCACACTCACATTTTTACTTCTAGACTCTGGGGAGGTTTGGGAATAATCTGGGCTAAAGATAAGCCGGGAATTGAACCCGGGACCCTTCGCACAGCAGGTGCTCTACCGACTGAGCTACGGGGCCAGCCAAAGTTCAGTATCACGCCTGACATAGTACTGGGTCGGAAGACAGGCCTAAATTCAGCCATTTCAACTTAAAAGTTTACCCATTTTTTCGCCGATTATGGACCGTATGCGAGAGAAAGCCGTGACACTGGTACTTCAATTTTAGACTACTTTCACTACAAAAAATTCCAGATTTTGTTATATAGTTCGTCCCCTTTTGGATTTCAAGTCACATGAAATTCAATACAGTAAAGTTGGGGTTTTAGGATGTTCCTAGAAAATGCAGGATATAGAGTTTACCTAATATCTTAAAATTGAAAAACTGTTTATGAGAAAATCAAAAGACTTATGAGAAACTAAACATGCATTGCTAAGCTGCACACGTGCTAGAAAATGTGAAATCTATTTAATGTGCTCAAAGCGTTTGAAAAAAAAAAAAAAAAAAAAAAAAAAGAAGCAATAAATGCGAACAATTTCATTTTGCACTTAGAAATTACAATTGCTTTCTAATTTTGAATTTTTAGTGGACGGCAAAACAAAATTATAGAAACTTCATACAAATATATCTACAGGAGCTGCAGCAAAAATCAAATCAATTGCTTCTTGACGCTTTTAGCTTTATTCTAAGTATTTAAATTATAACAGGCCCATTTTTAGCTCAGCTACTACATAGCTCAGATTTATCCTTTTCTAGAGTAGCTCATATTTGTCGAATTGTAATTTTTGGATGACGTTTAGTACCCTTCATGCTAATGGTGCTTTCGTATTCTTTATTTGTATTTGTTTACATATTGGATTGCAAAGTACTGAAGATTACAAAAACTGGAAAACAAACATGAAACGAACTATACCTATTATTGTGCTCTATGTTGTAAAACTCGGCAACTTCGTGCTGTATTTGTATCTACCTTTGAATGGCAGGAGAGCATAAACAGTAAGGCATTTTTGGAAAGAAGAAATCTATAATAATTTTAGAGGCAAACATTAAAAAAACAACTTTGACAAGCATATATTTTTTTTTACTTTTTTTCTAGCGATACCTCGTTTTAACTCCATAAAAAAAAAAAAAAAAAAAAAAAAAAAGGAAGTACAAAGCGAGAAAGAAAGCGACAAAAGGGGAAAAGAGAAAGGAGAGGGGACAGGGAAACTGAGCCCTCAGTTGGAGAGGAAAAGAAAAACAACTAAGAGACAGTAGAATGGCAGGGAGAGAATCACAAAGTGTGCTTCTGTTAGAAGATCTGCTTACGAAAAATTTGTCCAATACATTTGAGCAAAACAGAAAATGTGTTGAGAAATAATGTGCTTTTTAAAAAGTCATTGTTATTCTTCATCGTCAATCATATTTGTACTTTCTCTAGCATGTCTATAATGTATATAATAGGTATAGAAGTTATTCTATTCCACCGAAAAATTCGATATCGAGATCCACCGGAAATACATGTTATCAGGTCCCCTGAATCCATTAAAGAACATTTATTGAAAAAGGCCTGGGAATGTCTGTCTGTGGGAAAATTCCCCCCCCCCTCACTACCCTCTACATGGATAATTTAAAAAAGAAATTAATTTTCTCAAAAATGGCTACAAAGATTTTTATTATAATATCATTTGTTTGTGATATTTTCATGACAAATAAAATGACTATCTTAAATTTTCTGGGAATAGCCTCTGGTGAATTCTTCATTCTGGACGACTTTTACTTCACTGGTAAACCGTAAGAGATAGACAAAAACTTACTCTACAATAAATGTAAATCTCATCAAAACACATACATTACATTCTATACATTTTAGTTGAGGAGTTAACCATTTCCGAGATATTTCTTGTTACTGGTTTCAATTTTAAAATTCTTTCTATAATTTTCTCAAACATGAAGTCCTTGTTTCTTTGATTTTTCTACTGGTCATGCAAACACAAGTGAATTTCATTGACAATCGCATAGTGACAGCTTTTAAAACATTTGACTATCGCTCTAGATTAGTTTATCTCCTTAGTTCCATTTACTTATATGAAGCTAAATAATAAGACCACTCTGCTAATATGTATCTCGATAAATATGAAGTAAAACAATAAAAATGTTTTGTAAGAAGTTTGTTTGCTAACTAGAAAACGTTATGTGAATGTAACACATAAAAAATTTTATTTCAAAATAGGTTTCTTCTTAATAATTAATTGTGCATTGAGAAAGGAAACACAATTTTGTAATAATTGAATATTTAAAAATCTCATCGTTACAATAGTGGTGTCCCATGTGGTATATAAGACAGGGTGAAAGCAGGTGAAGGGGGGAGGTCAGAAACTACAAGATAAATCCTCGAGCTTAGTCTCGGCTAATGAACTCAGTCTAGAAAATAATTGGCACAAAGTGTAACACTGGGGATCGGTGGCACCAACCCATGTAGTGACCATGACTTCCCTTTTGATCCTCATGTTCCGACCTTAACAATATTCCATACCTATGTTATGGAATTGTATTGGGGGACAACTTTATTTTCTGTAGGAATGTCATCGAGAGCATGGTCCAATCTTTTTACTTTCTCTCCAACTTATCAACAATAAGTAGAGCAAGGTAATCGTATTCCATACCAAAATGGAATTTCAAAGGAAATACACATTTCTAGGTCCCCTCAATCCAACTATAGCGTTTTAGATAAAGATTCCGCGTGAATGTGTGGCAGCAGGTGAGATAAGGGAGGGAAGAACAGGTTTATTTGGCACGTGTCACCCCTTCCCCCTCCTTCAAGCCCTGGCCAAAAAGAATACGAATGGACTTTATCTATTTGTATGCCACTTTTCCCAACTTTGGTGTGTGTTTTTGCGTATCTTGAGTTATCACGTATATGTACATACAACTTAAAATACAGTAATACATTTGAATATCTTTCTCCCCCCCCCCCTCTCTCTCTCTCTCAAATGTGCTAGACTTAGAACCATAAATGAGGAGAAAAACCTGGAATAAATCCCATCTCCCAACCAGCATGAACGATAATGAACTGTTCAGCACCGACTTTTGTCTTTCTATACCTTATTCTAAAATATTATCATTCCGGCAACACTTGGTAATTGTGTAGTCGTTGTGTATGACTACGTATATTATTTTCACCACGTTCATTTCTTCTAAAAGTCCTAAGAAATGATGCTATTTGAGCCACAACGTCAGAATATTCGCTCGGTAAACTCCTTTTATTTTTACACCTTTTAAATCCAAATCTAATAGATTTCAGCATTTTCTACTTCCATAAAATAAACCTTTCTTAAAAATTGTAATAATTTTCGCTGTGTAGGGATTTCTTTTTACTTTCTCTACCACATACATATTATGGATACTTAAATTTCACGTTAATGCATGTTTTGGGGACCTCTGAGTAAGTAGAAAAACATTTTCAGAGCCAAGGTTCGCATGTGTGTCATGTGTCTAAGAACAGCATAACTCAAAAACGGAAAGTCCGTTTAATACCATGCGTGACATTTACGTTCAGCATGTTCCGAGGATGCAACACGAAGATTTTAAAGAAACTCTCCCCACCCAAAACTACCCTTTACATGAAAAGCCATGTGAGTGCATCATCAGATTTTTTAACCTTAGAATGCTCCTGAAATTTTCTTCTAATAATGCACTCGTCCATGTTTTCATAGTTTTTAACATCCTCTTTTACTATAATGGCACCGTAGGTAATGACACTGATGATACATGGAATGAAGATTGAGCACCAGTGGAATGTGATGGAGGGGGAAACCGGAGAACCCGGAGAAAACCCGCCTCTGCGCCGTTTTTTCCACTAAAAATCCCACATGCGGTCCCTTGGGATCGAACCCGCGCCACCTAGGTAAGAGGCGAACGGTCTAACTACTCGGCCACGGTACGGCCACACGCGTCCATATTATGCAATTTTGCCAGGCGATTTAGTTTTGCTCACCGCACTTTCTTCAATCTGGTATTCCTTCCTAATCTTAAATATCGCTGTGTTATTAAAGCCAGTAGAAACAACAGCTACGTTCAGTGGTATTTGTAATAGCTATTTTCCTACTTTATTTCTTCTCTTCGTCACAAAATGTAATAACATCGTCCTGCTTGCTAGTGAACAACTCTTATTTTCTTTACGTTCCATCATTAACAATGTGAATACTAGCCGATGCGCTGAAGAGTGTATCAGACTGTACAGTATTTTCTGACGTTTGTATTTTGTCATTGACTTAGTTTACCGACTTACCGCTCCCAGCGCAAGACTTCACTCGCCTTGGTCAAATTCTAAGTCGATTATTGACTGCATGCAACACGACCCATTTAACATGGTCAACTGACCAGCCGTACAGGAAGAAAAATACGTGACGTTCACGTAAATAATCAGGAGATGTAAAAGGCAGGAAACATTTTAAGCAGTTCCAACTGCAAATATCTGCATATAATTTAGAAGAAACACATTATCTATGGATGCGTGAATTCAACTACTCTACACTATATTGTACAAATATTATTCTTACAAACGTTTATTCTTCTATCTACTGCATGTTAATCGAGATAAACAGTTGCATAAATCGCTTTCCTTTTTTTTTTTTTTTTTTCCTTCCAGTTTAATGTCCTTTAACCTGATAGGTCATATCGGACGATGATCGAAATGGGTTTAATGATGCTCAAATGAGTCCAGGGTCCATAGAGCTTAGTTATTTGACGTTAGTCTTCTCAGGATAAGGAAAAAGTCCTACCCCCAAAAAAAACCTTATCTGGTTAACTTGCTCTAACCACATTTGGAACTTGGGACTTCTGAATATGAGACAGCCATGCTACCACAATACTACAGAAGCGGGCTTGATTGTTTTACTGCTTATTTTCTTGTAAGCACTGATAAGCGGAATACAGTAATTTTAAAACGATATACACAACTTTTCAGAGCAGGTCGCTGTTTTGATGACTTAGAAATTCCGTTCGTTTTAGATGGCAGGGAGGGAGAAAGGATGACGAATGAGTCCCCATTTGAGAAAAATATAATATATGAAAATTCAAATGAATAACAAGGAATATCTGGAAAGCGGTTAACTCTGAAAATAAATAAATAAGTAACAATGTATATGACAAATTGTATGCTTTAACGTGACATATATATATATATATATATATATATTTTTTTTTTTTTTTTTTTTTTTTTTTTTTTTTTGCGTGTATAAAGGTTATGTCATATCTCTCACGGTTTACCAGCTCTGCGAAGTCTTCCAGAATAAAGAGGACTTCAGAGACTATTCCCAAAATATTGAAGATATAAATTTCATTTGTAATAAAAATATTTTAAGCATATGATATTTGAATGAAGATCGTCAAGTCATTTTGGAGAAAGCGACAATTTTCGAATCGACCTTAGTTTTAGAGTTCTGCTGTTCACACACATACACATACCAGCATTTAATAAAAATATTGGAGGGGGGGGCTCAGTGGCCCTCAAAATATACATGCATATATTATCAGTGAAACCTTGACATGGAATCTCGGGTGGAATATAATACTTCTTTACGTAGCAAAGAAAACAAACCCCTCCCCCAAGTATGTTCGTAAAACAGACAGCAGGGGACGCGAAATTAAGAACGCCTATTTAACCCACCGTGATTAACGAATAAATACCTCATAACTATACAAACTGACAATCGTACCTCACCCAAATACATAAACGTATAAATTTACTGAGGGACTTCTGAAGTTGTACATTATCCTCGTGGAATGACTTACCATATTTAAAGAAACGACGAAATAGTCTTCTTTCAGTTTGTCACATTCTCCACCATAATAGGGATGTTCTGTTCTGGCCCACACTTCGAGGACTGAGCTATCGGCATACAGGAAAGCACTGCAAATCAGGGTGATCAGTGGCGTGCATTCAGGGGAAGCAACCTAAGTATTACTGCTTCGGTAACTGCAGTAAATGTGGGAAATGACCCTCGGAACTCTTCGTCTGAAGGCCGGCATACTAATATGACCGTACCTCACGGAGATAGATTAAATTAAGATTTTTAATATATTATGCCATTGAAATCGCATGTGCAAATCAAGTGCGAAATAATGATGAAATGCAAGATTTGTATATACACTAACTGTTCCACTTCTGTCCGTCTAAACATTATCCCTTGGCTATGGTTTGCAGGTTAGAACCCTCAAACCCTCTACTACGCTTTGCGACTTAGAACAATCAACCTCTCAACTACGCACTTGCCAGAGGAAAAGGTTTTCACTTGGAAGTAGAATATCCACACCACTAAACTGAGTTTGATGAGGTGATTTGGGTTTTGAATTTCTCATCATGTCAAGTAGTATACATGCTGCTGTTGCAATCAAGTCAACAGTTCCTGGTTTTAACTTCATTAGGTGAGAAGAATATACTGAAGTATGGTGACAAAATTCCAAATGCATTTTCACTGGTTCTGCATATACTGCCGTGTCTGTAGATACCATACAGCATGCATTCTTACTGTACAGCTTGATCAGATTTTTGTGTACAGAAAAGACTGGCATTTCCTCAATACCTATAGTTCCGTAAAAAACACATAAATACATTGTGAAAATGATACTGAAAACTGCCAGGGACATTGGGTTTAGAGGCTATGCTTTGCAATTTAGGATCCTTAACACTGGGCTACACTTACGAACCTCAACATGTAAATATGGAAGTATTAGTTACAATTGGGGTTGTAAATAACAGCAGTAATAGCTAGGAGGCACATCTGTAGGGAATATCAGCAAACTGTTTAAGCTCGCAACTGTAGGTATCAAAGAATGTCCAAAAGGCTTCACGACCAAGAATCACGTAGTAGTACAGGGTCAGTTTCAAGCATCATTGCTGGCCAGGGGCACCATTTCAGTTCCTGGCAAAGGGGCAAGGGGGGGGGGGATTGTTTGCTGCAGTTTCCTGAATTTTTATTTGAATTTTAACCACACATTAAGCATAAAAAAACTTATCTTTCATTTATTAAGTGTGAAATATTTGTATTAAAAGTACAGAATTCTTAATTTTTTTTTTTGATAGAGAAATAATAGCTGTTAACCCAATTATTTCTTTTAACCTAGGGTGCAGCACCTAACGATGCCCTTGTTGTTAGCCTAGGAATATTACACTGCTCAGACTAAACGTTTTTTTTTCTTAAACTGCTCTTCAAATATACTCCCATATCATTTTGACCATATGTTCAAATGTCAACTGCTATGAATTTATACTGAGCATCAACAAAAGCAAGCCACACTGTTCACATGCACCAATTACAGCTCTTAAGGTATTTAATTTGTATATGTTTACCATCAATAGCTCCACCACATAAGGTTAATACCAGCACATGAAATAATCCCCAGTAACTATCCTGAAGTATACTTCGATTGACTCTGGAATCTCTTTTCCCACAAATTATACTTAATGCTCTCCAAGTATTTGGATACAATGTAATGTTTATGTTGTACTCAATTTTGGATTCTCCTAATTGTAGGTAACATACTATGATATTAACAGGTCTAAAAATAAATAAAGATCTATGCCCACTATGTGACAATGTCGATAACACTTTACACTGTATACTTGAGCGCAAAGAAACAAAAATATACAAAAAAAATTGGGAAAAATTACTGACAAAGATAGCATACTTAAAAAATTTTGGAAACAATAAGAAAGAATTTCTGACACAACTAGGTAATTATACAGGGAAAGTAAGAGAGAAATGGGGGAGGAAAATCGCCAAACAAGGAGAGGATCTTAGTAATAAAGCTGATGAGGTTGTAAGTATAAAAGAGATAAATAAAGTTGATAGGATATAAAAATGTACAATTAGACGGAATGGTACATGTACATAAATAACCTGGCTGTTAACTGAAATGTGATATTGTCACGACTAGTTTGTGGACATTTGGGGAGCGTAGCTAGGAAGGGGTAAGGCACATCTAACTACTAAGTACGCACACCGGGCTAGTTGGTCAATTCCTATTTAATTAATGTTCCTCTAGTGTACATAACATTTCTAGGGATGTACTCTGCCTTTTATAGATTACATTTTATAGTATGTTTAGGAGAAAGAAGGCCCTTTGGCCATACTTGCCGGGGTGATGGGTCGAGTTGGAATATCGAGGATCAGCTCTACCCATCGCGTCTCTTACTATCAGCCTCTAGTCTTCGAGAGTCTCTCTTTCAGTCATGTCCCTTGAGTTATATATACAACACCATATCCTGTCAGACTGACGTCATTATGACTTCCCCGATCCCTCGAAAACCTGGGGATGTGGTAAACCCTAAGAGTCCCGCTGCTCCATCCGCAAGGATGGACTCTGTGGCCCAGAGTGGAAGTCATATAAACTAAAATAGCCTAAAGAGAGGTGCCACTTCCACTCTGTGATGCACATATTCAAGTCCGTAATTTCCCGAGACTTACAGAACTCTAAAGCTATTAAATTCAGGTCCTCGATATTCCAGCCTGTGACAGTATCAAATTCAGCAACTCCAGGAGAGAGAGAGGGGGAGAGAGAGAGAGAGAGAGAGAGAGAGAGAGAGAGAGAGTGAGTGAGTGAGTGAGTGGGTGGGTGGGTGTGGGTGGGTGTGTGTGTGTGTGCGTGTGTGCGTGCGTGCGTGGGTGAAGTTAGTAACTGAAAAGATGAAATAAATTGTCTATATATATATATCTATTTAGGTAACATACTTTGGAGCTAATTTTAACTAGGTATGCTTTATTAGGTGACAAGGTTTGCAAAAGTGGCAAAATATCCAAGATAATTGCATCTACAAGAAGATTAAATATGGTTCTGGAGCACCATGAGTGAGAAAGACCAAAGTAGTGATGGACACTATTGATTGTGAAAACAATTAAGTTATTTGATAGTCGCCTTCAGTGGTCCGATTGTTACCCAAATATTTGGTTTTTAAATGTTACTATAATACTGGTTGCTTGGAAATATTCTTGCTTTATGTTTCCTTGCTAGTTAACAGACACAAAAACTATTGTAGTTTCCCACCTGTTTGTGTATTAAAATCGAGAAGCACATGGAATTTAGAATATTAGCTATTCCTTACATTCAATTCAACCTAAAATATAATTTAGCCAAATTTAGGAGTGAGCACTGCAAATACAAAACAAGAACTAACTACTAAATAAAGCCCTTCCCATATTGAAAGGGAATAATCTCGGCTCATTCATTTTAATCTCAAATCAAATGGGTGCAAGATAATAAATATAACCTATGTAAATAAATATATTTCTTTATACATCTTTATTTTAAAAATACAGAGTTCCATTTCAGAGTTATATCTGCTAGTCTGATAGAGAAAAGTCACACTTTCATAATCCAATATTAACAGAATTAATGTTCGCTATATTTATTTATCCTCTAGCAATTTTGTAAGTGGCATATTTACAATACTTTTGGGCTAGAACACCTACTATAGGTTTTTTTACATGTGTATGAAATTTAGATAATGTTGTTGGTCCTGCCATTATTTCATGCATTTAGCTAAATAAACACATCTAAAAGCGACACCATGGCCGAGTGGTTAGATCATTTGCCCATAGCCCAGGCCAGGTTCAACTCTAGTGAACTGCATGTGGGATTTGTGGCAGAGAAAATGAAAGTCTGGAAGGGTTTCTCCAGTTTCCCCACCATTCATTCTACCAATTACTCCATAATCATCTTTCCCTTCATCCATTTTACCATCATGTCATACCATTCACTTCCTCGCTTTCATACTGGCATCAGACTGATCACCCATCTGGCTTCTCTCTGATCCAGAGCCTCTGCTCCTCAACAGGGTCTGACCCCAGGTGCGGTCTTGTAAGTCCTAGGGGATGTAAGTCCTGCACATAGGGTTGACAAACAGAGAAAGAAGAAGAAATAGATTTTAAAACTTAAAATAAATAAATAAAACCTGAAAAGTTGATAGTAAGTTGTCTATGCTCTCATTACTTCATGGATTTAGCTAAATAAACACCTTTTATAGCAAAAATGGCACTTTTCCATCCAATATTCATTTCTCAGTATAATATATTCAATTGTTAAAAGCATTCCTAACTGGCCATCAAAGGCTAAGTTTGCTGGCCAGTAAATCTCACGTCCAAAGATTCTAAGTGATATTTTAATATGCCAGACTACATTCAGAATGAAATAACTTTCCTAAGTGTTTTCGTTTTCACAACTCTAAGTGTTTTCGTTTTTATATATTTATTTTATTTATTAAATACATTTTCAGTTTACAGCAGAGTTTCAAGCGCTTCCTTGCTGGAAAATTTAGCCCAACAAAGGGATTAAGCTAATTTCGTTCAGAGTAAGTTTTCTTCCCTCCAGAGTTTCAGTACCTACTGCCTGTAAAAAGAAAATTTACCTGTGTTGGTGTTCAATAAAACCCCATCATTCAGGAAAAGATGATTGTCCTCCCAATCAGAGGGGCATGCAGCAGAAAAGCTGGATTTGTTACAAAAGATTTGTTCTTGCTATAAGCTGCCTCCTCCAAAGACAGATAAGTTGGATAATTTTTTTTTTTTGCCTCATTTTGTGATACAGTAGGCCATCTACTAAATTAGAAGTAGTAAATTTAAAATATCTGGAGTAGTTGAATTTCAATTGTCCAAGAAATAGGCTGGGAGAAAGGCAAACAAGCAATACCCCAGGTTTTGAAGTTTTACATGAGGAAGAACATAACTGTGAGGAAGCTTGGTCTTTGCTATAATTAAGAAATATGTACTGCACATGATTTAATAAATATTTAATTCAGTTAACTTTAATTAACTGTTAATTCACTCACCTCAGGGTAACACACAGTTTTTCTTCTGTTGTAATAGGTCTCTTATTCCTGCTATATGATGTAGCTTTGAAGTCTGGTTTCTGCAAGTTATTAAATATGGAGTCCCACAAGGCTCAGTAATGGGGCCTTTACTTTTTCTATTATTTATTAACGATCTTCACAAGGCTCTCAATGAAAGCCACACAGTGCTATTTGCAGATGACACAAATCTATTCTTCTCCCATAACAATATGACACAATTAAAGGACCAAATAAGCACTACAATAATCAGACTTGAAAATTGGCTAAACTCTAATAAATTATCTCTAAACTGAAACAAAACATCTTTTATAAATTTTAGTTCTTCCCCCTATAAAGAGGTGTCAAGTATCTCTATTTTCAAAACCAGCATTTCTGAAGTAAAAGTGCAAGGTTTCCAGGAGTAACGATTCATTCAAAACTTAACTGGAAGTATCATATACAATATTTATATTCAAAACTTTGCAAATTAGTATTTGCATTTAGATGCTTGATTATCGACATTAAAGCCTTAAAAGTGGTCAATCATGGCTATGTACAGTCTATCCTTAGTGATGCTATACATTTCTGGGGTTTTACGCTCAATCTTCAAAAAATATTTAAACTGCAAAAAAAAAAAGAAAAAAAAAAAATATATATATACATTTATACAAACAAATTATATTTTAATGTAACTCAGTTTACGCGCAGCTGTCCACTTTTTTATAAATTAAATATACTACCTCTACCATGTTTGTATTTTTTTAGAAACTACTTGCTTTATACATAATAATATAAAGGACTTTAAAACAAACAGGGAATATCATGATTACTTCACAAGAACAACAAATCACATCCATCTTTCTACCTAAAAAACCTCCAAAAATTTAAAATTCATTGACCATCAAGGTATTAAACTATATAACAAACTAAGCAAAGGACTAGGTGATCTCAGTGCAGACAGATTTAAAAAGGAAATAAAAAATACTTTATTGAAATGCAAATATTATTCAATAAATGATGTACTAGAAGGCATTCGTTGATAGGTGTGTCACCTGTAGTATACATTAACATCAGATTGTAGTTATATTGTATTTACACATTTAATAAGTTTAGCAAACTAACTTTTTCCAATTGTAAATTAAATGAAAGAATTAACGACTACAGAGTGGTGCTAAAGTCAGTTTCCCCTTCATCAATTCAGCTTTTTGTAGGTAAATCTTGAGGATATGCGGAAATAAAATTACAGGATATCATTGGCAACACTGTACCCACATTCATTATTTGTAAGTCTTTTGTTTTTGTTATTGTTAGTGTGTTGTATCGCCAAGAAATTTAGATGAACTCAGAATGTCCATTCAAAATGCATTTCATATCATCAATGAAGATAAACTTTATTGTCCCATATTTATAAATCAGTTCTAAGGAATTGCCTGAAATGTATTGAGCAAGGAGGTGGGCAATTTGAACAAAAATGAACATGTTGGAGTTGTATTGAGTCACACTTATTTACACTTAAAAATCTCCACTTAATATGTTAAAAAACACTGAAACGTTTTCCAGGACATTCGCCCTCTTCTTCAGCAGCTTGGTGACTGGCGTTCCTTTACCTTTCTCTCTTCCTCTTCTTGTATCGGATGTTGTTGCCATCTGGTGTTGGGAGTGCAAAGTTTTAACACTTCATCCAGTGGTGGGATTTCAAAATTTAAAACGTTATTGCTGTTTTTTATAATGTGAATTTTTTCTCAGATGTCTAATTCTATTGGTGACACTAATGGTTTCAACAATTTTATATTTTGCCCAATGTTGTGGTTTTCTTCCCAAAAATGATATGAAACAGCAGATTTGTCTATTTGCTTTAGTTTTAAGTTTCTCTGACGTTCTTTTAGTCTAATTTCCAAGTTTCTCTTTGTTTTACCTATGTAGAATTTTTCACAATCTTCACAGCTGATCTGGTAGATTCCGGATTTCAGTGTGTTTTGAATTGTATTCTTGAGGGGTTTATTCAGAATGTTCTTCAGGTTGAATTTGTTTTGTGAAGCTAGTTTTATTTTGAGTTTTTTGAAGATTTTTTCGAATTTTTTATAAGCCCAGGGGGAAAATTCACATTATAAAAACAGCAATAACGTTTTAAATTTTGAAATCCCACCACTGGATGAAGTGTTAAAACTTTGCACTCCCAACGCCAGATGGCAACAAGATCCGATACAAAGAAGAGGGCGAATGTCCTGGAAAATGTTTGTGTTTTTTAACATATTAAGTGGAGATTTTTAAGTGTAAATAAGTGTGACTCAATATAACTCCAACATGAAGAATACTTCACTGTTAATAGTGCTTCTGTTTATAGTAGTTAAAAATGAACATGTTTATGTGTTGCTAACAATTTAAAATTGCATCTCTTTATTATATGTTCAAATAAAAAATATGTACCCTTGTTCTGTCTGGGGAAACTGACTTTAGTGCTAACCTGTATTAGTTGTAGAGGTATATTGTACATAGTATGAAAGTGGCATTTTGATGAATCCATAAATTATATAAATTTCTAAGGTGAATAAAGAACTGCTGAATTTCGCTTCAAGATGTAGTAAAATAGCATGGGTGTTAACTTGAAATATTCTTTGTCCTAAGTAAATCTCATAGGCACCTTCTGGATTAAGATTAGTACATATGTGATGTACCTCATAATGTTTTCATCAAATTATCAGTACTATCTGTTAATTCACTGCCACCACTCCAAGAAAAAAAAAAAAAAAAATAAACACAAAAAAAAACTCCAACCCACTTTCTTCCATGCCATACAGCTTTCTCAACCCCTCTTCAGCCATTTTACTCAATGTTATGGAGAGTTTTCGGTGCAGTTTTCTAGAAAAAGTTTAACTGAAAATTGAATTCAACAGCTCAACTTTTCAGTTTTTAGTTCTAGTTCAGTTCAGTTTTCAGATTGAATGAAAGCAAGACAGGCTCTGCTTGCATCAACTAATGAAAGTGGTGACTCTCTGCTAGATGCAGCAATGGATATGAATGTAGCCTTTTTTTCTTATCACCACTTTTTGAAGTGAGAGCATGTTGATTGACAAAATATTACTTTCTTTCATAATTAACTGTCTTTACACAAACCTTTCACTATGAAGCTGTTGCATCAAGTGAAAACATATGGTCACCATATTCACAATCAACTGTGAAGTTTACTTTTCAAACGTTGACTAAATTTAATCCACCTAAATAATGCTATGTCTGCTTTCATAAGCCGGTAATGATCATTGTTATTTGTCAAAATGTTCTCCCTACAACAGTTCCTTATACTGGGGAACCTTTAGCAACAGCAAACATTACGATACAAAATGTGACCACATTCTAATGTAAAGGATGTCCAGGTTAAAAAGATAGAAGGGTTGCATCTTCCATTGTTCCCTGAATGTAACAGAAAAAATCCAAGTGTTACAATCACATGGCTTTATCTACCCTCTATCATTTATTAGTAGCTATAAAAACTATTCTTATGAAAGCTTATTTTTCGGTGTACTTCATTTTAATCAAAATACATATATGCAAAGTAACTAAATTACACATTTTGTTACAAATATTAAGAGAATGACATGTCCAGAATTGGATGCTATATGCTGGCCTTAAAATTCTATACCCTTTCCATGCAGTCATGAGAAACAACAGAAAATCAACAGGATTTAAAAGAATGACAAAATATTGAACAATTAATAATGGATATCTCAGAACAGCTCTTATGTCACAAAACTTTTTTGGAATTAATTGCATGTTTTAAAGACATGCACACTTTTTGTGTAGTAGGTTTTTCTCTTTGCTTAATGTATACCAGTTATATAAGATTATAAAAAAATGTCTCCTGAACGAGGTGGACTCGACAAGCTATTTCCAAACAAGTCAAGATATACATTTGCCATGTAAATATTTTTCATATATGGTAATGATCAAAATAATTAAAGCCATTTTTTGAGAAAATAAAAAAAAATGTCAAAAAATGTTCCATGTAAAGGCAGTTGGAAGTGGGGTAATTACCTTGCACATCTTGTGAAGATACAAAACATAAGCTCTAAAGTTTGGTATTTATCAGACTTTTCAATTTTGAGTTATGTTGTTCATGCACGCACGCATGCATGCACCACCCACACACATATGGGAGTGCAGGCCAGGACCAATTTTACATTTATTATTCAATGGTCCTTAAAACATGTATTTCTGCAGAAATCTCAGTATCCAAATTTTGGGTCGAATGCAATACCTTCTATACCTACTATGTACATAGTTGAAGCAATAAAATAAACAGAGAGGAGGTTTAAGATGATTTTAAAAATGCAGAAATGGGCATTTATAATTCAAATAGCTAAAACTTGATAAGGCAAAATAAAATCTGGCCTATGGGATACAATCAGAAATATATTGAAAATTTTTGTCTCAGGGTGATATTTATACCTCAGTTTGCAACATTATTTATAATTTCTTTATTTCAGAAATATGCCACCTTCTTTAAATATTTAATGCAATGCCCTCGTGAAAAAATCTACAGCTTGGTCCATGTGGGCAAGCATGAAGCAGAAATTATAATTTTTCAAATATATTAAAATGAAATATGAGGAAACAGTGGGTTGTGTTATTCAGTTTATAAATATATTTCCTCTAGTTGTGGAGCCTACACATGCAAATAATAAGGTTGAGTGTTCAATGCAGAATGCTATTAACATCTAATAATTTTTGGTCTGCAAAATTTAAAGCAAGCAAATGAGAGAAAAAAGAATTTCACAACTCCTGGACATTCTCTTTTGTTAGTCTTTTAGATGTTATGTTATCAACACAACCTTCAAGGGCTTATATTTGGGAAAAATGAAATATTCAGACTATTATTATTTGAGCATTAATTATTTGATGATGGTATTTCAAAAAAAAATTGTCACTGAAAAATCTAAACTTTGTATTTAGCAAAGAAATGCTTCATTTGTTTCCAGTAGCCTCAGTAAAGACTTACCACTATAATTTTCCTTGAGGTTTATAAGAATTGAGGAGTAATAGACTTTGCACCTAGATTTTTTATCACTACGCCTTACTAACTGTTTTAGAAGAATGTAGATAAAATATGTACCTTTAGTTTCACTGTTTATGAAGGAATTATTCCACTTACCAAATAATAAAAGAATCAAAGCGAAACCTTCTCCAAGAAAACTTCGACCGCGCCACTGAAGATGTCCACCGTAGTTGTGGACGAAACGTCTGGGACTTCTAACACCAGCAGACCATGGCAAAACAGCCCGGAAACATTTCTTAGTTACACTGACTCTGGCCGTGAAAGCCTACGTTCTCTCAATAAAAGAATCCTTTTGGAATTAATGCAAAAATTATGAAAGGTGACTTGTTTTACCACAGTGACATAGAAAAGAGAATTGATCATTCCATATCTCTCCAGAGTCTGGAGGTGTAAATAAGTGGATTATGTATGATCTAATGCATAAAATCCTAAGAAATCCAATGAAAATTTACTGTGTATGAGTTAACACCATTGCCAATAGGCAATTTGCTCCAGAGATTAAAGGTCACTGATATGTCCATTGTAGTTAAAGACAGGGTATGAAAGGAATAAAACAAAGGTTAGTATATGAACTACTTTTTTTATACTCCTGAAAAGGTTTAGGGCACTTTATTAGGTATAACTATACAAGTCTAACAATTCCATATCATTTAAACATTTTCCTCATGTTAAAGTAATGTAATTTGGCTCGCATTTATCCTTTTTAATTTTTAAAATGTCATTGCCTCCTCCTTTCATAGGAACTTTTCATTTTACATGTACTTTTTGATGAGTGGATTTATCCAGTACAGCATTACCAGACATATATACATAAGCTTTCACAGCCAGTGTCCATAGTTATAAAATTTAGAATTTTCGGGCTCTTTTGCCATGGTCTGTAGGTTAAAATATTTTAAACATATCTTAATCTACAGACCATGGCAAAACAGCCAGAAAATTTTAAGTTTTAAAACTATAACCAGACATGTTAACAGCAAAAATAACTTATATAATTGATTTTTAATACAT
This sequence comes from Hymenopus coronatus, assembly GCA_030762935.1. NCBI lineage: Eukaryota > Metazoa > Arthropoda > Insecta > Mantodea > Hymenopodidae > Hymenopus > Hymenopus coronatus. Next base: position 92,101,474 of record CM060900.1, on the reverse strand, counting down.
CTGATTATGATTAATATGTGAATTGTTTTGATAACATGCAAACCATGAGCACAGCAAGAATCAACATGGCAGAAGATATGTGGGTCAGTCAATGAGTAATGCCTCCTAATTTTTTTCTCTGAACTAGTAAGCTATGTGAACAGTTTAAATTTGACTCAATTCCTCAAACATTCTTCTCCACTCCACTGCAATAGCAACTTCATACATCAACCAGTGGCAGCACTGCTTCCTGTTGCAAAATGGTTGATATCAATATTTGTATTACACAGCGCTCAGTCATTGAATTCTTGAATGCAGAAGGTGAAATGCCTATTTGCATTCATGAAAGGCTCACAAAGGTGTATGGTGAGGCAACAGTGGATGCCAGCATGGTAAGAAGATGAGTTTGTTGCTGTAATGAAGCTGAAGGGCAAACACTATTGGCTGATGAACTGCGAAGTGGCAGATGACTGCAATGACTCCACGCAAATTAAACCAGTGGATGAGATCATTCGAGCTGACCACTGGATACCAACAGGGGAATTGTGTTGCATTATGTCCCTCAGTAAAGGCAATGTAGTGTTGACTATTCAAGAACTGGGGTACTCAAAAGTGTGTTCATGGTGGATATCCTGAATGATAATGGAGCAGAATAAGCAGACACAAAAAAAAAAAAAAAACAATAGCCTCAGAACATGTGTAGCACTTCAATTTGGAGGGAGAGGAGTACTTGGACAAAATTGCGACTGGAGACAAAACGTAGATTCATTTTTTTGAACCAGAATCAAAGGAACGGTCCATGGAATGACATCGCACAACCTTACCGAGGAACAAAAAAATTCACAAAACTGTGCCATTGGCAGAGAAAGTATGGCAACCATCTTTTTGGACGCAGATGTTGTGATTCTGGTTGATTTTTTGGAGCAGGGTTGCACAGTAAATTCTATGCAATATGTCAGCACCCTCAAAAAGCTGAAAGCACATCTTCAAAAGTTTGCCTGACCTAAACCATGGCAGATGTTCTGCTTTAGCATGACAATGCAAAACCACACACCAGTTGTCACACCACTGCAGAGATTGTAAAAATTGATTGGGGAGTTTTGCCTTATTCCCCATACAGCCCTGACCTAGCACCTCAGACTTCCATCTGTTTGTACTGCTGAAGGAAGCTCATTGCAGGATTCACTTTCCAGATGCAGAAGCCATGAATTTTACCACACAGGAATGATGATGATGATTGGGGTATAAGGGCGTTCAACTGCTACATGCCCACTAAAATGTGGACTAAAACTGTGGAAAAAGATGGGCATTACATTGAAAAGTGACAATTTAATCTTCAATGTTGTGGCTTTTATGTTGTGTAATCAATGTTTAATTTTCTTGCAAATTAAAATATAAAAAAAATAGGAAGCATTAGTTATTGACTGACCCTCGTAACAAGTGATATAGTTGACCAATAAAAATGAATACACTCCTTATCACCACTTTTTTAATACTGGCACTGTACTTAGCCTCGCTATAGCCTGAACAACACATCAAGTTGCTGTTCTAAGGTGTGATCATGGAAAGATATCACTAGACCAGATCTTTGAAGTAAAGAAGTTATAAATTTATATATTATTTGGATAAGCTAGTAACAATGATGTGAAATTAAAACTTAAGAGAAGGTTTGAGTCAGAACAGACACTTTTCATCTCTTACAATGCTTTTTTGTCTAACCTGGTTTAGAGAACTACCTTTTGTTCTCATCTTCTGAGAGAGATTGGCAATTGTCGGTCCTTCAAATTATTGCAAAGTTATTTCTCAAGACTGTATTTATTTTGTCGAGCTAAGCAGATGTTATGTTGTTTGATGATGTAATGGAATTTGGTGAAAGTTTGAAATTAAATTTCTTGCAAATCATTTTGGTTTTTTGCTAGGTTGAGTTTTGTGGTGTCCTTGATGAATTTCTGTTTTTTGAACTTTGCTATTTTCTTGTCAATGATTTGTTTGTGGAAACCATTGCTAATTGCTGTGTTGACTATGTGTAGGTTATTGTTTTTTATATTCTTCTTCTGTTAGTGGAGAGTACAACAATTTATGGGTTAAACTATTTAAAACAGCATGATTGTGCAGAACTAAGTTGAAACTATTGTTCTTCATGTAGTTTTCTGAATGTGTTGATTTTCTGTAGACATCAAATTTAATCTTGTTTCCTTATCTAATAACTTTTAAATCTAGGAAAGGAGTGCCTGCCTCTTCAATTTCCACCATAAATTGAATAGCTCTGATTTGTAAATTGAGCAACTTAGGATGCATTTTAATAGTACTATTGCAAAAACATCATCCACATATCTATGCCAAACTTTGTACATGTACAGAAAGGAGGTGATCAAAGGTATTTCCAAGTTGCTCATAAAAAAATCAACAAAGAAAGGACAAAGTGGTTTGCCCATGGCTAATCCTGAAGTTGAACATGAAGCTATTCTGTGTGATGCAAAGTTATGTGAGTTCCATAAGATCTTCTATTTCTTCTTGTGACAAGTTAGTGTATGTGAACCATTTTTACTTTCTCTACACATACTATGCACTTAGTCTATAGAGAAGGTATTATATTCTACCTAAAAATTTGATACTGAGATTTCACCAGAAATGTTTTGAGGTCTCCTGAGTCCAAAAGAGCATTTTAGAAGATGGTCCATGTGTGCAAGTGTGTACAGCATAGCTCAAAAACTAAAATACTGTTAAATATCAAACTTGGTATTTAAGTTTGGTATCTTCGAAGGATGGAACATGATTTTCAAGAAAATCCCCCCACCCCAAACTACCCTTTACATGGAAAATGTTTTGCAAATTTTGTTTTTCTCAAAAATGGCTCTAATGATTTTGATTAAAATACCCTGCAATAAAGCTATTTACATCACAAATAAAATGTATATCCTGAATTTTCTGGGAATAGCTTCTGAAGACCTATTCATTCTGGATGAATTTTGCTGAATTCTGTGTAACTGTAAGAGAATGCGAGGCATTTTCTTTTCACAAGTATGTAATCCTGGGTTGTTTCTTTTTGGAACCAGGAGATATAAGAGGGCAGATATTAGGAGCGTGGTCCTACTTATTGGGACCATCAGACTTGATTGGAGCCTAGTTTATGAGGCACAAAGGGCTCCGGGAGCCTAAGTACGAGGCTGCGTAAGAGGCCACTCAGATCATCATCATATCATTGTCACACATCATGTAGCCTATTAAGAAGCAGTGTTGGGCTATGACTATTCCAATTGGAAAATTGTTGTCGTAGATTCTAAGACTATATATAAAGATCTGGTTTTCTTTGTTGACAATTACTTTCTGTAATTGGGACTTATGTCCTGTTGAAAGGAAGTAATAAATAATCACTTAAATGATTTTAATCAACAAGGAATAAACAAACATATAGCAAACATGGACAATGCAATTGAAATCTATGCTGTACATTTGGAACTGTGGAAGACAGTTAAAAGAGGGGCAGCTGCATCATTTTACCTTGTGAAATCCCTCTAAAATAAAAAATGAGAACAAGGAATTTAATAATTATATTCCCTTACTATAAAATTTAAAGAGTAAATGATTTGCCAGGAAATTATTTTGAGCTTTTTGTAAATTCTAGGCATTTCAAACCTGCATGGGTAAGGCAGGATTTGCAGCTAAAATTTTGGCAATGTTACTTCCACATATTTGTGTGAGCAACTGTCTTCACAAATGAATTATGCCAAGTTAAAGTTCAAATCTTGTTCTGACTGACTGTTGGTGCAGCTGAAACTAGCCCTATCGGAGGTAACCCAGAAATTAAATGAAATAACTATATGTAGAAGAATGTAACTAAAAATATAATGTTGTTTGTATTATTTGGCTGTAACTTAAGCTCTATATAAAAGGAATCACTATTATTTATCTAAGAATCAGCAAGTGCCACTGCGCTCATTGCTTGTCTCTTCCTCCATCTATTGGCTCGTTTCATATGATATTAGCCGACTTTGTGAGTTGTGCATTAATGGTTCAGAGTTTACCCATACCTGGCATTTGAATTCAAATTTATTTCCAATTTTAGCCAAGTAATTTAGACAAATTTTGCAATTGCTCTCCTCACTGAAAGTACTTTGGCTTCCAGAATAATGATACATATCCAAAGCTTAAAACTGTCATATAGGTATAATCCCAGATTCAAATATTTTGCTTGGAACATAGTGAGTAACTAAGTAACAACCCATGCCCATTACTATCAATAATTGAAAACAACTGTGTTAACATTCCAAAATAGCATTTACCATTTAATTGCTTCACCAAGCCTACAGTGAGCAAAATAAGTGTGTGTTTGATTCAAATAGTCAACTAGCACTATCATATTAGTGTTTCACAGTATATTTTCAATTTTCAACTTTATACAAACTTGTCTAAACTATTGACTCAAATCTCAAAATTTGAGATTTGAGTTAAAATAGAAGCACTCATGCTCCATTTATGCCTTCTTTTTATAAACAGATGTGTTTTGGAGAAACATCTTTTTATAGACCAAATCTGTTACATTCACATGATTTTCACTACCCACTATCACTTATTAGTGTGTATACAAACTATCCTCATGAAAGTTTAGTTTTCCATCTACTTCATTTGAATTATAAATCTTTATAGAAATATCTGCATTACACACTTCATTATAGATACCAAGGGAATAGCATTAGTCAAATGTTTAAGAACTGGGCACTACACACTGGCCATGGTGTTTCCGTTCAAAATGCAAGAAACCGAATATCAAAAGGATTAAGAATGACAAAGTAATGAAGAATTGAAACTATTAATAAAAAATAATTTGGAAATGGCTTGTAACATAATAAGTTTTTTAAATAAATTGCATGTTTTAAAGAAATCTTTATTTTGTATCCACTATAATCGCTTAATGTTTACCAGTTTAAACAGATCATGCAATGTTCTTTCTGAATGAAGAGAACTTCACAAGCTGTTTCCAGAAAATTCAAGATATACATTTTACTTGACAAGTAAATATCTTTAATGTTAGGTATTTTAATCAAAATTATTAAAGAATTTTTGAGTGAATCTAAAAATTTGAAAAATGTGTCACATAACAGGTAATATAGGGTGGAATTTTCCTGAAAATCTTCATATTGCATCTTCAAAAGATACTTCAGAAGATACAAGTTTGGCATTTAAGCGGCTTTTCATTTTTTAGTTTTCTCTCCCTCTGCCCTCCCTCTTTCTCTATATCACATGCATACATAGACTATCAATGTTTGGATTAAGGAGGCTCAAAATGTGTATTTCTGGTAAAATCTCTGTATCAAGTTTTTTAGTATAATTTAATACTTCCTCTACTTACTATAGGTAACTAATAACTTAATTGAAGCTTAAGCAGTTTTATCTTGACTCGAATATCAAAGTTGCTACTTAACTGTAAATACCTAACTTTGTTTCTATATACATAATCTTAGGGTACATATTTGGAAAGAAACAAGCTGAATAATAAATATCGAAAATATTTATTTATTTAATTTCCTTAAATCTGTAAAATTATTATAAGCACTATTACATATATCAGTCAAAAGTCATATTACAAAATCATTCACCTCATTCTCAATGTATGAGACGCTGTTGCACTAACTATGGTGACAGCAAAAATGGATCACTTTATTTTCTTCTTAATAAATCGCTTTCAAAACCACCAGTTGTTCCTGCTACAAACAGAAACAGAGAAATAAAAAAATAACTCTTAAGAAGATCTTTTAAAATAATAAACTTGAAGAGTTTGTTTAAAAATCTGTAAAAAGAATACGCTGTATCTTATACTTTTAAACTGTATATATGCTATACTCTATAAAGCTTTATAAAATATAAAAATGATACTAAGAAGGATACTTTAACATAACTAATATAATCCTTGCAGCACCTATGCTAGAATAAACATGCACAACTGAAATGCATACATATAAAATAAAATTGAAAATATAGTTAATCATTATCATCAAAGCTGTTTATAATACATTAGCTTAGTAATTTATGTACTACTGCTGTTATCTGATAGTTGCTGTAATAACAGTGCTAAAGCTGTGCAAATACAGATCTAGTGTTAGAGGTTAACATGTACTGCTAAAACATATTTACAATTCAGCATTATAACTAGAGAACATAGACAGGGTAATGTTTGAGAAATATCAAGTTAACAGCTCTGTGGAGATTGATGACAGAGGCAGAGTAGCTACACTCACTGTCAGCTCCCGACTGGGAAGACCATCATTCCTGCCTCCTTTGTTTTGTTTTCTCTGTTTCAAGACAGTTCGGAGAGCATGTGCTGCTTACATCTATAAGTTAATGCGCAGTGCACTTCAGTCTTACTTACAACAAATGCACTCTCTAATTATAACAGCAATATGATTAATGACTATTTAATGATGGTTTTGTGCTTTGGCAACTTTAAAGTGTGTTTTTCTGAGTTTACAATTTTTGGATTATAAGGAACATTTTCTTAAAAACTATCAGAGATAAAGAAATGAAACTTTTTACTTATTTCCTATTAATTAGTGAACAATTGCCTGCAGTAAAATTTTTCTTAAGTGTTCATATTGAGATTTTGACTTGTATAGAGAAGAGATTTGTTTCAGCGGCATTAATACCCAAAATTACATATTTTTTTTAAGAAACAGGAAATTATTATAGCAAATGTTTCTTTGCAGGGATTTGTTAGATATGATGTAAAGATATTGTGCAAAAAAATTCAAATCCATATCTTTAATACCCAAGGAGAAAATGTTCCTTATGTTCTGCAATGTCAGTTAGGTTATGTTGGATCATTATTTAAATTTCTAAAAGTCAGGATGCGTAAAAAGTATGGTAATTGCAGAATATTAAGCTAAGTAACTCTGCTAAATTTCAAGTGGATAGCTGTAGTAGATTAGAATCTGTGGCTAGTTTACTATTGCAGTGCATTTTGACCCAAGTGTCCCCTTAATGAGAACACTTATTTATAAAGATAAATAAAACCTGGAGAATCCCAAGTTATAAGATTATGCTTCCTTTCCTTATGAATTATAAAACTCTGTGAATAATTAAAAGAAGACAAGAACAGAAAATCAATGATAACTTCTTAATGTTTGCAAAAATTGTCCAAAATATGCATTCCTCGCCAACCCACATGCCTCACAATGGTTTCTGTAATTCTGTTGCACTTTACAAAATATGTCTGGGTTGTTTCTTGTTTCTTCCACTGCTCAAAATATTCTTTCTTACAAAGCTTCCAAATCAGGCACTTCTGTAATGTATATGCGAGCTGTCTTGTCTTAATATGTGTGGACTGTTGCAAGCCCAGGTGTGTACATTATTAATTAGTTATCCCATCTTTGCTAAACTTTGATACATCCATTGCAAGAATTTTAAGGGGAAAATCCCCTCCTTATTTAAGAAACCATTCTGAAAATTTTAATCTTGGCACACAACTTACTTCAGAGTGATAAAAGACATGCTCAATATGATAAAGGTGTAGCAACTCTTCCTTTAATGTTTTCAAAATGGCCAATAGGATACACCAGTAGTGCTAGCTACACTTAATTACTCTTCCAGGATTTTCCATGAGGGAAGGATTTATTCTTCTTCTTGTGCAAAATTTCTTTGACCAAACATTCAACTTGAGGAAATAAAGACTTCCTCTATCTAGAGCTCTTTGTTGCTGCTCATCTATTTAGAAATTTTGGTTGATAAATGATCACAGCTGCTGAATTACAATGTATTTTACTATAATGAGTAGCATTTCAAGATACCCAGCATTATTAAAGTGAATAATTTTGTAACTCATAATCTACTGCTTCAAAAACAAGTCACAAGAGCAATTAATAACTGCAGAAGGAAATTTCTTTATAAATAAACAGCTGAAGTGCTTTTCTTCTGATCTCACAGTGTTGTCATGATGTGTAGGCTCATGGCTAAGTATGTAGATTTAGCTGAGACAAATTTTGAAAGCTTACACTTATAATAAGAGTGAAAATTGTTTTATTTCAAAGTATATTTAAACATGCAGAAAATATTTACCTTATATTTCCCCAAATAAATATCTGAAAAAGTGTTTTAAGTAGGAAAACCTTCATTTACAATAGTTAATATTCAGTAATTTTCACTTTTCCCCCCCTAAACTACTTTAAAAACTACACTAAAATTTTTTGGTCTATTCATTACAAAGAATCATCCTGTTCAGGGCTGATCATAGATCACCTTCCATTCTGTTACTGAAATGCTTTTTAGAACTCCCTGTTTAAAGTTGAAATAAATCACAAGAAAATCTGTAGAGCATATAAGATGATTTTTATTTAGTATTTGAAATATAGAGCAATTATTCTGCATTAAATTACCATTCATAACATGATTTGACAATGTTCACTATTTTCAAGGGGTAGTTCTGACAAATTGAATTAGAAATCTATTACTATTTTGGTGTGCCAATATCTATATGGAATACTATAATTAAATAAAAGTGTTTATCAAAATATGTAACATTTAGGCAGCAATTACTTTTTGAGCTTTAGTCCAAGATGGAGGTAACAAAATAACGTTTTCTAATACAGCTTATTATTCCTCATGATCACTTTAAAATTAATGCCAAAAAAGCAATTATATTGACTTACTTCATGGGAATGCATGTAAATGTGCTGCAAATCATGTATCAAAATTCTTGGACATTCAGCTTAATTTTGCATTGCTCTGCAATTTATTATAAGAGATTACTATTTAACACAAAATATAAGATACAGCAAAACAGAAATATAATATTAAATAAGTAAAATATTAAATCAACTTATGGACTTTTTGAAATTTTGCAAATATGCAAAGAAACTTGTAACAGTGATTAGGTTAATATTAATTTAAAAGAATTTGAGTAGGTTTTTGTAACACAAACATCATTTAGTAATCTCGTAACAAGATAAGACCTATAGTAGATAATATCAGTGCACCCACATATTAACACTCCAAATGGCTTACACAGAAATTCAACTACTTCCCAAAGTTCAATAGTAGAAGTATAACAAATGCATTGAACTTGTTTAACCACATAAAGATATCTCACCTATTTCCTAGTATACCCATAGGTGATGTCCAAAAACCTCTGAAAACCTGGATGCAAAATAGAAACTTACTGACAGAAGAAGTAGAAGATCTTGTTCGGCTAACCAATTTATGCATAAGACAGAATTACTTTACCTTTAAGAATAAATGCTACCAACAGACAATAGGACTAGTAATGGGGAATCCTCTGTCACCATTTCTAGTCGACTTATTCATGGGTAACTTTGAGATACATATCACTGAGGCATTCCCACATATATACAATGGTGTAAGTATATAGATGACATCTTCAACATAGTTCCTGAAAAACTCATTAATGATGCACTCAAACTCTTCAATGAGCAAAACAAAGCAATTCAGTTCATCATAGAGACCGAACAGGAGGGATATCTACCATTCCTTGACATCAAAATAATCATAACTGTAAAACATAATCCAACATTTGGAATACACAGAAAATCCACAAATACAGATAACTGCATAAAGCATGATAGTTACAATCCCACAACTCTCAAATATGCAGTCCCAAATAGCTACCAACAATGGCTTCCAAAAAAGTGCAATAGACAAGAGAATACACAAATACAAAAAACTGAACCATTTAATGCACACAACTACCCTACAGAACCCCTGTTACCAAACTCAGTTCAGAAGATTTACACATTATCCTTGGGCACACAACAAATTTCAGAAAATCTTCAAGAATTATAATCAGTGGCAAATTCTCCCATACACCGCATACACCGCCGTGACCAACCTCAGTTCAGAAGATTCACATATCATCCCTGGGCACACAACAAATTACAAAAAATCTTCAAGAATTATACCCACTGGTGAATTCTCCCATACACCGCATACACCGCCGGTGTACTAAACTTGAGAGGGTTCATAACGACTCTCAATAAACAAGCAAAATAATCAGAATTTTTGTATGTCATTATGCAAAATACGAAATAATCGCAAGTTTGTGTGATTAAACTGTGCGCACACATTTATCTCACCGCTAGTTAAAATGATAACCATGCTCCCAATATTCTCCGCCAGCTAGGCAAGGCCAGCAATGCTGTGCGCGCGCATCTACTCCATCGCAAGTTGAAGCAATGGACATGCATTCCCAATTCTCCAATAAAGAGGCGAGGGGAAAGAAGCTGAGTTGCCAGCCGTTAGCTGTTGAAATGCACCGCTAAATTTTGCAATTGACAATTGTTTTTAGTCTGTATCAATGTTGTTTTGCTTGTAAGTTTTTGTGAACATGACTGATGTAAGTGTTCCTGAAGCTGGTGGTTCTTGTGACTGTGCAGTAAAACGTGTGTTAAAGACTGGATTTTGAAATTTTGAATTTTCAGAAAAACTTAAAATAAAAAACAATGGCAGGCCCACTCCCGAACTACCACGTCTGATTTCAAAATGTCAAGACAGAAAACAAGAGTATGACAGACATTTCTGCATTAGCAATTATTCTAGGTACAAATGGTTAACTCTTTGCCCCAAATTAAACAAACTCTATTGGTGGCCATGTCTTCTTTTTAGTAATGACAAAAGCAGTACCACATGGTCTAAAGAAGGATTTGACAATATAGTTTCTCTAATTGGTTCATTATGTAAGCATGGAAAACCAAAAAATCACACATTTTGTGCATTCACTCCTTGTAATTTTGGCAATATGCGAATAGACCTGCAGCTCAGAAATCATTATAAACTTCAAAGCATAATGAAATGGTAAAAAAGAACAGAGAAGTATTGAATAGATCCATCCATTGATGTTGTTGGTCACTTAGGAAAGCAGGAATCAGCTTTTAGAGGACCGACGAGTCAGAAAGTTTCTTTTAACTCTGTGGCAAAGCTCACTAAGAGACTTGGCCTTCCGCCTGGCCACTGCGTCCCTTATCTCAGTCCATTATGGATGTCATGGATGGGGTGCAGTATTGGGGGGTGAGATGAGGTCAGCTGCTACTTCTCCTTCAAGTAGCTCTTCAATTTGCACCCAGGGACCTCACAAGGCTGATTGCACCTCGATCCAGGTCTCCCAATGGGGGAAAAATCCCCACGCTGGTACAGGGAATCGAACCCAGATCTCCCACTTGGCAAGCAGCAATGCTACCACCGCGCTAAGGAGATGACCAGAAAGTTCCTTTAATAGAGGTAATTACATAGAAACATTGGATTTACTCAGAATGTATGATCAACTTTTAATTGATCATTTTAAAAATGCTACAGGTTTCCAGGGCACATCGTCATCATTCAGAATAATTTAATCAAAGTTGTTAGGGGTGTTTTGGTTAACTGTATAACAAAAGAACTTGCATCCACTAATTTTATGGCTATTCTAGACAAGTGCTCAGACATAATGAACAAATCCCAACTCTCTACCATTTTACGCTAAGTGAACAAATCAGGAGAAGTTAAAGAAAGATTCATGAGCTTTGCAGACGCCAGTGCAAATAGATCTGCTGACCCACTTTACAACCATGTACTTACAACAGTTAAAGAATTTAATATTTGTAAGAAACTTGTCGCTCACACACATGATGGTGCGGCCGTAATGTCTGGCCAATTACATGGTCTGCAATCTAAAGTAAAAGTGGCATTTCCACAGGAATTATTCGTTCACTGCTACTGTCATATTCCGAATTTGGTTCTGCAACAGGCAGTGATATGTGTTGATAAGTGCAGAATGTTTTTTCAAACTCTACCAGGGTTCTCTAATTTCTTTACTCATTCCATTAAAGGAATGGAAACTTTGCATGCTTTTATGAATAAAAAGTTACCAAAAGCGGCTCCAACATGCTGGAACTTCAATTCATGCCGTGTCAACACTGTACAAGAGGAACGAGATAGCCTGATTTTATTCTTTGAATTCCTGACAGAACCAGAAAATAATGTTAATTGGGAACCTGATACATTGGTTAAAGCACAAGGTTTCTTTATTTTTTGACCCGTTTAGATACTGTCTTCCTCCTCAAAATCTTCTTGACAATATTTGCTCATACTGACATTCTCAACATATTACAAGACAAGTCTATGGATATTGCATACTGCCATTCAAAAGTAATCCAGACCAAAAACACTTTAAAAGAGCTAAGAAGAGAAGGGTTCCAAAATATTTGGCAAAGCATTTGTACTGAAGCGATAAATGAACATGCACAAAAGAAAAGGAAGAACAATGAACCAAGTGAAGTTACTGAAGTTATATTCAGGAGGATATTCTATGAAATTTTGGATAATGTGCTCTATCAAATATAAAATAGGTTTTCCGACTACGAAAGTTTTTCTTTCTTTGCTCTCCTTAATTCCTCAAAATTCAAGACTTACAGAATGTCTTTTCCTGATCTATATTGCTCAAAGTTGTTGGACACCTATGGCTCAAATTTTGATTCAGTGCGTCTGAAAAATGAACTTAGTGCTATGTACTCTTCTGGAGTTAAAAATTTTGAAGGAAAGTCAGTTGGTGAAATAGTGAAAATTATGAACAAAAGAGATCTGGAGTGGGCTATGCCTGAAGTTTACAAATTAGCTTGTCTAATTCTAACTGTACCAGCAACTACAGCTTCTGTTGAACGGTCATTTTCCACTTTAAATCAAGTAAACTCTCACTGTAGGTCTACAATGGGCCAAGAAAGATTATTCTCTCTGTCAATGATGTCCATAGAAAAACAGTTACTTTGTACGCTTCAGAAGGATGTTCATGAGAATTTCATGCAAGCTGAAAAGGAACTATCTCTGGAGAAAGCTCGTCGATTGGGGCTAACATTCCAGGAAAACTGCTAAGTACTACTACTAAAATTAATAGTAATTTAAGAATACAAATGTCTCTCGCATTACCCAAGGTTCTCATGAATTATCAACACAAAAATTGCACAGCCCGCCTGGGTAGTGTGGTGGTAGCATGTCTGCCTTACATTCAAAAGGTCGTGAGTTTGAATCTCGCTTAGGGTTACCCGGATAAGTTTTTTTTTCGGGGTTTTCCCTTATCTTGAGAAGACGAATGTTGATTAACTTTAAGCTCCATGGACCCCGAGATCATTTGAGCATAATTTTACAAATTTCATTCATTCATCGTCCACTATGACCAACCAGGTTAAAGGACGTTAAACTTATACAAAGAGAGAGAGAAAAAAAAAAAAAAATGCGTAAAGTGATTGTGATAGTGATATGGGCTACTTCAAGGTAAACATGAAAAAAATGAGTTTTAAACACATACATCTGTTTATGTCATTTGTACAGTGTTAAAATCAGCATTTTTTAAAAACATGTAAAATAAGATCACACATAACGAGGGGTAACTACATTTTATGGACTAAGAAAAATGATAACAAAGGGAGCAGTGTACCTAAATTACTGACCACGAATCACCACTGATTATAACACTACCTTGGCTCCAAAAAACAACTAAAGCATTCAGAAACTGCTATGCAAAAAATTAAAATATCCAATCCAAGCAAAGAAAAAACCGGGAACTTATGAAATTAAATGCTCAGACTGTAATCTAGTATACATAGGAGGGACATAAAGAAACTTGGAAACCAGATTAAAGGAAATATGAAAAACCTAAAATACAAAAAAAAACAGAAAAATCAGCAGTTACCCATCATTTCTGGTCATCAGGACATGAAATTACACCTAATATTAACTGTTAAAATCAGCTTATAAACACACAGAATTAGATGTTTGGGAGAAGATCTTTATCATGAATTTTGATTTACTGCCATACAGCAACCTCTGGAAGTTCATAGATCCAGCACCAGATGCCTCCACAAGTTACACACTTCTACCCTCTCTATTGACACTAACAAAGTAAGATTTAGTCTGAATTAAGAGTTGAAAATGGGAACAAGTGTTCCCGAAACTAGACCCAGTAAATGATTACTAAGTAATGTTTGTGTTACAAAAACTGGCTCAAGTTCTTTTAAATTTAAATTAACAACTTATAGATGCTTGAGTTTCACTTAATTTTCATCATTGCACATGTTCCAAACGCTATAAGAGGAGCTATAAAAGAAGCCATCAATTCTTAATGGATACTGTTTGATTTTTATTAGAACATATTGCATAACCAATCATTAATTTCTGTATTAGTAACAGCTATACAGATTCTATGATTCTTACTTCTAGTTTGTACAAACTAGAACTAGGATAGTAGTAATTCTAAAACAATAAACTGAAGAGTTAAACAGACAAAACTCATTGAAACTCAATGACACCTTCTATTTGTTTGATTGAAATAGTTAATGTTAATCATTTAGCAATTTACCCAGTTGCTAGGAAATAATATCCTGCTTCATTATGTCTTCCTTTGCCAACAAAAAAGAATTTAAGCTTCCCTCTTTCTTTCATGGACAGCAAAAGTATATACTATTCAACAATATATTTAGATCGGCAATAATAAAGGCATGAGATGTTTTTACTCAATTCTTTTTTAAAAGCATTGTGACATGAATCACAATCATGCAGAATTAACTTCACTGTACAACTGATTAGCCTCTATCACCATTTTCTGCAACTGTGCTGGCTATTGCAAGCAGGTTATTCAAGATGCCTGACTTAGATGAGGGACTAAAGGTAGAAACGCACTGATGGGAGGGCATCGGAGACAGTGTGCTAGATTTAAAATAAAATAAATTAAAAACTTAGAAAAAGCTGTTCTGCTTAGCATGCAAAACATGGCCAAATCACTCCACGACATGACACTGTACACATTCACACCAAGATACATTCCAGTGTACTCTTCAAGGCAGTGGTACAAATTCTAATTTCTTTAGATGTTTTAAGACTACTGCTGTATTATAATTGCAACCCTGCATGCATTAATTTGTCTAAAAATCAAACATTATAGGAAATGTGAAAATCTCCTAATTTTGCAAAAATATCTATCAAATTATGAACACATTGACAAAACTCTTTACATACTGGTTGCGGAAAAAACAATGTGCAGAAAATTGTACAGTAGAAAGGTAGTGCCAAAATAAGTATCTTGAGGTTACGACCATCAGTCACAAAAGCTTTTTCACTGCACTTTAGGAAGGTCTGATGATTTAATTCCAGAATTTTATTTCAAAGCCTACTGAATGCTTGATTTGCTCATTATGAAGGGTACAGTACACATGTACCTAATGGTTAGTTTCTCATTGTGTGTTACCCATTGTGTACCCACTGAGACAGTACACACACCCACTTGTGTAAGTTAGATTTTATTTTGTATGGTAAATGAAGATGTTTCATAAAATCATACTTCAATTATGTTCATGGTCGTCTCCTTAGCACGGTGGTAGCGCAGCTGCTTACCAAGCGGGAGACCTGGGTTCGATCCCCAGCGCCGGCGTGGGGATTTTTCCCCTAATGGGAGACCTGGCCCGGGGTGCACTCAGCCTCGTAAGGTCCCTGGGGGGGCCAATTGGGGAGCTACTTGATGGAGAAGTAGCGGCTCCAGGTCATGAGGACCACATTAACCGGCCGGGGGGACTCGAGGCACTGACCACGTCTCACCCTCCAATATTGCACCCCATCCATGACATCTGTAGTGGACCGAGATGGGGGATGCAGCGGCCGGGCGGTAGGCCAAGATTCCCCGTAAACTGTCGTGCCATGGAGTTATATAATTATGTTCATGGATGACTCATGTTGTTATACTGCATCTGCAGCCATATATTCCTAACCTCAAAATGCTTAGTTTAGTAGCACCTTTCTGCTCTTCCATTTTCTGCACATTTTTCTATACTCTGTGTAACATTTCTACCCTGCTAAATGCAGCAATCTGCACATTTTTTCATGCATACAAATGAAGAGAGAGTTTGATATAGACAATCTCACAACAGCAAGCATATCTAAAGCACAATGAAAAACTACTAGTACATTAAGGTCTGTGTACATAGCTCATATTGTTTAAAATATTCCTGGGATAGTGTCACTTCTGATCAAGTAATTTGATAATCACTTTGGGTATTGTATAATTAGCAACTCTTATTAAAAGGAATGTTTCTATCCACAGAATATAATTACATACTGCTGATCACACTAGGGGACAAATTAAACCTTTTTTCTTTCTGCTATATGTGTGATTATAAAAATGTTATTTTATTTTTTTTAGAAAATGTACCTTCTCCCCCCCCCTGCATGTGCATGCACACGCACACACCCACACATACACAAGTATCCCTGGCAATTTAGAGAAGCATTTTTCACCAGTGCAAAACTAATAATTATGTTATTCATTGAAGCTATGTATTCAAAACTAAAGGAAAATTTCACAACTAATGTGAACATTATATACCTACATGAGAGAAAGCCTATTAAAGGAAATCATAAGATCAGAAAGCTTACCTTCAGAATATATGTTAGAATCCCTTCATTTCCCTTTTACACTTTGCTTAGAACCTTAGTGGAAAAGACTTGGGTCAATCCACTTCATTGCCATTCTACAATCAATCATCTATTCAAAGAGATGTGTTTCCTGATAGTGTTGCAGAAATTCGCTTGCAAGTTCCTCGAGGTATTCTTCAAATTGCTCTTTGGTCAGGACTCCTAAATTCATTGGAAAGTAATCTATATAAGACAATAGAAAAAGAAGCTTTATGTTCATGTTACAACCAATTACTTGCGGTTGTCCATTTCTTATAATTTCTTTTGTTTCATACCACCTTCACATAATCAAACATTTTCTTCACAACTTCTTTGCATTCCATGAACTTCCTACTGGTTCGTCATGTGCTGGTACAATTGTCATCCTTCATCAACTTGCAAATTTGTAGACTGTCAAATCTTTCCTACCCAAGTTTAGTTTGTGATAATGAAGAAAACATGCTACATAAGTACCGGAAGCACTGAAGATGTTTATCTACTGGTATGAGAAACTACTACAAAATTCCTGATTTTATTACATGAGGGAGCAAAGTTTTTCAAGAGGAACAACACTTGTATACTTAGTATTTTTTCTCCTTGCATTAATTCTTTTCTTTCAGGTAGTAACACACCAATTTCAAAATCTATCCTTTGCATTGCTATCTCATTCACCCAAGAAGCTCAGACATTTGGTGTATTCATCCAGCTGTCCCATCAAATGTCCAATAACCTTCAGGTCACTGTATGTTTGCATAAAAATTGTCTTGTGTGGTACCTCTGGATTGATTTGATTAGTAATGGTTTTCTATGAGGGACAAACAAAATTTACAGAAGCCAATATTATAATTTGTGAAGGTGGTTTGCTGTAAGACATGTTCAATGTCCCACACCTGTGTTTGCTGTGGGATCTCATGAATGAAAAATGTAGAATACATAAAAAGGTATTGGGATTAATGTATTAACTTTAAAATGTATGACTGCCATACAATTTCTTTCTGAGGAGTTAAGTTGTCAGGCTTATGTACCTCCTTTGCCAATTATTCTAGAAGATTTTTCAAATCTGTACAATCTTCCCATTGAAAGCTTTTCTTGATTTCTACACCATTAAATTGTTTCTCCAGAGGTCAATAGGTTTTTCTCATGCAAACTAACCTAGTAATTCAATCTTCTTTTTGGAAACTCCTAATTACCTTTTCATTTTGGGGGGGGGGGGGATTGTCAAATTATTCTGAACCACAAGCTTCTATATTTGGGAAGCTGCCTTCCTATTCTTTGTCAGGTTTTCTGTTGTCCTAGATAGATCAATTGGGACCTTGATGATATGTCCTTAAGCTGACTGAATTGATTTGGAGCTTGGGGGATCAACATTAATATACACAGAAGAATACTTCATCAAATAATTCTGCTGCTCCCATCATACCATCGATGTAGCAAACAGTATCTGTTTCCATTTGCCTGCATACCACTAACACAATTCTTCCACACAACTGTTACATGCAAATGGTTTATCCATGCCTTTTTACAAATGAGTGTATTTTCCATTGCACATACAACAGTCACAAACATAATCTTCTGATTTTGTACACAGTCACCTACACAAACTGATGTACTTGCCATATTATCCTGTTATAGTGATGGACTTGATGTGCATTTTAAGTTAAGAGAGCCTCCCACAATTGAAGGGCTTATTTCCAAAGTGATGTATCTCCAATTTTAAAAGAATTGGAACTGAGCATACCAGAGCATTAAGAACACCTTCTATGAAGGTGTAGGTTGTATTAAATGTTCAAAACGACGTAAATACCAGCGCCAGGAGCCTTTGAAAGTTGATATTATTTCCAATGTGACGCATCTCCCAGCTGTGTTTATTTCCAAAACGTCTCATCTCCTCATAGTCAATAGGAACGCTTCAAGTTGCTTACAAAAAAACTAGGTATCTCAGATGATCATCCTGCAATGTCATTTTATAAGCAGGTATTTTCTTGCAGTCATGTAGAACTCAGTTATGATAATACTGATGCTTAGGTCCATACTATTATTTCTAGTGATAGTAAAATGATTGACATTGGCTGTTATATTAATTTTGTTTGTTTAAGGTTTATAAACTGAAAACTTGAATAATTTAAGTACACAAAGCCAGGTTACAATTAATTCTTAGCTAGTAATATTATTTCCAGTTGGAAACAGAAGTTTGGTATTGACTATCTTTATTATGTGTGAAGTTTAAATATTTAATCAATTATCTCATCTGGTATGGTATTAAACTAACATTTTGAAGGCTTTTGGTTTATCATTTAGATGTTACGGTGTTTAAATGATAACATAAGACTGACAGCTATAACACTTTTATTTTATCAATAATACATATCAACTTCTTCATTTATTGCAGTGGACATCTATATAAAGCTTTAGTTTACTGCCAAAATGACTTAACTCCCTGTCATGTGATACCAGTTCCGCCATTCCTACCACTCTGTGATTTTTTTCACATATATAGATACATTTGCAAGTATTACTGAATCCCACATGCCAAAGATTAGGCTTCTACCTTAATATGACAAGGAATTACATGAAATTTGGCTTTTATGAAAAATGTGATTTCATGGAGATAAGTCACTTTGGAAACAAACCCTTCAATTATTAACTGAGATTTATATTTACATTATTACAATCCACCACTGTGACAAAATGTCATGCATTCACAGACAGAAGCCAACTTAAAAAAATTAAAAGGTATATTAAAGCAAAGTAACCTCAATTTCAAAAATGGTTAAGACATTCCAGCATGCTGTAAGTGACCAACAAAAGGAAATCCTTTTGTGGTCTAAAAAGTGTGCCTGATGAACTGAAAATCCTACAGCACAGGTGCATTTTGAGATGTTTGTTAGAGGACATGTTTTGGGGATGACAATATGTTAGAGTTTTTAATAAATGACAACTTCTAAGTAAATGAAGATAGCAGGTGAAATGATAAAATATTCAAATAAATAGCAGGAAGTAAAGTGACTGTCAGGGATGTAAAATTTGAAATAAAATTAGTTGCATGTGTTAACCTCTTAATATATGTATTCATATACAAAATGATGGTTCTTTTTTTGCCTATTTTTTTTTTTATTGTCAAAATGAAATATTCAGTACAGTACAATAATGAAAGTAACCTTGAAATTATTTTTTTAAGTGCTCAACAATGAAAATTTTCATCGCTGAATATCCCCAAGTTTAAAATCACAAGTATGCTCGTGATATGCTTATCCCCTTTTTCTTCTTGAAATTACATTAGCAAAAGTGAATTCCAGGCATTGAAGCGAACAGCAACACATTTAGAGTCGTTATTTATATGTTTGTGTCTGTGTGCAATACTCTGAAGCAAGGATCAATACAAAAAGCTACTACACAATCTTTACACATGTATGTAGATTCCCTCTGTGCCTTCTTTCCTTTGGCATCACATTACTGTACATCCTACATGTTCTTGTTGGATTCTGCTTCTTCTCGGTCAGTGGAATCGCTGATGGAAAATAACATCCAACAAGTGAAGTTGGGGTTGCCTTTGCTGCTTTTGGTGACAATTGCTCTCTCTGATGTTTTTTCAATGAGCTGCTCAGCGACAGCCACGCGAAAGTCAAGGGCACTGTGCTTTGCTCCATATTTTTTATACAGGATAAGGGCATTCCAGTCTGCCAATTCCAAAAGATGAAAAAATATCTTCTTGTAGTACTTCTTGCCCCTCTTGCAT
The DNA here is from genome assembly GCA_030762935.1 of Hymenopus coronatus. Lineage (NCBI taxonomy): Eukaryota > Metazoa > Arthropoda > Insecta > Mantodea > Hymenopodidae > Hymenopus > Hymenopus coronatus. Next base: position 92,081,346 of record CM060900.1, on the reverse strand, counting down.
TGCAATGGATTATTTGCGATGTGCTGGTCTAATTTATCCACACCTCCCATTGAGTCATTATAAGCAAATACAGCCACTGGTTTCTTTGTTTCTTACTTTCCATGTCTGCATTTCTGCATTGCGGATAGTGGGCAGCATACAGATGTCTCTCTTATCTTTCCATTTCAGTGCAGTTACTTTACCTCGCTGAAATGCTGCAACCTCTCCTTTCTTTAGTTTCTTGGTCTGGAAAGAAGGCAGCATTTCTTTCCTTGTTGCCATACATATTGGTTCTTTTGGTCAGCAGAAGGTCAGCAAGCTGGGGAGAACTATAATAATTATCTATAGTCCATGTTTAGCAAGGGTTGCATTAGTGTCATTACAATTTGTGATGACATTGGCAGATCTTTATATTCTTCATCAAATTTAGTGCCCTTGCCTACGTTAATTATTAGGGAACAAACATATCCAGTCACTGACTCACACAACATGAATGTTTTGATGCCAAATCTAGCTCTCTTCAGTGGCAAATACTGGATCCATACTAATCGCCCTTTATACAACATCAGGCTTTCATCAACAGTGATATCTTTCTGGAATGCAGCTACTTCTACATTTAGCCAACAGGTAGCTCACAATAGGCCATACCCATTTAGTTTGGGTTGCAGATAACTTTCTGCATTATAGGTTGCATTGTTGGAAAAATGTAAATGCTTTTTCAAACTGACAAACCTCTGGAATGGTAGAACCTCTCTAAATATTGGTGTGGCTAATGTAGCTCTTTTAGTCTAATACATCTGGTATGTTGGTTTTTTGACAATGCTTTGTAACAGTATTACAGCAACAAATATGTACATTTCATCGATTGTTGTTTCCTTCCATGCCAGAATGTTTGTTTGTGTTGCTTATTTGTTGGTCTCCATAACCGTTGTCAATGAATTGTCTAAAGTAATGCAAGACATCATCAGTATAGGGTTGAAAATTAATTTCATGTTTACCTGTAAAAGGAAACCGTGGTGGAGCAGGTGGCAGTGGCATAGATGTGTCCACTTCACACCACACTCTGGCACTTGCAATATCACACACAGGCAAAGTTGATTCATCACTTTCTTCTTGTGAACTCCCGTTATAGCCATCTTCTGAACTCTCAGACCCACCAAATTCAATATCGAACTCATCTTCACTCTCCATTTTTACAAAGCATGAGGAAATGCCACACAAGAAACTGCGAGAACACTGGCTGCTATTATCGCAGAGCTGGAATAACTGCATGATTCAGAGACATCTCTTGGCAGAAGTATACATTTCAAAGCAACAGACCACAGCGATATCTATGAAAATATCAAAGAAGTGCCAAAATATGAGATAGAATGAGTAACTCAAGACTTTTAAAATGTATGCTGGTCAGATATGATAAGCCCGAGTACTCGGTGCTTTATTATGCCGTCAAATTTGAGAAAACGAGTATACTCGTGGTTTTATGTTAAGAGGTTAATTGTGGAGAGTTGGTGCAATAAGTAACAGAGCTACTGAAAAATTAATATTACAGTAAAACTAGCAAAAAATAAAAGTAACTTCAAATCCAAAACCACAATCAGCTTAATGTTTTACTGTAGAACCATTAGTCTCTTATTTTACCTTGCACAAGTCTTCACAACGGCCAGAGTATCCGACAGGTATATGATGATGCAACAAGCTAAGTCAACCAATATCCATGCCATGAGCACAGTATGCATCTATCATATAAAGTACATACTAGAAAATTAAGCAGTACAAGGGAATTAAACTCATGCTACAGTCCATTCCATCAGTGTGTTTCTGCCTTAAGCCACATTTGAATATTATACAGACTGAAAGAAACAACAAATATTTCAATTGTAAGAGAGATAAGCCAAGACATTTTATTTCACAGTATACTAGAGGTGTGACTAACAGTTATTTTTATGTAATGGTTATAACTGTTACAGTTACGGCGTGATAATGGTTATGTGTAATAACTAGTAACAATTAAGTAATTTGTTTTAAATCATTATCAACTTATCAAATTGGGAGATTCATTACATGAAATGGTTATCAGTACTGATTAAGTTATTTGTTCTAATGGTTATCATATTCAAGGTTACATTGCAATAATGGTTACCAGTAATGATTAGCTGTAACTATCTATAGGAATGATGTCTCCACAGACTTGCTTTGCTATTCAAGGCAATCTAAAAGCAGGTTTTTCTAGCTGTGTAAACACTTTGTTTACCTACAATGGCAAACTGCAGATGTAGTCTCCCTCCCTCTCTCCTTACCAGGATTACTTCATTATTGAACCAATTTTTTTAAGCAAATTGTTATTCCCTGACAAGTAGGTTTCAAATTTGAGACAATATTGAACAGTTATTATTGGCTTTACTATATCTACATTCAAATACCTCTCTTTAGTTCATTGAACATTAAATTATAGAAAATAACCTTTCCATGTCTGCATTGTGGCTAGAAATACTAAAACTATTTTTGCTATTTTCAATTTCAATAACTCAGAACAGGAAGTTAAAGAGACAGAAGTGAGGGAACTTATCACAGAAAGCACAGAATAATAGTATTGTTGTAGTAAACATTAGTAGTCAAGGTGTATGCTATGATCAAAGAGCAGAGTGAAAAAACTACAATAACAGTATGATGTATAGTCTGGCTTGCATTTTGTCGATATTTACATATCTCACTAGCTAGAAAGGGATATCGTGTGATTTAAATTTTATTTCTGGCTACATTTCTAAAATCTGACTGGACGCTTCTTTGCACTAGAATAGAGGATGCATGGTCACCCTACGCCTAGAGCGGCAAAGAATCCCAAGGAATGCTCCATATATATTAGGCCCCTTTCTGCTTTCTAGAAAGTTTCCTGCATATTAGAATGCAGATGTATCAGTATTTGTGGTAGATATTTTGATCTATTTTGCAATGTAGAGCATCAAATGTACACTTGGGTCAATGTTTTTTCCTTGTATTCCTGGCTTTGGGAAAATATTTTTAGAGATGATAAACCCTTCAAGGAGAGACAAAATTACATATTAAAAATAATACTTCTTACCTAGGAGTTAATTTAATTTTCCAATAATGGTTATGTCAGTGCCACCAGGTTTTGAAAAATATGTTTTTAATATGTCAAACAGAACGTCTTCTCTTGGGATAAAAACTGTAAACAGTAATAGTGGCAGTTCAAATAGATACGCAACTTAGTCCAGCTTTAACTGTACTTCACTAAGATCCCTCTGTCCTTTTGTTAATGAGCTCTAGTTCAATTTTGCTGGAATTTCACTCAGTTATCACTAACACATCCCCCATCATCAACTAATTTGAATTTCCCCATCACTTCATTCTTCTGCGATGCCAAGTGACAAAATATGCATGATATAGCCTCTACTCCCAGATAATTCATCCCCGGAGAGTAAAACATAAGAATTCCCTGATATCTCAAGAAAGCAACACTTACTGCATGTAATAGCAACCATCGCACACTGCTTAACAAAGAGCACTTTTCATCAAAAAGAAATGCACTCATGAATCACACATTCAATCACTTTCTGACTAATCTATTCAAGAATGCTGACTTATACAGTAGCCGATATCTCTGAAGGTCCTTCTAAAATGTACTGAAAGTATTCTGGAGCCAGCCATACGAGAAACCCCAAAAGTTTCCAGTTATTTCTCGAAAGGGTGGTATTTGTGATGGGTGAGACTGCTGCTTATCTTTATCTCTTACTGGCCCAATGGCTAGCTCGACATGTAACTGCATCAAAATATGAAGTAAAAACAAAGAAATGTTTAATACAAATTGTGGTTGCGATATGACTACCTTGTAAGTTAAAGCGACATAAAATAAATAAATTAATTAAAAATTGTAACTAGCAACTGTGAGAGTTATAAATAAAAGCTTCACAAAACTGCCAGTGTTAAAAATGATATATATAAGCATCTGTCGTGACAAAGAGAAATAGTCACAGAATAAACTGTTAAAAGTAAAAACTTGAACAACTAATTGTGCCAGTATAAAAACCAGTGACACTGTAATCCTCAGGGAGGAAAGAGTAAAAAGTTACAATTTGTAACTCCAATAATTATAAAAACCCCTTACCATACAATTTGGGTTTTGCAAGTAGCCAAGCATATTTGCTTCTGAACTGCACTAAACTGAAATGTAAAGACTTGTAACTATAACATACAGAATTAAACTAATAATACAGGGATATTAAATGTATATGATAAGAAATAATAGCCACTGGACAGTCAGCTTTAAAATTTCTTGCTCTGTTTGTTTGCCAGGTTAAAGCAGCAAATTTTGAATACTACTCTTTGGTACAGGAAAAACAAGGAAGTCTGTTCTTTACACTTATGGCCTGTGAACTATTATATGCCCATTGGCTTCCAAAATTGCATGATGTATTAACTGGATTTTTAGAGCTGTAGATATTTGAGAACATTAGTACTATTTATCTGTCACCTATTTTCCACACCATATAGGTCTCCATTATACTTCTATGGCATTTTCAAAATCTCTTGCAAGAACAACAGACGTAATTTCTTTTTTACTTCTATCCTAACAGTTTTTGAGATTTTTTTCCTTTTGAAACTAGAAATGGAGGATATTTTACTTGTGACATGAGATGGCAAGAAATGCTTTTAAGTCTGAAGGTTTGCCAATGCGCATGTGCAAACAGACAGAACCAATCGAAAACTGCAAGCTTATCGTGTCTCGCATAGCAACCAACCTGCACATCATTTCTAACAATCATAGCCAACCTCTGCAAATAATCCCCAGACATCTATATAACAAACTGTATAGCACCTTCTGGAAGCGATTAACAACTAGTCATTTTTGAAAAGTCCTGACCATACTTTCTCTCGGATTTTATTGCTTTACAAACTTGGGGATGCAACTGAGCAGGGTTTCAGGATTTATTGTAGTACGAGGAGGGAAGGTTGTATGTTACTGGTGATATTCTTACAGATTCTAATAGTTTTAGAAAAGGGTCATTCGACGGATAAGGCAGATCTGTCGGTTTACAATTTGGAGGCCTGTCTTCAATTATTATAAGACGAGGGTCTGCTGAGAACAATAATGCTGTGTTCTGAATGCAACAGTCTTGCACCTCATTAAGAGGCAGGGCCATACATATCCCAAGTTTTGCAGCAGGTAGGAAAATGTTAAAATAGAACCCTACTCTTGTTGTCTGTTTATCATCATCATCAATCAATCATCATAATGTAACTGGACATAAAATAAGTCACACAGTCTGAGTGCAAAAGAATGTGGTTTAAGTGGGCAAAGTTATTGCCTGGGCAAATCCTTTTCCCCATATACTGCTTTACATACAAGCAATCATATAAGTGACAATAATAGAGTGGTCGGTTGGAGACCAATATGTGAGTTCGCAGAGAGCATCTGATTGGTTGCATGGTCTTTAATGATTTCAAATACACTTTGAGAGGGAAATTTGGAGGTCCAGGCCACATCATTAAAATCAAAGAATGTAAAATAGGACAGAAATTCATCGGGGGCACATCACAGAGGGCAACTGGATCCTTAGGATGATAGATGTGCAAACAAATGAGGTCCAAATAATAATAAGGATGCAAAAATGCTCTATAATTTAATTGCAGAGTACATGGAGTTCACCAGCACAATACATAGGATTCCTGTAGAGGCTACTATGAATTGATGGCTGGAGGATTTGCTGCCTAATTGGCAGTAAATAATTCTGAGCATTTTGTAGATACAGTGACAAATGTGCACACAAATAATATTGAATCTCACTGACGAGCTCTACAGCATTGCCTATCCAGGGGCAGCATTCAATATGAACATTTAGATGCTCAAATATGTATCTGTGGCATATTGACACCAAAAATCGTTTAGCAGACTCTTTTCAGGAACTTGTGGAAGACTTTACACAGGTATACCCTGTGGTGTAGAGATTAGGTTTAGGCTAGGCTTAGTGAGTTAAGAGTTAATGTACATACATAGTTAGTAATTTAGGGACAATGTACAAAGTCATATAGTCAGTGGAATAGTCAGTCATTGTAATTTAATGACAAACTTTATAGCTAGTATAACTTACTAATGATATAAGTAGGTTGTCTACAATACATTATGTGATTCAAAATGGATAATTTGACTGCACTGCATTCTTCTCTATTTATTTAATTACCTGTGCTGTAAGTAAATAAATAAAGAATTATAAAGCTTGAGTTATGTTAAGAAAACATTTTCTAACATATAATCAAAGTAAAAAGTGATTTTCAATCCATATTAGATAATAAAATGCAAAGCTGTACTTTGAAAAAATATTCTGCTCACTTTCAACTTGGGAAAAACCCTGCATCACATATTGGAAAGAAGAGTCCTAGAAATGTAATAATGGTGTTTAATATCAACTTAATTCTCAGCACAGTACTGTGGTTCTCCACTGCAGCAACAAGGCAAAATATTTCCATTTTCAAATAATACAACTGATGTTAAACCCCTCTTATTAAACCTGCATTATGGAATATTGTCCATGGCTAGTCATAAACCCCATACATTTCTGTTTAAAGTGAGTGATTATGACTTGTCTGCAACAGAGTAAGACAGTACAAGCAATAGACGAGTTCACATTTTTGGTCTTGAAAGATAGCTGCAATTTCCATTTTTCAGGATGACTGAAAACCAGGGGAAAAAAATTCTATTCAGCTAATATAGGAATTGGAAAGCAAGAAAACCATTTTAGTGGACAGATGATGAGGATGAGCATAAAGGTGGAGTAATTAGAGGAATAAGCTACAATTCTCCAGAATACATGGAGAAAACTTGACCAATACTTCTACAAATATGTCAGATCAGAATACCTGAAGGGGAAGGAACAAAAAGAAGTTTTGTACAATTTTGTTGTCTGTAAATAGGCATTGAATATGTTTGTTGCAATTACCTAATATGTTCCACAAGTTGCAATTTAATTCTAAGTAGTTCTATGTTGCATAATTTCTGTTTTATTCTGCTGTAGGTATTAATAAAAGTTGAGGTGAGTTAGTGCTTTGCCCCTTCTATTAGATGTTTAAAAAAATAATTTTGTTTTGATTTATTGTATTTCTATAAACTAAAAAATAAGCGTTTTCCTTGTCATTTCTGTTGAAAGAATGGTCATACTTATACACATTTTCTTGTGTGTGTCTGATAGTTAAAACCAGCTTTTTTATTATAGAATTTTTTTTTAAATATTTTCTTTTGTTCTTTCATTAAGAGTTAAAGCACATATTCCCATATTTTGGCTTTAGCTGCTTTCATTAAGCATTAAATTTTGTCACATTTGGAACAAAAAACAGTCTTGGGAATTACAATACTACTAGCAAAAGTTAGCATTTTTCCAATAATGAGCCATTGACAACTTCCAAAACTTACCACTTGGTCTACTAGGCAACTCATTTCATCTGCCATCAAGAAAGAAAGAAAGAAAAAAGTATGCATTTGCCAAATTTCTATTTCCAAAGAATTCTACAAATCTACGACAGATAGAAGCAAAATAGTCATAGTTTTTTCACGTACTCATCATGACCTCTCTCGCTGGTTTCAAGGATGATATCAATACCCTTCCATTTGGTACTTGTATACTGAATAGCCTTCTATGCAAAGTGAATCTCCATTGAAAATGTTGACAACAGCTGCAGAAACATTTCCATAGTAAGTTACTTTATTTCAAGAGTGAAGTTTGAGTGTAAATCTGTTTTTACTCTTGATTAGTTACTTCACTGTGCACTTCCATTAATGTTTTAGTTTATGAATTGTTTCAAATGAAATGCTAATGGTTGTTCTGCAGCAAAAAAGCAAGTAAAGTATGCTCTGAGATGAGTAGATTGAGCATTTGAAATTGTTAACTATATTTTTAAATCTACATCATAAACATAATTTTGGTTTTTGCAACTGGTCTTGTGACACAGAAGAAAATAGGCATTAAATTTTGAGGAAGAGCATTTGCAGTAATATCAGTAGCCATAAACAACTCTTATTTTAAATAAAGAATAAAAGAATTTGAGAGAACGTAGGCTTTCACGGCCGGAGTCATTGTAACTAAGAAATGTTTCCGGGCTGTTTTGCCATGGTCTGCTGGTGTTAGGAGTACCAGACGTTTCGTCCACAACTACGGTGGACATCTTCAGTGGCGCGGTCGAAGTTTTCTAGGAGAAGGTTTCGCTGCATCTGAAGCGTTGACTGTCGGGATCGCTACTTTTATACTGGCAAGTGGGAGGCGGGGCTTGGGCTCTCCGGCGAACGTGGCTTCTGATTGGACCGCTTCGTTGCTTCTCGTTTGATGACGTTTCCTGCTTTCAATGACGGGATGCCAATTCCTATTGAGTTTTAGTGCCTCTTCTTTTTTATTAAAATTGTTCGGATGCTTGTAAATCTCTATAGCCTCCCGCTGTAGTCGTGCATGGTAGTGTGTTGTAGATGAGAGGATAGAGGTGTCTTGGAAATTTATAATATGCTCGCCCTCTGCCTCAATAGCGTGCAGGGCGACCGCGGACTTTTCTGTGTGACCTAGTCGACAGTTTGCTTTGTGTTCCCTGCACGCTATTGAGGCAGAGGGCGAGCATATTATAAATTTCCAAGACACCTCTATCCTCTCATCTACAACACACTACCATGCATGACTACAGCGGGAGGCTATAGAGATTTACAAGCATCCGAACAATTTTAATAAAAAAGAAGAGGCACTAAAACTCAATAGGAATTGGCATCCCGTCATTGAAAGCAGGAAACGTCATCAAACGAGAAGCAACGAAGCGGTCCAATCAGAAGCCACGTTCGCCGGAGAGCCCAAGCCCCGCCCCCCACTTGCCAGTATAAAAGTAGCGATCCCAACAGTCAACGCTTCAGACGCAGCGAAACCTTCTCCTAGAAAACTTCGACCGCGCCACTGAAGATGTCCACCGTAGTTGTGGACGAAACGTCTGGTACTCCTAACACCAGCAGACCACGGCAAAACAGCCCGGAAACATTTCTTAGTTACAAAAGAATTTGAGTCGGTTTTTGTTACACAAACATCTCTTATTTTTACTTTACATTTTACCGGTTTCGGGAAGACTTGTTCCCATTTTCAACCCTTAATTCCGACTACATCTTTCTTCATTGGCATCAACAATAGGGGTTATGGTGTATCACTTGTGGAGGCATCTGTTGCTGGATCTATGAACTTCCAAAGGTTACTGTATGGTGGTAAATCAAAATTCATGATATGGCTCTTATTCTTCATGATGTAGATCTTCTCCCAGACATCTAATTCTGTAGGTTTATATGATGGTTATAACAGTTTTATATTTGGTGTGATTTAGTGTCCTGATGTCTAAAAATGATAGGCAACTGCTGATTTTTCTATTTGCTTGTATTTTAGGTTTCTCATGTGTTCCTTTAATCTGGTCTCCATTGTCCTTCCTATATACATTAGATTACAGTGTGAGCATTTAATTTCATAAATTCCCAGCTTTTTGTCTGCAGGGATAGGATCTTTTTAATTTCTGTACAGCAGTTTCTGAATGCTGTAGTTGTTTTTCAGAGCTAAGGTGATGTTATAATTCCTGAAGATTTTCTGAAGTTTGTTGTGTGCCCAAGGATGATAGGTGAACTTTCTGAACTGAGGTTGGTCACTGAGGTTCTGTAGGGTGGTTGTGTGTGTTATGTGGTTCAGTTATTTGTATTTATGTATTCTCTTGCCTGCTGCACATTTTTGGAAGACGTTGGTAGCTGTTTGGAGTATCTGTTGGTATTCTTTTTGGTATTCATTATTCTCCAGGGGAATGTGTACTAGTCTATACGTTAAACTGTTCAGGACTGCATATTTGTGTGTTGTGGGGTTGTAGGACTGCATATTTGTGTGTTGTGAGGTTGTAGCTATCAAACTTTATGTAGCTATCTGTATTTGTGGATTTTCTATGTATTCCAAATGTTGGCCAATGTTTTTCTGTTCTTATTATTCTGATGTCTAGGAATGGTAAGACTCCTTTCTGTTCGGTCTCTATAGTGAACTGAATGGACTTGTTTTGTAAGTTAAGAAGTTTGAGTGCATCGTTTGCTAGTTTTTCTGGAGCTATGGCAATGACATCATCTACATACCTATACCATTTTTTGTACAAATGTGGGAATGCCTCAGTGAAGTGTATTTCAAAATTACTCATGCATAGGCCGGCTAGGAATGGTGATAGAGGATATACCATTGCTAGTCCTGTTGTTTGTTGGTAGCATCTATTCTTGAATGTGAAGTAGTTCTGTTTTACACATAAATTGGTTAGCTGGACAAGATCTTCTATTTCCTCTGTTGGTACGTTTATGCTTTGTAGCCAGGTTTTCAGAGGTTTTTGGAGTTCGTCTATGGGTATGCTGGGAAATAGGGAGGTGATATCAAAGGATACTATCTTACCTTTAGGTGAAACACTGAAATCTTTCAGGTGGTTAATCAGGTCCAATGAATTTGATATACTTTTACTATTGAATTTTGGGAACGAGTTGAATTTTTGTGTGAGCCATTTGGAGAGTTCATATATGGGTGCATTGATATTATCTACTATGGGTCTCATTATGTTGCCAGGTTTGTGTGTTTTAGGTAGGGCACATAATCTGGGTAAGGTTGGCAATTCTGGATTTAATTTGGATTTCTCTTCTTCTGTTATGGTTTTACAATTTGACACTGTTTCTTGTAAAATCTTTATACTTTTACTTAGTGGACTGGCTATTTCTTGATATTCTGGATTGCTTAGCAAGGATTCTATTCTTTAGTTGTAGTCTTCTTGGTCTAGTATTGCTATTTGGTTGCCTTTGTTCGATTTTGTGTAAAAACCAGCGTATAAACCCACAGAATTAGATGTCTGGGAGAAGATCTACATCATGAAGAAAAAGAGACATATCATGAATTTTGATTTACCACCATACAGCAACCTCTGGAAGTTCATAGATCCAGCAACAGATGCCTCCACAAGTGATACATCACCCCCCACCCCCATCGTTGATGCCAACGAAGAAAGATGTAGTCAGAATTAAGGGAAAATGGGAACAAGTGTTCCTGAAATCGATCCCGTAACTAAAAATAAGTGATGTTTGTGTTACAAAAACCGATTCAAATTCTTTTATTTTCTATTTAATCACATCACTGTCACAAGCTTCTATGCATATTTGCAAGTTTTGAACTCCTATTCTATTTCAATTTTCAACTGTCTTCATACCCCTATATAAGTTTCTGTAGTTTCACTATTCAAATGCAGTAACATAATGTTATCAAATACACTGTTACTTTATTGCAAATCAGTTTGTTACAATAACATTTTTAAGAGCACATTTCCATCAGCACTATCATTAAATGAGCAGAATTAGTTCTTAGGGATTTCTATAGACAGTAAGAGTGCCTCAGGACAGACACAGAGTAGGCAGAAGAAGAAGCCTACTGATAATTTGTGCTTCATGATATGGGATTGTAGCCATTGGTTTCATGCATATATAGCTTTAACAATGGTACAAGCCTCTGATTTAGTTTAAGTTCCTAAGTAGTTTTCTTTGTATATATTCAATACTTAAATTCAGGGTCTTTTTTGGGAAGAGAGAGGAAAGTCTGTGCAGTCCTTTTATGCGTTATCCCTTCATGGCCTCAGTGTCATCAAAACAGTACTTTTGAAGGTGAGGTAAACTTAATTATCAACTGAGCATTTGTGACAACACTTATTTTGAGTCATCTGGCTCAGAAGACAAAAATGCTGTAGTAGCCCCTTCTCAGGGTGCGGGTAAAGCAAATAGTGTTTAATTCCCACTCTTGCTACATACAACACCATAGGCAGTAATACTGGTAATACACAAAATTAAATAATTGAGAAAGGAAATTTGTGATGGAAGCATTCCGGGCCTAACTTTAAGGTACCTCCCTGGCATTTTTCAGGAAAAAGCCTCAGTCAGGACGAATGGACCTGGCAGGATTTGTAGCACAGACCTCCTATCCATGAGAACATGCCTTAACAACCTCAACTACGTTATTGTAGCAAATTGGGTGCAACAATAAATCAACTAAATAAAAAAAAAAAAAACAGTGATAAGTGTTTAGAATCACAGGAAACAGATGCTGTTAACAATACCGATACTAACTCCAAATTTTCTCGGGTTTCTAGCCAGGGGTACATGGATTGACTCCAACATTTCGAAGATGTGCATCATCTTTTTTTTCAGGGATAACTGATGACTTGAAAGTCCAAATTCATGTATTTATAGTGCCAGAACCAATCAGATGCTAACTTCATTTTGGCACTGTAAATACATGAATTTGGATATTCAAGTCATCATTTACCCTGAAGATGAAGATGATGCACATCTTCGAAATGGAGTCAATCCTTGTACTTTCCTGGCTAGAAACCTGAGAAAATTTGGAGTTAATACGTCATCAGGAAAGCTTCAGCTCTTACTTTTAATACAGATACTTGTAGTAACAAGCCTTATTTGTGTTTCAAACTTTTATCACACAAAGAAAACTCCTTAGCATCATTGCATGATGGAACTGAATTAGGCATGTGAAACTTGAACAAATCAATAAGTTATAGCTATTCTGTTTTTACCCTAAAATACAGAAGAACACAAAGCTTTCCAAAGGAACAGGGAAAACACCCACTGCAATACATGTCAAGTTCTTCATTAACCGTTAAGCGGGCATGCCTTTCTCTTTTCAAATGTGGGCACATGCAGCATTCAGTACCACATTTTTATATGTTGCCTTTTCTGGTCATGTAATGTACTTGGATATGTAAAATAGATGAGATTAATGAATAATGGAAATAAGATGTATAAATGTCATATTATACTTCATTCAAATATTTTACATAATTACTGATTATAACACTGCAAACATTGGACTGTTTGTATTTCTTAGCTGAAATATACATGAATTTAGAAAGGAAAAATGAATGGAAACAAAACATAGCATTGCAGCATATAATAATTTGTTTGTAGAATATTTATGTTATCTTCTTGAGAGTAATTTTGGTATTTTTATGTGTGTCGCTGATAACTATGTTTTCTGCAGACAAAGTTCTTGCTCAGAAGACAACCACTGTGGTTTTGTTGTTCTTATGCGATCCACATTGGTGGCATTGACAAGTTCTTTCATCCGCAGCCCCTGATGTTCCACATCCCACCTGTATTTTGAAAGAAACTTTTCCAAGTCCTTTGAAAGAGAACAAATATGTGCCCTCATTTTCATGTGTTCGTCAATTAGGGTGAATGCCAGATTAGCAATAAATGTTGTGCATAGTGGTTTGTTGAAGTGAAAATAACATGGGCATTTATACAAGCAATATCAAGCAAAAGTGGCCATTATGTTGTTTTCTGTGCTGTGAAGTAAAATACACCCTTTTGATCTACTACATTCACACCACCTTAGCTCTGTTGTACAGAATTAGTGTTGGCTTCTTCAACTTTTCACTATTGTCAATGTTCGGAAGCAATAGTACAGCTTTGTTTCTTTTAGGCACTTTGAAATCAAAGTAAATTCTTCTTGGAAACCAAAACGGCTAGAACCAACTTCCCACATTTTACATGCATGGAATTCTGGTAGAATTTCTCTCTTATCCATTTTGAGCGTTCCTAAAAGTGTTATGCCATTTTGAAGAGGTACTCCATCAAAGGATAACTGCTATAATAGTTATATGTGGCCAACTTTCTGTATGAATTTTTTATGGGTTCTACAAGTCATTTTACCACATCAAAAGGTTTGTCAAACAAAGCAACAGCCCTCTTTTTGCTTGCCACAGTATATCTCAAAATTGTAGGTGTAAAAGTGTGACTGTCTCACATTGGAACAGTTTCTAGGCCATATTTTGCCGCCTTTTCAGCATACAATACTGAATACAATAACATTGACCTCGAAAGGGGTGTAGCATTTCATCTATAGCTACAAACTCTCCAAGGCTATAATTGTGCCTACAATTCTCAACAAAAGTTTGTGTAAAAATTAGGCTACTAGTTTTAGGTGATCATTTCTGGTTGTTAAATTATCAAATCTGATACACCACAGTAAAAATAGAAATATTTTGTAGCTGAAAGAAGCTCTCTAGATAACCAACCATGCCAGTACCATTTGTGTTGCATAATTCCAAAACATCTGCATGCATTGCTATTTTGACATAAGAGGAAAAGCACGCCCAGAAGTGCCATAATATCTAAAAGATTTGTAGTTTTGCAATCTTTCTCTTAGACAGCTGACATCTGCTCTTCTTTTGAAAATATACAAATTAGTGTAATTTATAATTTTGTTAATCATAGTTTTACAATATTGTCAATCAAAACTCAAGCAGAGTTATTAATTCTAATAATGCTTCTAAAGAAGTAGCCATGTGTCTGGCAATCCTTGTAGGCCCCAGCAAGGCTTTTATTATAATTTTAGACCTAGGGTTACCTGAAATTTCCTTTGGAGTACTAATTCAAATAGTTTTGCCATCCTTGCCAATGAAAAAGCAATATATTTTGTTCCCCAGTGTCTTAAAAACCATATTCTCTGCATTGTTCTGAATCACTGTCATGGTTGTTTTGTTGAGTTACTTCATCTTCTCCATCAGATTCATCTGAGAAATCGGCTAATTCTTCCTCTTCTAGTACCTCATTGATAGTGGCTTCTATCTCCTCTGAAGTACAAGTTCTAAAAGCATTATTATAAATTCAATCTGAGTAAATAAGAATTAATAGTTCACAAAATGCGTATGTCATAAATGAACCAGTATTGCACACTCATAAATACTTAGGTATCCAGGCACGAAGGGTACATAGTGCCGCTAAAATGCAATGTTCACTTCACAGGTTAATCACAGGTACGAGCAACTCTTGAAATCAACAGTAAGAAATACTTACAAGGGTTGTTTCTCTAGTTTTGGCTACTCTATTATGGAATCCAAATAACACTAGGGTTGGCAATTCTGTTTATTGCACATATAGTTTAGGTGCCTCCCCTCCATCTGGTCATATGGACTTGCCTTTCCCCCTCCCCTCCTCACATAATGAGCCAAAGGTCATCAGTTTAGATCTAGGCTTCGCAGTATAACATAGTACAATGTTTTCAAAGCTGGAGCAGAGAATCTCATTGAAAACTGAATGTGCGAGAAGTAGAAATGCATTACAGTGTCATCAAGGATTGCGAGAGGCCTGTGGTGAGATGCATTGCCATACTGAACAGTGGCAAGATGGGCACAAACATTTAAAGGAGGATGCAAAATTGCATCACATATGCCTAGATCTGGTCATCCACCGGTTAGCGAGAATGATGTGCAGATAGTGTCCGCATTAGTGGAAGTGGATCAGAACTGCACTATTCCAGTTAGTTACAGATACGGCATTGGCACTTTCAGCTCTGCATTGAATCATTAATGGTTCCACATGAATTAACAGAGGTGCAGAAATTTCTGCGATTTGAAGTTGCTCGTACACACTTGGAGCACTATGAGAGGGAAGGAGAGTCCTTCCTTCTTATGGCATATCATCACTATTGGCGAGACCTGGGCAAAATATTATGAACCACAGTTGAAATGTCTATCGTCACCGTGAAAAACAACAGTTTGGCAGACCGCTAACAATGTGAAAATGATGCAAATCTACCTAGCCTATGATAACGATGGTGTTAACTTAAAGCATGTCATTCCCCAAGGCAGACCGTCAATGCAGAGTGCTATTGTTTGTTTCTGCGAAATAATCTGTGAGCAGATTTAAGAAGAACACGACACTTTATGGATAATGCAACCACCATTCTGCACGACATGCGAGGGCGCATGTAGCAGGAGCAGTTTCTGATTTGTTCCATTACTGGGGTTGGGAGGTGCTCTACCACCCTCCCTACTCTCCGGTCATAAGTTCCAGCGACTTTGACCTCATTTCTAAACTGAAGGAACCACTGCATGGGAAGTAATTCAGAACAGTGTACAACATTCTGAGTGCAGTTGGTCAGTCTCTACGTACCATCCAGAGATTAGGCAGTGCCAATGACATTTGACGGCTACCACATCGCTGGGAACACATTGTATACAATTCTGGTGACTAGATCGAAGACCTGTAAAACTTACAACCTTGTATGTATGCTGAGCGTCCAGAATATAAATAGTTGCCAAAACTAAAGAAACAACCTTGAACATGTGTTAAATGCCTTGAAAGGCAAATATATGAGCAGGCTTACAGAAATGCCTAGCGTCCTCATCGTAATGTTTTCTAAACTGTAAAGGTGGCATGCAGTGTTGCGCCATGCTCGCTTGCAATCCAACCAGACTTGGCATAGCATGAGATATTCGCTGAAGCATGCTTCGTATGAGGTATTAATTTCTGTAATTTCCATATTTGGGATTTCTACCAAAGCTATTGCACCTATTTCCTCTTAATATAATGTAAAAGGAATGTGATTTCCACAAGATTTGGAAATTAAGTAAATGCCCTTCAACAGCTACATTTGGTGCTGAATGGACAGGTCAAGGTGAGCCACTTACCTGGCCAGTGTGTTCATTTGACCCTTTGAATTTTTTTCATGGGGCTACATGCAGTCTATGAGTTATTAAACCTCTGTGGTTTGAAAGATAAATGCACAGAATGCAAATTCAATGCAGCACGTCATGCAGTGCCTGTCTAAAAGCCAATGAACCTGTGTTTCAGCACTTGTAGTGGTCAGACAGTAAAATAATGGATCCATAATGATTATTGAACTGTGAGTATTTAATCGTGAGTATTTAATCATTTTCTTGATTAGTGCTTATGCATGTGGTTCTTAACAAAATGAAACCTGGCAGAGACAATGGATTTTTTCAAGCATAAAAATTCTTAGTATGGCTTCTTTGGAAGGTAAGTAAAGCCGTTGGTCCTGTGTCATAGATTTACTGCACGTAAAAGAACCTTAAGCCTGATAAAGAGGCCTCTGAGCAAAATTAAGCAGTCTTTCATACCCAATATAGGATGGGACACTGAGAACTGCAGTAGTTAACGAGCGTCCATACATAAAACTCCATTTCCATTTCCTTAACAAAATAAAGTGAAAGGGTACTACTATCTGAACGGTTCATCAGAGTTCAAGTTGAGAAGTTCTATATAGATTTGCATGGGACCAATGATTTTAATGCATCTGATGTTTGGATTTAGCAGTGGAAATCTCATCACAGTATTGGTCAAACCAGTATTGAGGGAAAAGCTCACTCATGCGACAGTGAATCTCCAGAATGCTTTCCTCAGAAATTAAAGAAATTTATGATTGAGAAAAATTTAAATGTCCTTCTAGTGTATAACTGTGATGAAATTGTTTTGATAGTGTAACACCCACATTTACTACTATGGCACTGCAGATGATGACACTGATGATAGATGGAATGATGGAGCACCAGTGGAATGTGATGGTGAGGGAAACCAGAGAACCCAGAGAAAACCCACCCCTGTGACCTTTGTCCAACACAAATCCCAATTTGGTCACTTGGGATCAAACCCGGGCGACCACTGCTTTCTTCAAAAACTCTGGATGTGAAGAACACTTTAATAAATTAGGAATAAAAAGGAACGAGGACAGAGTGACTCTCCTTTTTGCAGTAGCAAATAAGGAAGTCACAAACTTAAACCTCAGTGCACAGGGAAAAGTTGTAGTCCAAGCTGTATTAACGTGACTTTGCTACTGTACCTATACAGACATATGAGAAATGGATGGATGACTAGTGACATTTTCACAAAGTGGTACCATGAGGATTTTGTTTAATCAGTGATGAAACATTTGGGGTAACTTAAAATTAAAGAGAAGCTCTGCTTAATATTCTACAGTCGTGAGATGGAAACATCACAGTATGTTCTTGCCTAAAATCACTATGGCATTGATCCAACCTTTGGATCAGGGTGTTAAAAGGGCATTTAAAGTGCATTACCGATGTGAATTGCTCAGTGCTCAGTGAGCTGTGATGAGGAAATGGAAATGTTCCTTAAACCCATCAATCTGAAAATAGTTGCATATTCAGTAGGTCTTGCATGGGAAAGCAGTGACAATTCAGAGCTGCTGGAAGAAATGTTCCAGAACCCTTCACCAGAGAAAATTGTTCAGTTATGGAATTCACAGCAGCGAGATTCAGTCTACATGTGCTGTTCTGGATTGTGAAATCACAATTAATGATTTGAATAACTGGGTAGATATTGACAACAATGAGCCAATTTCAGAATGCACATCTGATGAAGATATAATCAATGCTGTCCATAACAAAACTGATGAGAAACAAGATGATGAAGATGGTGGTTGTGTAAATGACATGGAGGTGGAAGAAGATATTCCAAATGATGGTGAAGTGTTAAGTGACATAAACAGGGTGATTTCATGGATGGAGAGCCAGAATGAATCGAACAGCATTCATCTTCTCCATCCTGCTATAATCAAACAATACACGGAAGGAAAAAAAAAATTACTGTTTCTTTAAGATAGTGCAAAATTAGGTTAGTGTTAAATGTGTACAGTGTAATTGTACTAAATATTAAGATCTAATACACAACTGGAATATACCCCCAGCATAACTGGTGAACAATTGCATTTAAAAGTGCTGTACTTTATTGTATATCACATAGTTTATAATGTATTGTAATTTATTATTGCACGAATGTTTCCCTCCACCTCTGCAGGATCGGTTTTTGTCATTTCTTAGCTGATATTTCAAAATACTGTATAATCATTATAATGCAGGGATAAAGCATGTCTCCCAACAACCGTGTATTTCAGGCTTCTACTGCATTACCAAGAGATAGGTCTGCCCTTAGTTCTGAACATGTAAAATTACTAACATGTCTGAAGTCCTGAAGCAAAGAGGTGAGATTGTAACTGTCAACTTCACATTTTCAAACTTTTGGGTCTTTAATTTGTTAATATTGAAGAATATTAAAAATGTGAACTTAACTACTTTTTATTTATTTATTATTTGCGGTCACCAAATACAATTATAAGTAAAAAATGTATATGATAAACATTTCTAGTTTATAATGGAATCATATTTTATTATATAATACTGGGTGTTTTTCTTGCAATTGTAATTGTGAGTACAATTAAATTATCTTTAAAGTTCACAGAAAGAAATACCAAATACAATATAAAATTGTATTAGTCCATTAAAGGCATTTGGTTAACCAATCATAATTTTTAATCAATTGACATCTCTAATAAAACACATCAACCCGAAAATAGAACTACCTTCTTACCTATAATCTGATAGGCCAAAAGTTGTGATAGCCAAATTTGTTGACTAGAAAATACGTTAGTCAAGATTGATATTTTTATGTTGCATTGTCTGAATAGTTTGGTTTACTGTCTTTAGATGCAACACCTTACATGCCTCCCACACCAGTGCCACAAAGTTGTGGCTTGCATCCAGATATTTCAGAGAGCACAGTAGGTAGCAGGCATGATAAATGGATGTTGCATTGTTGCTTTATATAAGAGTAATGTAGTAGAACAGTGCCTACATCACTCTTACAAGAGCAACAGATTGCTACAGATCTCAATGTGGTCATGTAGTCTTGATGTCAGGTATGTTCCAAGAGGTAAGTTTCTTGTATATTCTATACATTTGTCTTCATTATCCTAGACATGCTTATTCTACATAAACATTGCTGCTTTTGACTGTTGATTAGTAAATTTTTCTTGTAGAAAATCTGTGATTCGATTTTTAAATATGTATTAGTGCATAGTATCATGATTTGAAGGGATTTGGCCCAAAATGACAATATAAACTTAACACAACAAAAATTTTCTACAAGCAATACAGAGTATACTAAAGATTTGTATTTTTTCAGATTAAATGTGACAAGAAATCCCACAATGAGTTACATAAACTGACAGTGGTCACAATATACCCACTGAATCTGCTCTTGAGTAATAACTGTTTGGTTCCTGTGTGCCAGAAGACACTAGATGAAGTACAAAAAGATATAGAGGACCACTATATTTGGTGACCTGTTGATGAAATATCTCATAACTGAAGCTGCTTCATTATAAACATGGTTGCAGATAAGTAGGGCCCAAATGATCCAGGTAAACATCTCATTCTTTGCAAAGAAACAGAAAAAACAGAATCATAATAGCCTGCACAGTGAGGGATGCTTTGTACAATGGCTAGCAGACAATGAGAATAGCAAGTTCCTGTTAGTGATAAGTGCTGCCTACATGTTGAAGGCAGTAAAAGTTCTACTCCTACCCCAGCATCTTGCATGTTAAATTCTTGACTCAGTATCTCCAATGTCTTGCAGAGGAGGTTAGAGACCACTTTGATGATATGAACAGCATTAATCTACAGTCAAGAAGGTTTTCTTAAAGCCCCTACTTGCATACTAAAGCTCAAAGAGGAGCCACTGAGAGCCACTCTTCCCCTGAGCCAATAATTACTTACTGAGAACTGGGCTGCTACTGATATATAGAGCACCTAAATAACATTAAAAATGTGGTAAATGGCTTGAAAGAATGGAAGCTTCCTAATTGCTCAAGGCTCCCCCTTACATGCATCAGGCATATTAACCCAAAATCACTTGCATTCTTAGATAAAATCTAACAACTGATCATTTATTGCTCTATTGTATATTTCATGCAAATAGATGTGGAGCTAGCAATGCCAGAATTGCTATCTCCAAACACCCTCCAAATGGAATTCAGTGTATAAATACCAAAGAAGCATTGTTGATGGAGAGGGTGAGTGGGTTTCCCATGGACTAGTTAAAAT
Organism: Hymenopus coronatus; assembly: GCA_030762935.1. Classification (NCBI taxonomy): domain Eukaryota; kingdom Metazoa; phylum Arthropoda; class Insecta; order Mantodea; family Hymenopodidae; genus Hymenopus; species Hymenopus coronatus. The sequence continues at coordinate 92,060,634 of CM060900.1, read as the reverse complement.
ATAGTTGATAACAGTTCATGAAATTCTCACACAGCACCTTGATGTTGATTTTATCCATGTACAGGAGTTTATTCTTGAAGTACAGCTCAATGTTTCTTTATGTCTTTAAAATCTACTGTTTTGTTTATGACAAAAGTAAACTGCGGCATAGTATGTGTAATTATGTTTCTGTATTTTGTTGCTAATCTTTTCTAATTTGTGATAATTACATAATGCCTACTGCTTTCAATCATCAGCATGGCATCAGAAGAATAACCTTTAAACTGGTTTGAGCATGAGTTGGATAATATCCACATAGATGGTCTAAGATTCTGAATCTGATGTTCAATCTGATGACAAATTTAATACAGCAACAGAACAATCTGACAGGATTTCTGATAGTGCAGCCCTTTTAGCCTTAAAACTCAGAAATTGCAAAATGTATGAGGGTGAAGATGGAACAAAATGGTTCAAAAACAACATTCCACAGCAAAAATGGCTCATCAGAATATTAATATTATAACACAGTTTCCAGGTGTAAAAGGTGTAAAGAAATTACAGCACCTAAATACAGACAGACTGTGGGCCACTGATGTAACTGCCAGATTTTTTTTTCATTGCATCCATGAGCAAACAAGGATTTCATACTCTTCTGTAAGCAGTAAGACTCGAGGAAAATCTCACAATAGCACACAGGAAAAACTAAGATAATTGGCTCCAATTAGGGAAATCTTCAATAACTGTGAATACCTGCATTAACAGCTATTTATTCAGTGTATACAATGATGAAATGCTTGAAGCATTCAGGGGATTATGCAAATTCTGTAATACATTCCAAATAAACCCACAAAGTATAGTATAAAAATATATGCACTGTATGATTGTAGAACATTTTATACTCTCAATATGGAAGTATTTATGAGAAGACGGCAACTTAGATCGTTACAAATCTCAAATGCTGCAGCCCATCTTTATGCATTTTTAGATCTAATGAACTTCATTTCTTCTTTTGCTTTTTCTTCAGCACATACGAACAAGAAGACAATTGTTGAGTTTCTGCCTAAATGCAAACTTACTACTGGTTGCTGGGCTGATTTTGACTGAAAGAAGCTCCAGAGAAATATCTCTCTGTTCCAAGTCTACCTACTACCATCAGTCAGTGATGGTACATAGAAAATTAATGACTGGAACAGTGGTAAAGTAGTTACCTATCATTAAGTTCCTTCCATTATTGTCAATCAGACAAATCATTTGCAAAACGTTCTTTGCAACTGGTCCTTCTGGTGCTGCATTTTATGTTAGCATAAAATTGTCATAAATGCTTACTGGACCTGGCAGAAACATGTACATTGCAATGAAAGTTCTCAGACTCTCCCAGGCTGCATCCTTCTCCTTTAATTTAAGTCAGTTGGTTTTCTTGCATTCAATTATTCCTCAATACTTAGCAACCATTCTACAGTTAACTCATTTTGGAACAGTTAAAAATTATTTCTCTCTAGATTTTTAACTTAACATTGTAAATGTAACACCTGACATTCCTGAAACAATACTAGTTGTCTGCTACTGACACGCAGCACTGCAACATGCGACAAAAGTGCATCAGAAGACAAGTAGTTTGTTTACCAACTTCTTGCAAGCTATTAGCAGCTGTTTTTTATGCTAACAAGATGTTAATTAACAATTTACTATAAAAACTTAATTAAACAGAACAGTTTTAACACTGTTGAAACTTGTTACCATAATGTTAGCATGCCTCAAGCATTGGTTGGTGAAACCGATTCTGAATGCAGGAGATTCTAAAACTTACGCTTTAAGTATAACAGATGATGCACAATCATCTTGTTAAAATTAGATAAACTGATTAGAGGATCATAAAAGGTGACTCAATTTCAATTTTTCTTTTACTTTCATGCAACCTGAGCTGTTTAAGTTACCCTCTGCTGCACATTTTCTGCAGCACTTGTTTTATCCTTATCATACTTGTGGGCATGCTTTAACTTTAATAATTCCAGGAATATGCAACATCTTTTTATAGGTTAAGGTACAACACAATAGAAGAAGAATGGCAGTTAAAGAAAATTATAAATTTGCAGTTGTCTACTTTTATACACTGCACATGATTACATGTACATCTTAGACATGCTTAACAAAATCAAAGATATATGGTAGTACTGTCAAAAATGACCATAACATCCACTTGACAAACAGTAAACATATAAATTAAGGCTGTTAAAGCATGTTCATGCGTACAATTCTACTTTTTCCCTTTTTTTCTTTTTGTTAATTTTCTTGGTTTATTTTTTTTTTTCACAAGCCATGTGTAGGACACAAGTTGGATGTTGTGATTTAATAAAAATTGAAACAAGATTAGAATGATCTTTGGATACCTCTGGGTATAAACAGCAGCAACTAATTTACTTTATAAGGGCTGCAAAAATACTCATATTTTACTAACCATTTTAGATTACTATAATGTTTACTCTAACTTGAAATTGATACACAATGAGTTTAATTCAACTTTCAAATACTTATATTTTTACTCTGGCTATAAAAATTATGGTTTCGTGTGTAACCATTCTTAAGTAATCAGTACTGTATACATAAAAATAGTAGACCTTCATAGTTTAAGGCATTAACTTCTCTGTCATCATCCTGTAGCTATCAAGCTGATCTTTTAAATATTGAAAGCTAATATAATTCATATCCTGTAACTCATTTTTAAACCAATCTCTAAACATGTTTAAACTAACTTCTAAATATTGTATAAATACTTGTGTAACAATACAGCTGAAAGCACAGGGAAAAATATTAACAATCATAAAAGAAATTTCAGTAACAGAAAAATATGAAGATTTAAAGTATGACAAGGATAAGCATACAAAACTTAACTTCTTTCATCTGGTATGTTTTATATTTCATTAGTATAAGGTGATCATTATCCACCTCACGATATACATCAGCATCTTTTATATGGCACAGCTAGGCACATATTTGATAAATTTCAGAGAGCATCTTTGGCTATTAGCTACTAACTTTTAAATATAACAAAACGTATCTAAATATAACATATTTTCTATCTAAAGCTCCTTTTTGCGTTTATAGAAAATGCTAGTCTTTTACATAACTACTGAGACTATTATTTGTTTATGAGTATTATAGCAGTGTTTTAGGTATGTTTAGTGTTGATGTATGCATTCTGAAGAGTAAATATATTAATACTAACATAATACATAAAACCAAGATATTTAACCTTAAATTAGTTTAATTTTACATAATTAATTTTATACACTCATATATATATATATATATATATATATATATATATATATATATATATATATGTATATAAATAAGAGTATATTGACAGAGACATTTTCAAACACAACTTTTATGAAAGAATTTCTTGCTCCATACCAAGTGCTTCAAGGAGTACTCCCATTGGTGTTCTCTTTAGTCCAATTACTTCCATCTTGTTGATGAGCTTGTTCTTCATATTCCTCAGCCTCATTGAAGCATGAATGAATGTCACTGAAAATTATTCAAAGCATTAATACACTTTGAAGAAATCCAAAGTGAATGTTATAGTATAATTTTAAGTACAAAATACAAAATGCTGCATGCTATGTTATACTCACAAAAGAGCAGATAGTTTCATGTAAGCCAATGGATTCATAACCAAGGTAAGGTAACAATGTCTTAGGTTCATCTATATTAAAGGAGCATTACAGTCCAAAATTAACTAGAAAGGTATAAAACAATGTTTCATCTAGTCAACCTTTTTATTCCTGGAAAATTATTTATTCAAGTGTTACAAGGACAATTTTTCCAAAACAAACATATATATCAACAAAAACTTTTAAAACTTTCTACAACACTGGAAACAAATTTGTGATACTGAATTAATTAGATGTGAGGAAAGGTGTGAAGCTAAATATAAGCACAAGGTGGCAGAAAATCCTAAACTGAAAAGATTAAATACATGGACATACTGTCTAATGTATGGCAGAACATGTGGAATTTACTAGAAAAACATATATCTCACAAGAATTAAATCATTACACTGGGTCAGGTAAACTTTTTCAGAATTGCAAATTAAGTGTATCAAGGCATAAATTACTGAGCAAGTGCTTGAGTAGCAGTATGGCAAATAGAATTAGAGCCTTGTACAGAAGAAATAATAAGTCATCAGTTTATAAACCAATATTTTTGTTACTAATGCCAGGCTTAAAATTTCTTGTATTCCTTAATCATGCCAGCAACTGCTGCAGCTTTATTAATGTGAACACTTTACTTGAATGGTTAGAAGAAAGTTCAGCTCTTCATGAATTTTCTGATGATGAAGATCTTTCTGATGATATGATGGAAAAGGTGTATATTTCCAAACACCATGAAGAGAATTCTTACAATCTTCAAGCAATGATGAAGATACATGGTCTTTCTTAGTAGTAAATCAAGAGCTCTATATTCATAAACAGTGGCTACTCGATTATTGATATCTTACCACCAGCTAGCATACATTATCACTTTCAACTGCATCATTTGCCCACCAAGAGATTTTGTTTCTTTCTCTACATGTACTACATACTTAGTGTATAGAGAAGGTATTGTATTGCACCCAAAAATTTGATACAGAGATTTCACCAGAAATTGTTTTCGGACCCCCTGAATAAAAAAAAAATCATTTTTAGAAAAAGGTCTGTGTGTGTGTGTATCTGTGGGCAGCATTGCTCGAAAACGAAAAGTCTGTTAAATACCAAACTTGATATTTAAGTTCAGTGTCTTCCAAGGATGCGATAAAAAGATTTTCAAGAAAATCCCCCCCACCCCCAACTGCCCTTTACATGGAACAATTTTGGTTTTCTCCAAAATGGATATAATAATTTTAACTAAAATCTCTTTTATCCAAGATATTTACATGACAAAATGTATATCTTGAATTTTCTAGGAATAGCCTCTAAATACCTCTTTACTCTGGATGAATTTGTTAGAATTTTGCATGATTAGTAAACCATAAGAGATAGACAAACACTTACTACACAAAAAATGTAGAGCTCCTTAAAAACACACAATTTATATTTTGTACATTTTTTTTTTTTTTTTCCCTGGAGTTGACCATTTTTGAGATATTCCTTGTCATTGGCTTCAGTTTAAAATACTTAAACTTTTCTCTTACAGGAACTTGTCAACTCCTGGCCACGCAGAGAAATGGATTTCAATCCCATAGCAACCACATTTTAAAACATGTGGCTGTCAGTTTTGCCTAGTGTATTCCCTTCTTTCCCCTCCACTTATTAGGAACTAAGTAATAAGACCGTTTTTGCTAGTGTTTGTCTCAATTAGCATGAAGTGGATAGAAGAATAAGCTTATTAGCAATAATTTGTTACAGAGATGCAAAGAAAGTCATGTGAATGGAACACATCAGATGTTCTTTTTAAATATGTGTGGTATATATTCAGTTTGAGAACAGGATTTTTTTTCACTCAAAATGTTCCTTTCTTCTCATATTGACTTCTTCTTCTTCTTCTTTATAAATAGCATCCATTACATACCACAACAACAACAAAATTAAAATATTTTATGTGGCTAAATTAAATTATACATTTCACTCATATGTCAATTTTATTTGAAACACAATGAATGGGCCTAATATGAAAAACATTTTGCTGACTATATGAATTCATTTAAATTGTAAAACTAAGCTTTGATGGATCATTTTAAACAGATTGTTTATGTAAAATATTTGAAGCTCATTTTAATGACAAGAAACGAACTATATAATTTAGAATACTGGTCCTTGTAAAAATATAAGAATTGTTTTATGAATTGTCCTATGACATAAATTAATTGAGGTTTGGTTGCAATCTGCAACATCAAAATTACTCAATCGACATTACTATTGTTTTAGATTATATTTTATGTATATTTTTATAAAAAACACATGTCAGGTACAATTGAAAAGCTTTTTTTTAATTGATGCATTAATGTTGATGTGATTTATAGGTAACTTGCTATTAATATATTTCAGATGTAAGCCTAACACACAATTATGAGCATTTGCTAAGACAGGTATGTGTGACCTAGCCCACAAAATTGTGCGAGCACATTTTTTTGCTCACCCCTATATTATACTTTTTTTTTCACATTTCTTTTAGTATCAAAGGATGCAAGCAGCACCTTTTGCATTAAAATATGTCCAGCCTGAAACAGATATCTTGAAAGCTACCAACTCTGCAAAGGCATTTAAGGATAGCATGATCAACTGCATTGATAAGCCTGTATGTGTGGGCCGAAAGTCTTAGTACACTTATTTCCTAGGTTGTCCTCCCCTCCTGCCAGCTACTTACAGTAACAGAAATTGTGATGTGGAGATTTCATTAGAAATACTGTTTTGAGAGCTCCTGAATGAACAAACAGGTGTATTTTTGGACAAAAAGTCTGTGTGTCTGTACATCTGCGAACAGATGGCTCTTAAAATGAAATGCTTGATGAATACCAAAGATGGAAAAAAGATTTTCTAAAAGATTCCTTCCTGCCTGGCTACCTTCTATGTGGGAAAATGTCCATAGTCTTTGATTTTCTCAAACAAGGTCCTAATAATATTGATTAAAATACCATACACTAAAGATATTTGCATGACATAAAATGTGTATCTTGGAATTTTCTGCAAATAGCCTATAAAGTCATCTTCATTCAGAAGGAATTTGTACGATTGGTAAACCATTAGAAATGGTCAATAGCTTACTAGACAAAAAAGGTTATCTCTTTAAAAAACAATGTTATTTCAAATAACCTTTCCATAGTATCAGCCATTTCCGACATCCATTATATTTGATTTGAGTATTTCAATACTTGTGTTTTATTAAAGTGTTGTCACTAATTAGTTATTTCTTGTGACATTGTGCAAGGACTGCAGAATTTCATAGTCAGCGTATTTTTATGTGGTAAAGATGACCACACGCATGCACACAAATATAGCATTCCATTTTTAAACACCTGACTATCAATTTGGTTTCCTCTATTCCCATGTAGGTACTTCCAGTGAAATGAATGATGATTTAAATGAAACTACTTCTGCAAATGCTTATCTCAATCAATCAGATATATACATAAAATAAGCCTTCCTAAGAACAGTTTGCAGAAGCTATATGTGAATAAACAATAGTGGGTGGAAAACAATGTGAATACATAAAGATTTTTAGTTTGATAATGGAATCATATTAAAACATAATTAATTTCTCTAAAAATAAAGATAAATACTGAACTTAGCACTTAATTTCCGTGTCTTCCAAACAAGCGACATAGAGTTCTTTAAGAAAATTCTCCCATGCCAAACTACACTTTACATGACTTTTTTCCCCCCATAAAAATGGTTCAAATAATTTTGAATAATACTATAAGTTAAGATATTCACATGAAAATACACACATAAAGTATGGAATTTCAAGGCAACCTGCATTCAGCAACTGGATTTTAAACATTTGATCATCACTCCCGTGTTATATAAAAATAACATTGAGTAGAGAAAGTCATGTGAATGTAATACCAACCCCAAAACAAATTTGAATGCAATACATCCAGAATGTCAGTATGTGTTATTCCGTAATCTCTGCAGAGGTGCTCATTATGCATTCTGCAGACCATTACTGGCATCACTTGTCAAAAAACACCCATCCAAATTCTTGGTATGTCAATTCATTGACAATCTTAATGTGAATAGTTTTAAGCTTCAAAACCTTCTTAATGAGGTCCTACATTGTTACTGCAGCATTTCCAATTCAGCAACACACTTTGTTGTCGATTTCTCCAACATTCTACCCACTGAATTGGTCATGGCAGCAGCACACCATGCTAGTCAAGATGAAGGCTCTCCCCTCATCATGAATCTTTAATACTTCCAGTGTTGGAAAAAAATCTCCCTCTGCCTCCATCTCTTGGGCCTAGTCATTCCCCTACACCAAATGCTTATAGGTATCCACCATTTGAAATTATTCCTTATCACAGTTGTTGATTATGGCTTTTTATTTACATTTTATTGTTGTGGTTTTCTAGTTTTATCAACTCAATTTTAAGCATAAATTTGTTCTGCAGAAGCATAAAAGTAGATGTACTGGCATCTTATTGCCATAACAAAACTTTTTTATGCTATGTAATGTTTATAAAATCCAATTGTATTAAGAATTCAAACAATATATTGTAATACAAGCATGGTAAGTGCATTTCTTAGAAGGTGGAGGAAAGTTGTATGTTCATTTCCAAGTTTCTGCAAAGCACTTCATATATATTGACTGCATACTATTTTTTCCACAATTAGTGAATAATAGAGACATTTAATTGAAAATAAAATTAATTACCTCAATTTTAGCCTTTAAGAACTAGTAATTGATAAGTAATGCCTGGTATTGTTTAATAAACCAGTGAACAACTGAAGGTCACATGGCCATTTGTACTGAAAGAGTTAAATTTGCAAATTTTAATTAAATGTTACAAATAAAGTGAAGGAAAGGTGGTAAGTTTAAATAGTAATTATTTAACTATGAAATATTATTACATTATATGCCTGCACAATACATAAATATCAATATTTGGTAAATTAAATGCATTACCATGTGATGAAAATGCAAAATGAACAGAGTGATGTAAATTCAATTTCCAATGCATGATAGCATGAGCAGGAAGTATATGAAAAACCACTATCATTGAAAAACATATTTTACAGTCTTAAAGTGCAGCAAAATGTCAGCTTCATTAAAAACGCCAGTAGTCCTTTAACTTTATACTTAAAGAATAAATAAACGAAGTTACACAAACTTACCCATTATAGGCAAAAGAATCCCCAACAAGAACACAACTAGTGACCCCAACATGTACACAATAAAGCAGCAACCAGACAAAATCATAAGAACGTTGAGTATGGGATGCTCTTTCTTGAACTGTGTTGTTGACCTCTTTGCATTAGCGAAGTAATAGAACATTCCAAATGCAACTGCCATTGCTAACATCCCACTCAGCAATTGCACTGGATGCAGCACACTGTTAAACAAATATAATCTGTTTAATACTAACATCTCTATATATCTATTGCACACAATTTATTACTACTCAAAAACCACAAGGAGGCTTAGAAATGCACCATGCATACGAGAAACATTTCCTTGATGCCTTGTGATGTTCAAGCAATAAGCACTGATATAATTTGCAGTGTCACATAATTATTGCTTGGCCATCTTAACCATTTCATTGTCATGGGGATATTTATTTAACTAATTCAACAATTTCTCTTTCCTCTATTCTAGTTTATTGAATTACAAACAAATATATTAAATTATCACTCATCAAAGGAATTAAAAAACATGAAGCTGTTGTACTTCAAGATATTAAGCATCTCTACATTTTTAAAAGTAAGTCTGTTTATATTAGGAGATAGAACGTCTTTAAAGATGTTAAATCTTCTTTCAACATCCACAGAAATCAGTGAGAAAAACCTTGTATTCACCCAAAATGGCAACTCTACAGATGTTGCAAATTCCTCCACGTCTGGATTCTTCTGTAAACTAGACACAAGTTTGTCTTTGACAAAGCCATCTAACTGCTCCCTCAGAGAAGCAACAATATCCCTTTGTATTTCCTTTTCCAGACCTTGTTCTTCAAATTATTTAGTAGCTGTAGTCAGGTACTTGTAACTACGGACCTAATTTACTTCTGTTTGTAAATTGTGTATTTTCTTCAGTATCAGAAACTGCGGTGTCTTGGAAATTGCACCTGCATCGGTGGATCCAAAGAAAGCTCAAGCTCTCTAATTTTGTCAAACTTCTCACACAACATAGCAGTACACACAATCCAAGATTCCCACAAGTAACAATCGGGAAATTTGGAAGGAGGCCAGTGGTTTCCCTGTAGGCAACAACATGACTTGGAGCTTTCAGTAAAATCTTCTTTAGGGCAGAGATGAATTGATTTACAATGTTGTATTCATTCATTATAGATTCACAAGCCCTGTGAAGGGTATCAACCATGTATGGAGACTGGTCTGTAGCTACAAGAAGTTTTTCAAACTCGATACCAGTAGGCCAGAGTTTTTGGCAGAAGTCCATAATTGTATTGGCATAAGCTTACTGCTCATACATTTTTAACAACACGGCCTTAGCTTGTTCCCCTGCTAAGGGAAAAACTAAAATTTTCAAAACATTTTGTTCCATTGAGTATATAGTTTCATCGACAATGATTTCCACACTGGAATCAGACACTTTCTCCTTGATTCTTTTTATGGTTTCTTGGTAAACAGGCTCCATGGTTGTTTTCTTAAAGTAGACTCATCAGGCATTGACATTGTGTACTTTTCAAGAAATTCCTTGATGGCTGGATGGTTCATATCAAGTGGAATTCCTGCTTGTGTTTGCTCTCAATGGAGGATAAAAGCAATCGTGTGATCAATTTGGAAGCTGGTTTGGCGCTTTTCCATCACAATCCTGACAAGTTTTTAGATCAATACATTAACTGTGAATGAAACATGAATACACTACTACACTCCAGAGACAAAAGTACAGCTGAAACAGTGGGTTTTTTAAAGGCTCCGAAGAAGACAAAGGTGTTAAAATCTGTAGTCAAGGTGATGGCCTCGGTTTTTTTGGGATGCATGCACAATCATCTACATTGATTGCACAAAAGAAGAACGATACGTGGAGAGTATTATGCATCATTATTGCACTGGTTGAACAAAGAAATCAAGAAAGCATGTCCTCATCTGGCAAAGAAAAGGATTCTCTTCCTTCAAGACAATGCAGGGGTGCACATCTGCACAGTTTCGATGGCTAAAATTGTAGAATTAAGGTTTGAGTTACTACAAAATCCACTGCGTTCACAAGATTTGGCCCCCAGTGACTATTTCTTTTTGTTTCCAAAGTTGAAAAAGTAGCTTGGCAGAAAACGATTTACATCTAACGAAAAGGTCGTCTCCCAAACAGATGCCTATTTTGAGGACCTTTCAAAATACTACTTTTTGGAAGGTTTAAAACAGTTAGAGAAATGCTGGGAAAGTGTGTCAAGATAAAAGCAAATTATGTTGAAAATAAAAAAAAACAAAAATAATTGGTTCTTCTAAGGACTTATTGAGCTCCCCTTGTATGGCTAATTTTCTATTTCTAGTTATTCATTGCCTGCAGTAATTGACTCAGAATGAAGCACGTAACTTTTGAAAAGCTTCTGCAACTGCATTAAGTGACTTTTATGTTGATGATGGCATTTCAGGATGTACAACTTTAGATGAGGCACTTCAGCTTCAGAAGGAATTGATAGCAATGATGAAGAGTGAATTTTTGTTGCACAAATGGTCCAGCGTTTATTCAGAATTCTTAATGTACATTCCAACAGACCAAAGAGAAACTAATTTACCATTACAGCTTGACAAAGCTGGAATGAAGAAACTTGGACTATTATAGCATCCAACGGAGGACAAATTTCAAATTGCAAGCAGTTTGAAAACTCACTGCTATACAGAATCATTTAACAAAAAAGTAGTTTAAGCAAAAGTTTTTTGTATATTTGACTTTTTTTGGCTTTATAAGGCCTATTGTCATATTATTCAAGATATTTCTCCAAGGGTTAGGCAGGAGCAGTTAACATAGGACCAGCCAATGTCAGAGGAATTGGCTACTAACTGGAAGGCACTCCACAACAAACTTCCTCTGATTAACAACATCCGCCTGCATTGCAAAGTCATTGGTTATTATTCAGTAGGCAACATAGAGTTGCATGGTTTTGTAATGCACCAGAAAAGGCATATAGTGGATGCCTCTACATCTGCTCATCACATAGCAAAAAACTCATTTGGTCAAACTCTTGAGTAGCACTGCTGAAGAAACTATCGCTTCTCGCTTAGAATTATGTGGCATATTACTTCTTGCTGGTCTACTGGAAAGGGCCAAATGGACATTAAACCTATCATTCAAACACATCTATTTGTGGACAGATTCTACTATGATGCTGTCATTGTTGTCAGCACCCTCAACCAGATGAAAACTTTTGTTGCCAATAGTGTGTCAGATTCAAGAAATTTCTGAAGGCACTATATGCTAACATATTCCTTCAGAACAAAACCCTGCTGATTTGATATCAAGGGTGTATCTTGTAAATGACAAGTTATGGTGGGAAGGACCATCTTGGTTACATGAAGTTAAGCTGTGGCCTGTCCTCAGTACCATTTCAAACCCTCATGAAGCACAAGATGTAAGAATCAAGCCAACTTGTCATGCTGCAACTATTGGTGATGATGGATAATTACACAATTTTCCAGCCTATCTAAACTGCAATGTACTGTAGCATATATGTTCAGATTATTTTTATAATTTTGTTAAACCAAAGGCAGAAAGAATAACTGAACTGCTCTCACTTATAGAGCTTTAACATGCTTTAGACAGATGCATTCAAATTGCACAACTACAAAAGTTTAGTGTAGAAATGTAAGACTAGCGGTACAACAAACAATTGGTACTAACAGTCGCCTGAGATCTCTAAATCCTTTCCTAGACAGCAGAGGATTACTTTGAGTTCATGGACAGTTAGAATACTCTACCTATGATGAAAAACATCCTTTAATTCAGCTGAATCATCATTCAACAAGATTGTGTATCACCAATATACAGTTGTTGGGTACAGGATGTCAACTTCTATTTGCCTCACTTAGAGAAAGATACTGAATGATAGAAACACTTTTAGACATTTAATTCATAATTGTATAATTTGTTATAAGATGACAGTAGATGCAGCAAAACAGCTAATGGGACAGCCACTATGTGCATGAGTGGAAGTAGCTAGGTAATTCTTGATTTGTGAATTGATTATGTAGGGCCATTTTATATAGTCTGGACTCACAGAACAAAGATAAAGGTAAAATGTTATGTATTCTTATTCTTTTTTTTTATGACAGAAGTTAATATGTCCACAGAAACATTAATTGCATAATTGAAGAGATTTGTATCTCAACATGCCAGAGCCCAGAACATTTATAGTGACAATAGCAAAAATGTTGTGGGTGTAAAGAGGGAGTTGAAGGAATTGCAAGAGATTTTCAGATCTGGGCAGACTAAGCAAGAAATACAAAGATTTTCAAATTATGAAGGTATAACCCGGCACTTCATACAACCAAGGGCACCACATTTTGGTGGACTTTGGGAGGCAGGTGTGAAGTCATATAAGCACCACCTTAGATTCAAAATCTTCTCGGGCTTCTAGCCAGGTAAAAATTTGGCTAGAAGCCCGAGAAGATTTTGAATTAACACGTCGCCAGGAAAGCTTTAGTTCTTATTTTAAACCACCTTAGATGTGTTACGGGTGCATCATATCCTACCTATAAAGAGTTCCATACCCTAACCTGTCAGACTGAAGCTTGTCTGAGTTCCAGACCCTTAATTTCTCTTTCATCTAAGCCTAATGATCTCAAAGTTCTTACTCCCAGTCACTTCTTAATTGGCCACTTCTCTAACCGTTTACTCCAGCCAGATCTTGGTAGTGTTCGACTTGCTTATTAACCAGGTGGGAAGAGATTGCAGTGCTAATTCCAGTAGTTCTGGCCCAGATCGTCACAAGAATATTTGCATCATCTTCAGCAGCAAGCCAAGTGGAACAGTGCAGGTGCAAATGTCAAGTCAGGTGCACTTATCACTGTGTAGGAAGACAATTTTCCTCCACTCTGTTGGAAGCTGGTACTGGTTGAGTGAGTCCATCTAGGACTCTGGATAAGTGTGATTTGTAACAATTCACACAACAAATGGGTCATTCAAAGAACCTATTGTAAAATTGTCTCCTCTTCCTTGAGAGACAGACTTATAATTTATGTTGGGGTTCAGTGATGTAATTGTATCTTTATTGATATTTGTACTTCATTTATGTAATTTTATTTGTGAAGTAAGACATTTCTTGGCAGCTGTTATGCTCAGGCTGTTGGAGATACTGAGCCCAAACAGTGTTGGCAAGCCTGGCAAAATGAGGAGAACAACATTGATATGTCAAAAACTGTGCCACATTATTTTTATTTACTGAAATGTTATATTGACTATATTAGTGATTCAGTAAATCTACATGAAAGCTATATGTTATCGTGGGTATGTTTGTTAAATATACAATTTGTGTAATCAAGCAGTCAGGTAAATATTTATTTATTTATTTATTTATTTATTTATGCTAAGCATTATACAGGTGAATATGATCGGTGTTCAGCCCTGGCTCTTTACCGGTCATACTCATATTTTACAATAGTTTATTAATTCTAGTTTATTGCATCATTTTGTCTATTTACTGTCCATATCCATTTATTTTTCACTTTGCATAAGAATTGTCCAATCTTCTTACTATCTTTTTGAAACATTTCAACTACTACTACATTTCTATCTATTTTAAACCATTTCTTATTAATATACTTTTTTCTCCAAATTTCAGTTCCTTTACATTTAAATAAAATGTGTTCTATATCTTCATTTCCGCCACATATAGGACATTGATTTTGTGGAATACCTTTCCTTAGACCTTTTAATCTCCATACTCCTGCTTTCAGCCATGCAATACCTTCTCGCTCCTCTTTATTTGTCACATCAATGTACTTTTCCCTTCCCCATGAGACTTTCATTGGTATATAGAAAACTAAAGATCTCTTTTCAGTTATTTCACTAAATATTTTTTGTATTTCTATATCCTCAAATCTTTTCCTTGCCAACTTCCAGAAGTTATTCACATTATTTTCTCTTCTTCTCCACATTTCCCCTAACCCACTACTTTCCAGGTTATTTCGAAGACAGTCTACCCATCCCTTGTTCTTTAAACTTTTCTCTTGATATACTAAACACTGTTTTAACAAATTCCTTTCTTCCAATTTCAATATCCTATGCCAAAATTTCAATGCCCTTTCCATAATCTTTCCCTTACTTGCCACTCTACCCAGCTCTATTTGTGCTACCTGCCTAACAGTTGCATTTGGTAACCCCAGTATTTCTTTGCAAAATTTCCTATGCACCTCATCTATGCCTTCCCATCCTCCTTCTAATCCCCATACTTCTATCCCATATAGCATTTTTGCCTCAACCACCATATTGTACACTTTTTCTAACCATCTAATCAGGTAAATATAAAGAACAATATTGTGAAACTCATGTGGCTGCTTTTTTTGGAATTCAACAAAAACTTTGTACAGTCCATTATAGGTGAGTGTTTAGTCAGATTTGCATACACACTCTATACCAAAAAGGAACAAATTACCACATACAACACAACTAACACATGAGTACCTGTATGCTCTAAGAGCCAACATGTTGGACTCTCCATCACACATCCCTGATCTAGCAACTTGTGAATTCTTTTTTTATTTCCAAAAATTATACATAAAATGCATAGAATCAATTCATCTCTGATGATTCTGTAGAACTTACTATAGACCAGGAAGTCCAAGGTTCAAAACCCAGCTATGGATGGATCTGATGCTACCTATCCAACTTTTGCACTATGGCTTTCACATTGGAGTTGATAAAACACAAATCTTTTGGACTGTCTCTTCTTCAGTTTCCTCTTGTCACTATCATCAGACAAACTTATTTCATAAAAGATATTAAAATATCATGCTCTAGATAAACCATCTGAAATTCCTATCAGTACCTGCTTCAAACTCATGACATTCTCTCAGAATTCCAGTTACTAGCACACATTGTATGTTTATCTAGTTTGCTCCTGCTTTTCTATTACTGAAGATTTTACTGGATAAAGAAATCTTTACATTTATTGTTGCAGGAAATAATTTCACAAATTTTAGATCATATGCAATAAGTTTAGAAACAATTTCTAAATAATTCTTTTCCCTATAGCTATCTGTTTGCTTTGCATCAGCAAATTACTAATGGATGAATAAGTGGATAGATTTAGAACACTGGTCTGACAGCAGGAACTGGTCTTGGTTTTAAGCATGAACCTTGGAATTTTTCATGTTTCGTTAATTTTCTTTTCAGCATTTGAGTTTCATCATTATCACTGGCCTCAAAAGGCAAACAACAAATGTGTGCTCCTTTCCCTTGTTGAAAGTTGTCCTGTTTTTTTCTTTCTTTTGCAAAACTGAATCCACATTCTGTATCTCTTAGATTTTATCTTGGTTTGGAAGTCTGTGGAACTGGATTTCTTTGCTTTTACACTCTTCAGATTCCCTTTTTATATTACAGCCATACACATCACACAACAGCATTATATCTATCACTTTGGGCAAGATTTAACAAACAAAAATAATTAAAAATTCACATGAATTTTCCTGATACAGCAAACAGCACAACACTTGCTTTGTTAGCCATACACACATTGCTTTTCGCACAGGCAGGCAAAGAATATTTTATTTAATGATGTCATGTTCATTTCTTATTTCCTTCATCGTCAGCAAACAAAGTGGCTTTTGCAACACAAAAATATATAAAATGTGAACTATTAAAGGTCCTTATTATTTTAAGATAACCTAAACTTTTTTACTTTTAGCTTAAGCAAATATCCAAAAGCTCACTCTCACATCCTTTAATTTACATTTTTTATATAATACAAGGGTCACTATAAAAGTTTTAAGATACACTACAACTAAACTAGACAAAATCAGTTTGACTGGTGGAATTTATTTGCCACCTCATTTCATGCACTTTCTCCTTCTCTTAAACTACTTTTGTAAACATGCTTACTACTAATTTTCATGTAGGTGTAAAAGCTCACTTTCATGCTCTGCAACAGCTTCTTCAAGGCTTTAAAACCTCTTTTCATTCATATAATTTTTCACTGTGGGGAACAAAAAGAACTCACTGTAAGCCATATCAGAACTGTAGGAGGGTGAGTTATCAACTTTAACTCTGTGGACTTCAGAAATTGGATCACTGCTTTGACTGTGTGTGCAGAGGCATTGTTGTGGTGGAGCACAATTCCTCCAGTCCTGTCCATGGCTGCATGAAGTTTCTCTAAAATTTGTGGTAAGCAAATTGTTCCATACCAGTGTGCAGTAACTGTTCTTGTTCCACAAGAGGAATAGTAGCCACATGACAAGATTTAGAGAAGAAAGTGGCCACCATTTTTCTTCCTGATGCTGTGGAGATACTTCACCTTCATTGGAAGATTGTCATCCTGAAAGACCCACACAGCCAACTGATGCTTAGTCTCAGGGTCAAACTGTAAATCAAAGTTTGATCACCACTGATAATGGCAGAAACCTGCTGAGAATTGCCTCCATCAAATTTAGCCAGCATTTTTTCACACCATTCAACACAGGTGCACTTTTGCCGATCAGTTAAAACTTTGGGACACCCAACAGGATGACACCTTCCTCATTCGAAGATAGTCATGTAATATTTTGGAAATTGCTGGCAATCCAAACTGCACAGTTATCCCAATTTCCTTAAATCTCACACAACTGTTTTCCCAGACCATTATTTCCACAAAAGCTGTTTTCTTCAGTCATTGCTGTAGATAGACAACCACTCCTAACCTCATCCTTTAATAAAGTTCAGCCTCTTGAAACCATTGAAAAACTGTGGCACAGGAAGGAGCAATGTCCTCAAAAGCTTGTTGCAAGCGCTCAAGACTTTGGGTCTCATTGAAACAAATTTTAAAACCATATAAATTCATGGTGCAAAAGTGCTCTCTTTCCGTTTCCATTCTGGAAACTAGCTGTTACCACACTAGAAGTTGTTAACCTTGCACTGTAGACTGCCAGGGGGCAGAGGTATGCCAACTGAGAGGTATAGCAAAGCATGTGGCTATCCATAAGTGCAATCCATTTAAATTGATCAACCTTGGTTTACGTTATCTCAAAGCTTTCTTAGTCACCCTCATACATGAATTTGAATCCAATTCATATACATATACTAATCTAAACCTAACCTCTAGTAAAAATTGAAACCACAGAACTCTTGTGGTTACACTATTGTTTGCTCATAGCATGGTGGCCCCCACTCGCCTAATACAGGCTGCTCGTTCCTTTTAGACAAATGATCATTAGTGAAGATACAGTGAGCAACCCTACCCTTGATAAACAGGTCAGCAAATAGTTTGTTACAATAACAAACAGCTCTGCTTCCTTATGATTATGTTTCAAGAATACACAGTGAAGGTAAGTGACTCGCATCTAATTTCTCATTTAAAAATGTCATTTGTCAAGAATGGTTGCACGACCTGTACTTAATTCTTCCTTAGCATTCCTCTTTCTTTAATTTAATGGCACTTGAGTATTAATCACATTTCAATACCGCAGCACTTTTTACACTCAAATGTTGTTGCCACTTCAGAATAAACTGCATGAATTACTTTGGCCACAAAATAGCTACTAATGACAGAACAATCAATCACGGTAAGTATGGAACAAAACTGCATCATTATTTACCATGACTTACAGAAAGCATCAAAAATATGTTATCCGGTTGAACATTCCATGGGAAGCAGAACTATACAGTTGCACAAAAAGTGGGCAGTGCATCAGAAGTGCAGTCAGATAAAGAAGACATCTGCAGTTCGCAGTTGCATTTACTAGTGAAGCTGAAGTTGGTATATGTAGTAATGTTTTAATTCTGCAACCTACATTCCCACTGTTACTTTGCCTCTAATCACTAGGTTTGATAGCATTATGCATTGTCAACAAAACAGTGGTGCCCTCCTCCAAGTTCACTCAAATCATGGCAATTATGTAACATTATCAAAAAAACTTGTTATGTACTATAACTATAAAGTAATTGTACTGCAATAGTGTAGTCATTTTAACGATGGGACAGAAAAAATTAAAACAACCTGCAGCATAGCATGAGACTGATCAGGGATGAATTTTATTTTCAAAACAGACAAAGCATGGTGCCACATATTGTGCACTATTAAATCATTAAAAAATGAAGACATCACTGAAGACAAAGTGAATAAGTAAATGAGATGGCCAGAGTGTATGAGTGATGAGCAGTGATAAGATGCCACATTTTTCAAAAGTAGTGCTTTGCAATGTCCACACTTGCAAGACAAAGAATAAATGTACTGGCCTTCTCTGCAAAAATAAACAAGTGGCACATTTTCTTTACTTTATAATACACTGATATTGAGCTATTGCAATGATGATGGTTTTATAATTTCACTATTAAATCTTCAGTATGAGAACTCTCTCAAGTTAATATCCAGTAATGAGGCTAAGTCCTTGGTTATACAAAATGTGTCATCTTCTGATAAAACAGAACAATGGTGCTGAATGGTGCTATCCCAACTAAGCAGAAAAAAAAGTTTTAGTTACAATTTATAAATATCCACTAAGGTATGGACTGATAAGCTGTAAAAATTTAAATAGGCAATTAAAAGAAACTATAAGTTTAAAGAAGAAGCAATAATCCAAAGTATTATCCCACCCTTACATATAATTTTTTTATGCTTTTGTAGAGAGGTAACAGTCAACCTCAAGAATAAGGATCACCTTTGAATACAACTATTTTAATGAACACCACTATGTAATTTGCAATTTATGTACTTCTATCAATGATGATTTATGTTTTAACTTTTAGAGGTCTGGAATATTGCAGCACAACAGATATATTCTTAAAATTAGTAACTGGTAAATTTAGATGATTGAGTAATTTCTAGTAAAATTTTTCAATACCTATAAATGCAAACCAAAAGAGTTCGCCAATTATCACCACAGATGCACTTGCTAACTATTGCTGTTGTCCTTTACAACCACAGATGACTAACGAATACCGCCACAATTATGTGTTGAGAGTCCTAAAATGTAGAGTATAAGTGAGTGTTGAGGGCCCTTAGCTGCAAAGCACAGCCTTTACCCACAAACTGCAGAGCAACAACAGAGCATAACCGAGGGGTTTGCATACCTAAACCCCAATGATCCTTAGTGGTTTTCATTATATTTTCACACACTTTCTACAGAACTATAGGTATTGAAGAAATGTTTCTAAATTTACACTCATGGATGAGTGTGTGCATGCAAGAGTGAGAGAGAGTGATTTTTAGACCAGCAGTAAAAATTTCATTAGCCTATATTCTATGCTTATTCATCCATTTCTTAATGATTACTATCATGCTTGCAATTATGTGTACCTCAGTGGTATGCTCCCATATTTAAAACAATAACTACTTAATAATTAGATTAGTTTCAGTACACTTAAACAAAACAATAAAATGTATGATTTAACATATATTTTTCTTGCAGTACAGTATTTACTGAACCATTTGTCCTTTTTAACTGAATATTGTGGGAAATGAATTTGTTCTTGACTTAATTTCTAACACTGGGGTGATCTTCGATACTTGTCATACCTTTTGACACAAATGCAAGTGTAACCAAAGGCTGAGGGTCCTAAGTCACAAAGCATAGTCAAGGGATGCTTCTTAAAAGGAGAGGCGCAACAGTTGTAGTTGCAGCTGAAAAACATAGCCAAAGGATCGGCCCATCTAAAAACCCAATCATCCACACATGCAAAGGAGGAGCTCTGTAATACCATTATGGTGTTACACTGTTAGTGATTAAAATGCTTGTAGCATCTCAAACCATTGACAAAACAAATTATTATTTATTTTTGAGTTCACTTTAATAACAATCTTATGGTTGCCTTACCCCCCCCTCTATGCCAGTTTGTTCCACACGCCTATTTTGATATCCTACAACCATTTTCTTGTTTTTCAAAATTAAAGAAATATATTTTGTGCAAGGAGAAAAATGATCAACAAGAGCTGAAATTTTTTCATAGCACAAATAAGTTTAATAAAAACAAATTCTTCAAGCATGAAGCAAAATATAAATTCTCTAGCATTATGATACAAAATTAGAGTAAATGTATTAATAAAATAGCTACACACAAAATGACAAACATTTAATATCTTGTAAACAAGGAATACATTCTCCAAAACAATTACATATAGCTCAGATGCATGTTTACCTAAACACAGTACATGAATAATACTGTCATAGCTACCCAAAAACTGGATTTTGAGTTACAGACACTTTCATAAACTTACTTTTATGCTCTATCAACTAATAAAATGGTTGTATGTCTACCATGAATGAGAGTGTCTCTTAAATTTGTTTAACACTTTCCCATTTTTATAATTTCCAACATTACAAACACAAGACTGTTGGAAGTCAGTTACTATAGTCTTGTTATTTCTTCCTAAACAAAATGTGTGATAGCCAGTGTTGTAACTTCATACACTTTCAGTGTATTTTCATTTTCGGACAACATTGTTACAACACAGCTTCCCCTCTTTTTCTCTCTACAAAGGTTTTGGACACTGTGCTTTTTTGTAGAATTATCCAGTGCAGTTAACATTGCGAGTTTGTTGAGAAATTGGCTTGTTATGCTTGTAAACAAAATTTTCAAAGCAGGGGAATGTTGCTGACAAATTTAGCTACTGGTGAATGCTCTATGAACATTCCATGTTCAAGCAACATTGTGTTATCAAATAACTATTTCCAGTGTTCAACTTCAGACAATCCCCATGGAAATAATAAGAGGCTTCCGATAATGAAGTAAGATTTTTCAATTTTCTTCTTAATCTACAAAAATAAAAGCAATTCTGTAATTCCAAACATAAAAGCTGTAAAACTTGTGAAATTAAATCAAAAGTGATGCAATCTCAGAAAATGACTTCTAGGAAATGGATATTCTTGTTAATCTGTGTAAGTAATCCGCCACACATTCAAACTGGGAACCAATAAATGAGATTGGAGTGCAACTAACGCAAGAGGAATACATTTTTCCAGAACAGGAACCTACTTCTGATTCAGAACAAGAAAGTGAGATCAAAATAAATAAAAGTATATGAGTAAATTCTGAAGTTTTAATCACAAATGTTCCAATTTTGTTTCCTTTCAAGTTGTGAAAGTCATAAGAGACATCACAATGAAAATAACTGGCTGACTAAGGAAGACAAATATGTCTACCTCTGACAAAGAAATTCCTACGAAGGAAATAAAGCCTCCTTGTGGTGCAAAGTCTAGATTGCAGTGTTCAGGGAAATAATACACTGCTCAAGAAAGATTAGTTCATCATAAATTCTGTGAGTTAGGTAACATAACTATCCAGCAGCAGTTTATAAAGCAGTAATATGACAAAGATTACCCCTATTCACAAAAGTATTCAAAAACATGAAAAATAATTTGCATATTATTTTTCCAGCCAAAACACTAGGGTGAGAGTATATAAAACATTTTTTATCTGAATAGCGCGGGTGTCAGTGAAAGATATGCATATACTGCTTGGGATAAGGTTGATCATCATGGAACTGTAAGACCAAAAAACTTTGGTAGACACTCCAATCACCATAAAACATCTGAACACATTTTGGAAGGGATACGTAACCACAAATTCTTTTCCTAGAATATGTGTGCACAAATGCAAAGACAGTATCTAGACGAAAGTCTTTCAATAGCAGAGATGTATAGGCCGTATAAAGTTAAATATCAGGAGAAAAACAAATATTTTGCTAAACACCACATTTATCTACATATATTTAACAATGACTTTAATTTAGGATTTTCTATACACAAGAAAGATCAATGTTTAATTTGTGAAAAGTTTTAAAATGCAACATATGAAAAAAAAAAAGTATGTTATATATTAGAAATAAAAATCTGGTGCGGGAAATCAAGAAAACTGGTATTGAGAGAGCACAACAAGACAATGACATTAAAGCTTGTGATTTTGATTTACAGCCCATTCTGCAAACACCTTATGGTGAATTGTTCTATTATAAAAGGCTTAATGTTTATAACTTTACTGATTTTGAAAATGTTTCAAAACATGGTTATTGTCATCTATATAATGAAGCTTCTGGCCACAAAGGTGCAAATAAAATGGCTACATGTACTGATAAATTCAGAAAGACAAAATCAGTGAAAAATGTCATGGAGGACATGGTTGTGCGATATAAGAAGGAAGTAGCGAAAAAGAAGACCTTGATGGCATGCGAAAAGAAAGCTTTTAGTAATTCTAAAGAAACTATTTTTTACAGTGACAACTGCTCTGCACAAAATAAGAACAAGTGGGTATATTGTTTCAATGTATCTATTTGCAGTTCAGAACTGCCAGAAGCTTCAAACTGTTACTCATAAATATTTTCTTGTTGGCCTACACAAAATGCTGAAGACATGCTGCATTCGTGCATTGAAACAGAAAAAGATGTTTCTTAAAAGTGGTCCTATCTATGCGCCATCACTGTGGGTTGGCATATTGCAATGTGCAAAAAAATCTGAAACTCCATACCACATCCAAGAATTAAATTACAATGAGTTCTATGATTTTAAAACATTGTTTTCAGAAATGGAAAGCAACTACGCCATTAATGAGAGTGGACTCAGTACCATTGAATAATATCTAAATTCTTAAAGATTGAAAAGGAGCACAAGTTCACAATATTTTGCAGTATAAATTTTGATTCAGATATATTTCACAGCATAGATCTTATATAGCGAAATAGAAGCTGACCATCATCTTGTATAATGTTTCTTACTCCAGGATATACACATTAAGTCCTCTACTGCCAACGAAAAGCAGCTGGACTTAATATCACTCTGTAAGGATGGTATAATACCATAAATTCATCTTCAGTATCATGAGGCTTTATGAATTCAAAATCAACCAGAAACCAGAGTTTGCATAATTTCCATTACTACATTTAGTGCATCAAAGAATTAAAACAAAGTTTTTCATGACTTTTGAATTCATTTGCTTCTTATTTTGTCATTATGACTTAGCATAGCAATTTCTTTGTATTGTTATATGCAACCCAAATGTAATAAAGAACTTGAATGCAGCACAAACTTATAAAAGTATTGTTGTACCATTTGTCATTTGCCACAGCAGAAGAAAACTGTAGTAACTACCTTTAACTTTATTTTACTCACTACCCCACTAAATATGGATTGAGGGGCATAATTTACATAATGACCAAAGTTTTTAATGAACTTCCCACACCAATTAAACAAATTAATAAATTCACACGTTTTAAGGAGGAGGTAAACATGCATGCACTGCTGAAATATCAAAATGCTTAACATGAATACTATCATTTTTTGTACAATGTTAAACTATACCATTCATTTCCTAAGGAATGGTTCATTCATGTGTTATTTTGTTTATTAGTTGTTTTATTTTTAAGTATTAAAAGTATTATGTATACCTATTTAAAGTTTCAAATTCTATTATCAGTTGCTAAAATATTAGTTTAGAAGTTTGTGATTTCTACTATAACACAACATTAAAATATTTACAAGTACTAAAATGGTAGGTTAACTGATGTAAGAAACACCTGATGTAATACAGCATTATGTCATATTGCCTATAATTTAATGAATACCAATGATACAATTAAGACATTTAACTTATTTAGTAACATCATATGTATTTAATCACAATTATTAGAGCTAATGCCATATTTTGTACATCAATGAGTACAAGAAAATTATTAACTATCCAGTAATATAGTTCTCAAATAAATGAAAGCATGTTGTTATATATTAATATATACACTATACTATGTTTAGTTGATTTATTATATTCCTTGTTGTGCATTACAATAGATTTTTGTTTTCAACTTATTCTTGTTTAAAATTATGGTAATTATAGAGAACTTGGGCCCCTCTAGAAATTAAACAAATTGTGGTTTGACTGTAAGTTTGGTTTATACTTGTTACGTTTTCGCCAATTTTTTTTATCGGAAAAGCTCCATAATTAAGTTAAACGCTAATTTATTATGTGCGCATAGCGATCCTTTTTTGTGAATATTTATGAAGTATGCTGCCTAGAAGGAGTAGAATATAAACAAAGAAGTCTTGTAGTACTTTTGCAATGTAAATATATAATAATACTACACACTAAAGTGCCTAAAACCTGAGTTTCATTGTCGGCGGCAGGCGAACAGTATTGTGGAATGCAACACCGGCATATGTCGCTAGACGCTGTGCTGATGTATGACAAGTAAGTTTCACGCAGATACAGCTGTTCAGTGATTTTTATTATGCGGAACTTCGGCCACTCTAAAATCGAATGAAACTAAGTGCGATTGATTGACTTTGTACTTATGATGACAATTTCAAAGCTTGTGGATTTCAAATTTAGCGCGAGGTTAGGTTCCAATCCGTTTAGGTTAGTGTGTGTATATAAATTTATGTTTCTAATTTTATATTGTGGTAGTACCTCATTATCGATATTTCCAACAACTCCTAACAGCATAATGGATACAACATTAGTTTTTTAAACCATCTCCCCACCCATAATCCCTCTCTAACCACATCGGTCCCGTTAAAGTGCAAAACTGGCATAAGTCACAGCGGAGGGAGAGAGCGGCCCAACTTGTAAATAATTACCAAAATTATTTTTGTTGACAACTTATTCATAGATATAATTTGTAATTATTATGACACTACCACACTTGTAAAATGATGACTGTCCCTTACTATGAGCCCAAGGGCTTCCTGGAGCCTTGTTTAAATAAATAAAAAATATTTTTAAAAATCCTAATGTAATACACATTTACAAATAAATAAATAAATAAATATCTTGAAACCCCTATTTTTCATGATGCTTCAAAATCTTTATCTTGAATTCTCTCAAAACTATTTTTTGGTAGTTACCACAGCATTATTGTAGGCGTGCAAATATATTTGAAACATGCACGCATTTCCTTGCATGCAATCTCATATTCTGTTTTCAAGACAACCATTATCTGTTCCCTTCAACTTTGATGTGATTTTAGCATAGCACTTCTGTACTCTTTGTGAAATAGTACCACTTCTGTACTCTTTGTGAAATAGTACAGTATGATTTAGTAGCAGTATAAATTAATATATGTGCATAGAATTACAAATTGATATTTCTACTTCATAGTTGCACATAGTACAGTATGATTTAGTAGCAGTATAAATTAATATATGTGCATAGAATTACAAATTGATATTTCTACTTCATAGTTGCACATAACAGTGTACTCAATCATCTAGCACAGGGTACCCCAGTTATGCGAGTTTGACCCAACTTGTAACTAAAGTAAGGCTGTAAAAACGTTTAGCTACAGAATACAAGCAACGCCTAAAGTAATAATAATTAATTAATTCCATTATTATTACAATAAGGCAAACAATATATAAGCATACCGTACAAATCATGCAATTTTATGCAGCTGATATCATATTCATAAAATAAGGTTAGTGTTTGCCGCTTACTAGAAACGTCATGCCTTTATTTTCCAGCATAAACCTTAAACTTTCTTTTGTTTTTCTTTCTTCATTTTGGACAATTAATATGTTCAGTAGTAAATAATAACTCACCCAACAAATATAAAGATGACAATTGAAAGCAGGAAATAGTTGGTCTGATAGTATAACAGATTGTTTACTACTCTGTTTCCCCATTTTTCGAAATCTTTAAAGTTCGGGATTTGAAATCTAGCAGACTCCAGTAAAAAGTCGTCCAAACTCCGAAGTGGAGCTGTTTCTAATTCCATGCCTTTTTTCTCCATGCCGCTTAATAGATATCTATCGACTAGAGTTGATGACTAACAGGATCGGTCACTACCGATTTTGGCTTATGGAGCAGTTTTTGACCTCGTCGTTTTGTTTGTTGTCTCTTATCGAGTACTTCGATTGTGTACCGAAGCTGGACTTATTTATTCACAATCAGCGGAAAATTTAGTATACTTGAAACTTCCGCAGTTATCTTGAATTATCAGTGACAGCCAGCCACATTTCACTTCTATTCAGGGTTGCCAGATCCGAAAAAAATAAAACCACAAGTTTAATAAGAAACAATTGGAAGACTATGCGAAAAAAAATCCGTATGTTATAATTATGATGCAAAAATGCTTTAAACGCTTCAGTATTGATAGTAAACAAATAAAATTTATGAAATTACCCCACTAAACTTAAACATAGTATCTCAAGGGTTCAACTAGTTCATCAGAAGCATCTAGCTGTTAGTCATGTTAAGCCGACATTTTTGTCCATATTTGCTTAAAAAAACGCATTGAAAATATAATTTTATCCCATTTTTATTTTTCTGCACACTATTGAGTTTATTTATTGTCCTCATATTGTGCATTTTTTAACATTTCACTGATTTTCTGATATCCTTGAATTAACTCAAATTATGAAATTACATCACAACCACGAATATTACAAAATCAGAATCTCATCATGATATAACTCCTACAATAATGTTAAATTTCATTTGAATAAAGCATTTCTTGTAAATTTAAAAACTGATTTTACATTCAATTAAATTTAAATACTAATTGATAAAGGAAATTACAATTAAAAATCCGAAGATTTCGCACAAACATCCGTATTTCCGACAGAGAGTTGTCCGCAGATCTGGCAACGTTGCTGCAAATATAATTCTAACTTCTAATTCCTTAGTGATGTGATCATGCCACAATTATATAGCAACTGATGTCACAGCAACACGCAAACCGCCACCAACCTAAAAATTGTTGTTAATTGGTTTAAGGATATCTCTACTGCCCGCTATTATTTCTTTAAGTAACTATTCTTGAACTTTTAGAAACTTAGATACCATTGGTTTTATACTTCAGTCCACGTCTTAACGTTCTTTTCCATGAGGTTGTAAACTTCTCCCTCAACTCCCTTATGGCCACTAGCCTTTCACCAAGGACCGGGTTCTCTGGTTTCCCCCGCCATCGCATTCCGCCGGTACTCCATCTTCATTCCATTTTTTTGGTAGTTTTAACAAGGCAGGCGACGACACTGATGATACATGGAATGAAGATGGAGTACCGGTTGAATGTGATGGGGGGGCCGCAGAACCCGGAAAAAACCAGCCCCGCGCCGCTTTGTCCACCACAAATCCCACATGCGGTCGCTTGGGATCGAATCCGGTCAGCCTAGGTGAGAGTTAAGTGGTCTAATCACTCGGCAAAAGCGCAACCTAACTTCACTCCATGAATCATCAGTGTCTAGTAAAAGCGGGCGTTAAACACAATAAAAGAAAATCAATCCCCTTGCGGTACCAATTGACTTAGCATAATAGGAAGCAATGAAGGGTACTCTCACTATATTCTTAAGATGACTCTTCCTATTTTGTTCAAGGCATTAGTACCGCAACGGTACTAGTTTACAACCTCATTTAAACAGGACGTTAGGGCATGGACTGAAGATGTTTCCACATTCCCTCTTTCGTAAGGGATTAGTACTAGGATTATCGCAGATGGAACACCCAGTCACTGGGACAGAACACCGCACGTAAGCCATTGTGGCCCTTTACGACTTAAGTGACTCCTGGTGGGAGGGATGAGCGGAGACACCCTGAGATCCGGATCAAGGACGCAAGCATGGGCGGGACCTCTAACGTTTTCACATCAAGGTATCCGCTGTCGCCTGGGCCTTATCCATAAGCTCTTTGAAATTGAATTTTTGTATTATTTTTTAATATTTGCTAAGTTGTATGAAAATATGTCTGCATATAACATCAGCGAGGAACTGTTTGCTTAGTCTTATAAATCTTTGGTGAGTGCGTATCCGCATAACCGATTCATTGCCTGTTTCTGGCACTTCCTGTATGTCAGCGACTTTCTTCTTTCTCAGCACATGTTGAAGGCCCCAGTTCACAGAAGAATATGAGCTGTTTGGGGGTCACCTGAAACCACTCAAGATCCTTTGAAGTGTTAATAACATTTTTTTTATATATTGCCGAAGCGTATTGTGTACTAATGCTACGCGCGATGCATATTATTTTTTAACGTTAACTACATATCCCACTGTTCTTCCTTTGGCGAGTAAAAACAATGTTGTAAATTATTATTTTCCCTGTTAAGTCAGTTTTAATTTTGTATTTTCATTTTATGCCACTGCGATCTCTATTTTAACTTTCTTTTTTTATTCTGGGTGAAAGTGTTCTATTTAAAATTTTGATTCGATTCTAATGCTTACAATTCTCATTTTTACCTCACTTAATTTTTACGATTCTTACTTACCTTGACTGATATGTTAATATCCGCATCGTTTTTCCTTAAACTATACAGGCTAAAAAGCACATACCCCTATATATTTAGTTCATGCTTTAACATATTAATGGTGTATCCCCAAATTTTAGACTTTGGTGGTCTAAGGCCTTATTGAATGAATGGTGAATGTAATGAGTCTCTTCCATCTTCGTTTACTTCAAGCTTGTTATTTGAAAACCATTCTAATAATTCGCTTAGTGAATTTGTACGTTTGTTTGTTTGTTGATTGTTGATGCAGCCATCTTTGATAAATTATTTGTGTCACCAGAACACAAGAGTATGTTGGCATTGTGTACATAGTCAACTATAGCTTAAATGTATATCGAGAACAGGACTGGTCCTAAAATTCAACCTTGGGGCACCTCAAATGTTATCGTTTCTTCTGTGGTGAAGTGGCGCTTATTAAGCCTGCAATTTGGCCGTATTATTTGTCTCTGGTTACTTGGATGCGATTCAGATCCCTTTAATGCAGTATCCCTTGCTCCTCTCTTTTGTAACTTTTGCAGCAAGATTTGGTGGTCAACAGCATCGACTATCTTGAATAAGCCCCTGTTAATTTTACTCGCCTGCGGTGCCGTAAGCAGTAAAATCGGGCGTTAAACACTATTAAAAACTGTAAGTTTTGCAGTTTTCTATTGCTTCATAAGCCCCTTTTACTGCTTCATTTATTCTTTTCACCCATTTTAAAGCTTTAGCTGTCATAGCTGTCCTCCCCTGCTGTAACTCAATGTTTCTCAGATATTAAGGCATATATTTTGAATAAAATATGTATCCTTACATTCTTTACTTTATTAATTTTTAAAATACTGAGATCAGTATACTGGTCTTAGTTCTTAATGTCTTCATTAGAGCCTTTTAGTATCAGTTCGATTATTGCTACTTTTAGCTCATCCGGAAATTAGTCGGTGGTAAAAGAGAAACTGATGATGTGACATGGTGGCTGAAAGCGATGCGTATTACAGCCCTTCAGCAGCACTTCCGATATTTCATGGTAACCTGAGCATTGTTTGTTCCTAAGCTTTAATTTTTTTTTTTATTTATTTATTTCATCTGATGATGTAGGTTATAAGCATGAGGCTGGGTATTTCAACTCCGTGTAATGGATTTGCTTTTGGTCTGAGTTTACTGCGGTTATACAAGTTTTCAGCCTATCGTATATAGTAATTGTTAAATATAGTAGGAATACAAATAACGTTTGTTACCATTTAGATGTATTTTTAAGTTATGATCCATTGCGTTCATTTAGCCTAGTTCAATTCTACCGAGTTACCATAATGCCTCTGATTTGTTACCTGCCCGATCTATATATTTTGCCTCGATTGCTTTCCTGCAGATAGTACTACAGTAATTTTTAAATACCTTTAATGCATTACTTTGTTTAAGAATATAAGTTTCATAATAGATTTTCGTATACCCTTTTTAATCCAAACTTTTTTAATTAATTCCCTATCTAGTTCTTTTTTTTTTTTTTTTTTTTTTTTCATTCATTTTTCCTCCGGTGCTGTGATGTCTAAATAGGATTGAAATGTATCCGAGAATTTCGAGCAAGCACCATTCATGGAACTACAGTTTAAAGTGTGTTCCGGTAACTCTCCTCCTAAGAGCATATTTAAATTATTCATATCCTCTTGTGATTTTTTCTCCCAAAGGTGTGCCAAGTGTTCCTCGGTACTGTAGTGGATAGAAAACTAGACCATTACAAAATTTGTGCATTTGGTCACAGAACCCCATGTCAAACGTACTAAAATTGGGATCCTAGCGCACCGTGTCCAGAATTACCTGGCCGAGAGCACACGTGCAGCCATTTCTAATTCGTTTGGGATTTTTTACAACTGGAGAGAGACCGTATGAGTTTAGCATTGTGGCTAGTGCTACCCCATTTTGTCTAGCTGCATCTAAATTTAAAATTCGTTATATAATTATATGTTTACCCCGTTTACTGCAGATGCGTTATAGCATACTCTAGCTCTTCAATCAATATAAGAAATGTGCTGGTAAGTTTTCTATAATTGCATATTATAACAGTATTTAAGAGTAATGTTTTTAACATGGAGGCTTCAAAACTCTTGTCAAACATAGCCTTTCCTGAAAGATAACATATTTACAACCTAAACGAAATTTTCAAGATATATACGCACCTTTAGCTTTCTTATATGATCTACAGGCATTAGCAGCTAAAATAATGTTATATATAATTACTCACACTATCTCTCTCTCTCTTTTTTTTTTTTTTTTTTTTTTTTTTGAGCCAATGATCTGTGACACACAAATCAACTGCATCTTAAGTTCTTCTACTAATACTACTCCTGAACTAATTAACTCCAACACAGGCATTGTAAACTTTAGTGAAGTACTTGTAAATGGCTTTTAAGATTACTTATTTCTACATTTAAAATGATAGTACATAATGTTTCGTAAGTAAATCATCCATAGTGAGATCAAACTCCTTTATATGTCCTTCAATTGATTCTTAATGTCACCTTTATAGTCTGCATATATTAGTATCCACTAGTTTATCCTTACCCGAGGACACTTTTCGTTATGTTTGCTGCTCTTGCTCCATTTATGCCGTGTCTTGAGATTCGCAAGAATTTGCCCTGCTACGTTTGTTTCCTGGTAAACCACCTGCGTTGTTACTCGTTTATTCTACCAGTTTTAAATTCATTCACTGAAACGCTATCCACCAAAGTGATAAATAACTTCCGTTTAACACTGAACAAAATTATATTTTACAGCAGGGTTCCAAATTTGAGACCCCTTAATGATTTTAGTGAACACGATTTATCTAAAACTCGTTATCTGCTAACCGGCTTTAAGTAGTTTGTTTTGGTATGCACCGCCACCACCACCACCACCAAGTTGTGCTTTTGAAGCCTCTAGACCCAACAGGCTATCTGGCTCTCCAGGTTTCTGAAGCTCAACAGCCAGATCAGGGCGGAGTGGTCAGTCTTCAGATGGAATGGCTGATCATACAGACACTGGTGGAAGTGCTCCAGTGTTTTCAATACTGCCAAGGGCTCTCGCCGGGCAACGCATTTGATTTTTTCTGCCCTGGTGAACGTCTTGATGTGGTAGGCTACAATATGCTTCTGGATCCTGGACCTAAAATAGGGACAGAGCCGTGGCCGAGTGGTCAGACCACTCGCCTCTCACCAAAGCGGTCCCAAGCGACTGCATGTAGTTTTTGGTTCTCTGGTTTCCTCCGTCATCGTATTCCACCTGTGCTCCATCTTCATTCCATTCCATTCCATTTATCATCAGTATCATCGCCTGTGTCGCAATAGTAGTAAAAGCGGGCGTTAAACACTATCAAAAATGGATCTGGAATAGAAAGACTCCATGCCAGTGTCGCTTACATCGATGTCCACAATAAAATCACTACCAGGTTGTAGAAATACTAAAATGGGCGCACCAAAGTGTTGACTTAAGCGCCAGAAACACGCTCTCTTCTGGCCACGAGTTAGGCCGGTGCTTTTCCGTGAGACAGTGAAGGGCTTCGCGATGTTGGAGAAACCTGCATAGACTCAAGAAACTTCGCAGCTTTCGTTTGTCTTTCGACCGAGGCCAACCCCTCACTGCTCGAAACTTCTCCGAGTCCGTGGCTACCTCTGATGGTGAGACTAAATAGCCCAATTAGTTCACCTTCTTGCAGAAGAGTTGGCACTTCCTTGCGTTCAACTTCAGCTTAGCTCCCTTCAGCTTTTGCAGTCTCTTGGTCAGGTTATCGAAATGATCTTCGAAATTGTATGACGATATCATCTAGATATAATAGGCAGACGTCGTAAGTCAACCATGTCATCACTAGCTCCATGAGGCGCTGGAAAATGGCAGGCACATTTCAGAGTCTAAGGAACATACAGAAAATTCCCAAAACCCTTGGAAGTTGAAATGCGGTCAATTGATCTCTAGATCTAGTGTCATCTGTCAGTATGCCGATTTCAGGCCCAAGTTCAAAAGCTCTGGGAAACATCAAGTGTGTAGAGGGTGTGGGAAGGGGAAAATCTCATTTCTGGCGACCGTATTAAGCTTCCTGTGGTCCAAGCGGAAAGGTAACTCACCGTATTTCTTCTTCACCAATATTACAGGGCAGCACCAAGGTATGTGCGGCTCTTCAATGATTGCCCTAGACCTCATGTTCTCCAGCATGTCCCGTATCTTTGCAAGCTTTGCCAGAGGAGAGGAACACGTTTTGGTGGTCGCCGGGAAGGTTGGGTGTCTTCGATGCCAATCGGTCTTTGTGTCCATAACGCCGTTCCCTTCGCTGAAGACTGACTGGTAGAGACTAAGTACATGCCGGAACGTTTTCGGTTTGGGGGCTGATAGATGGACTGCCACGCTCTTCAGCAAGTGTTTCAGTAGGGGTTCCAGGTGCTGTGACGGTGTTGGATATTCGGAACCATAGCATGGCGATATACTCGCTCCTGGTTCGCATTTCCCTATCTCCATCCCGGCGTGGATGTTCTGGTTGGTTTCCAATGGATCAGTAGCCTCACAGGCACATTTCCTCCCGACAATGCAACAATATCCGGACTACGCATAATCCGTTCAAGCGCGTTTTCCGGTCCAGTACAAGATTCCTCGATTGTTGGCCCCCCAGGTGCGCCTTCGACACTGCCGCGCTTCTTGCGGGCACAATCACATCATCTCTCGATCACCCTGCAGATCCCCGTATGTTCGTGAGGGCTCCGGAGCAATACCTCGTCTCGGCGAATCGCAACATCGACCATCGCTCGTGGCTCCCGAGAGCATTCGGCCACAGTATCACATCCTCGGCCACCCTTGCAACAAGTACCCACAGGCTTACTGTACTCTGCTCCAATATCAACTCTAGCAGGACATTCTTCCCCACAGGTAAGATGTCACCCGATGCCGCCACTAGTTGGTTGTCGGCAAACCTTTGGCCACGTCAGGTCCGATTACTCACGTCAGCAAGTGTCTAGTATCCTGCACAGATTTCCCTGTACTCAGCCGTCTGTGATGAGACTGTTCTGCTCAGGGTATGTGGCATTATTTTTTTTTTTTTTTTGGTAGTGTTTAACGCCCGCTTTAACTACTAATGGCATCGCAGGCGGTGATATGTGGCATTATTAGAGGCGTTAATTTAGTATTCTTTTTTTTTTTCTTCTTCATAAAAGCCGTGTGTTGGACAGGAGTTGGATAGGTAGATTCATAATACACAATTTAATGCCATAGTTTGGGATTTGAACTACAGATCTCCCGGTTTCTAGCCAGTTGCTCTACCACCGAGCTACCATGGTAACATCCCGGTACTGCATTAAATTTCTCAGCCACGAGTGTTCGTGATGACGACCGACATACTCCCTACATTGTCGTACGCCTGCTGGTCGGATTTGTAGTGGACAATCTCTCGCTAGGCAACCTGGTTGGCTACATCCCCAACACATACCAATGAAAAGTCGTCATCGATGTCGCCACAGCTGTCTTGGTCGCCTGTATCCTTAGTGCTGCCGTTAACGCCTTGTGGATGGTCTTGCAGTAGCGAAGCATAAGGCGCTGCCGTCAATCGCACCCCGTCGACAAAAGAGTAGATGGCTTTTTGGGTCACCTAACTAGATGGTATGTGAGCCAAGGTTTTGTTTTCCAGCTGTTCAATCCCGGGGCGAACTCCTGCATCGTCTCCGCTGACTGTTGCAGCCCCGATTTAAGCTGACTGCAGTAAGCTGCAGCCAGGCGATGGTTCCCGAAGCGGTTCTTGAGGTTCTCCCAGATCTCTCTGGACATCGTTGTCGTCTGAATCGCATTCAGTATTTCTGCCGCCCGTCCCAGGAGGATTGCTGTCAGTTCTGCGGTTTCCTCTTCTACAGACCATCAAAATGTCTGGCAACTGTGGTAAACTGTAGGCGAAAGCCTTTGAAGTTCGATGTTCGTCGAACTTTAATGGCTTGACGTTTGCAGCTGTTGTACCGGCCTACATATATTTTAGCATTCCGTCGAGCATCTTTTGCACCATAGCATTGTTCTTTGACGTTGTCATCAGTTCTTCTCTCCAAGTCACTAAGCGATTACCTTTCAGACATTGGTCATGGTCTTTCACCGTGTCTTCAGACTCTTCGATTGTTTCCCAAAGTTCTTCCACGCCCTTCTTTACGCTGGCCAGTTCATTGATTTTGTTCGATATCTCAGTTTTCAGGTTTTTCATGCCGGATTCCATTTCTCCTCGATCTTCTCCATTTAGGATTTCATCTTCGCGTTCATGTTTTGCATTCCCGTCTTAAATTCCACGTCCAATTTCTCCATTCCGTTTTGAATATCTTCCCCCCTCCCATTTTTTTCAGTTCCGGATTTCATATCTGCTTTTACTTCGTCAATCCCGGCTTTTATGCTCTTTATTTCTTTGAGTAAAGCTTTCATCATATCCTCCGTCGTGTCGTTAATCCCGGTCCTGGCACCAGGGTAACAAAAACTCCTTATTTCTCCAACCTCTATTTATTTCACATCATTTATTTATATAATCTATTGAATCTCCACCCACCCCCATTTTTTCAGTTCCGGATTTCATATCTGATTTTGCTTCGTCTATCCCGGTTTTTATGTTCTTAATTTCTTTGAGTTAAGCTTTCATCATCTCCTCCATCGTGGCGTTAATCCCGGTCCTGGCACCAGGGTAACAAAAACTCCTTTTTTCTCCAACCTCTATTTATTTCACAAACTAATTATAATCAGAATCTGCTCATAAACGGCTGTCTTTTTTCATTGCCTTCGTAACAACTCTACCCATAGCTTTCGACGTTCATTGGGTCAACGATTACTACAGCCCGCTTCGAATTTTCCGTTTAAATTCAATCAACTGCTCTCCGCTACGCCCCTCCAGTTCAAACTGAACGCTAGTCATGGACCTCGTTGCCCTTTTTAAACTTTTCGGTCACATAGCTGGAAAATTCTAGAAGTAGTGGCATGTGCTACCACTGAAGGTGTCACAAACTCATTCAGGTGTAAAATGCGCGCTTGGACGTCAAAGAACCTTCCGACAACATACGTGTGCACTCGCACCAGTGTATCAATCCTAGTTTCGACGTCAAAAGAACTTGTCATCGTCATATTTGTTCACTAACGCAGCGTAATTATGGATGCCAACAATCGCCTATGAAACAAGCCGTACACATTCATCCGGTGATTACAGCCGCAAGGTGTATGCAAACAGTAAATAAATTTGACTCTACCTTTCAATATACTTAAGGGGCAAAGTTCTACTTAGAATTTACCAAGAAAACCTAAAGAAAGTAGACTGTACCTATGCACAAGAGGGACATTTCATTGTAAGCAGCATCTAAGAAAATTAAGTGTTCCTGATTACAACCATTAGTAGAAAATGTATCTGGAAAGAACATATCTGACCAAACTATTCATGGCGTCTTATGAATTTCATGGTTGAATACCAAGGAAGACCTTTTTTGGGGGGGATGGTGTTTAACGCCTGCTTTTACTATTTGTGGCACCGCAGTCAATAGAAGAAGCCTTATGTAACTGTAGCAAACAGGAAGAAATGAGTTGCATTTGCTAAAGAGCACGTCCATAACGATTAGGGTTTGCGTGCCTGGGTAGTGTGGTGGTAGCGTGTCTGCTTCACATTCAAAAGGTCGTGAGTTCGAATCTCGCTTGAAGTGGCATGATATGGTGGAAGGGACTAAGATAAACCTCTTTGGGTCAGACGGGATAAATAGGGTGTAGAGAAAAAGTAAATTCAGATAATGATCCTGGGGATATTCTTCTCACAGTGAAATATGGTGGCCATTCCATTATGAGTTGGGCCTGTATGTCATCCATCAGTGTTGCTAGTAAACAATCTATTGATGGAATTATGGACACATGTATTTTGACATCTTAGAGAACAATGTAAAGCAAAGGGCCTAGAAAATGGGCATGGTACCTGGATATAGTTTTCAACAGGATGACAGTAAACAGAAGACAAAGCTGAACATGAACTGGTTGATATGGAATGTACCCAAACTGCTTCAAGTCCAGACTGGAATTCTATAGAGCATTTGTGGAGCATTTTGAAGAAATAAGTCTGTAAAAGCAGAGTCAAGTTTAACCAGAGCTTAAACATATTGTGGAAGAAGAATGGGATAAAAATAGCCAAGAAGAATGCAAGAACTTGGTTACTTCTATGAAGAGAAAGTTTGAGGCAGCTAACAAAGCCAAGGGTATCCAACAAAGTATTAGATTTTCAAACATAACTTTGTTTCTTAACTATATTGTTTCTAAACTACAAATAGAAAAGTTGTACAGAAATGGTCATGTTTCTTTTACAATTTTATTTTATTTACTTTGTAACCTCATAAGTAAATATTTCTTTAATTCCTAATACAGCATTAGTTGCATTTTTCACTTTGTAAAGAAACTGTGTCATCTTAAAATTAGTTCAGCTTTTTCATAGAAAACTGAAGTGTGTGAATAAGATGTAATATACTGTAAATGCTGGTGGTAAACAACATTCATTTGATTGTACTATTATGTTTTTCTTTAAGTTTTTGGAACTTTCCGGTACCTTGCTCATCTGAAAGATACATTGTAGAAATTATCAATACATACAATAATAAGAAATACAGACATTTATATCTGTTACAAAGCAAACATTTCCCCATTCATCACTAAATGCTCATATGATCATGTCATAAAAGAGCCTGTGTAACAGGTAGGAGAGAGATGCATCATTGTATGTGCATGCACTTCTGCTGCACTGTTTCAAAATGAAGCCACGATTACATTTGAACCATGGAATATAGGACTTTAATGACATATTGTGTTTGTAAATTCCTTCCACATATATCACATTGCAAATGCCGATTGCAGTCCCACGTGGAATTTGTGGAAAGAGCATCATTAATGGACTATTATTCATTTCTGACAACCAAAACATAATTGCTTAATACTCTCAGCCAGTGTTGCCAACCCAAAGTCATTGGATCTTGCTATAGGTTGAACACAATTCTGCTACAGGAAAGAAAACACAATCTGCACCCTGGCTTTTAAAGTGTCAACTCAAAATGCCAAAATTTTCAGATGCAAGCAGTTCAGTTTCATGTGCTGTATAAAATACAAATTTATCTTCAGGGTCTATTTGGATGATAAAAGATAATAATGACTAGTGTGTTACTACTGTTTTGTACTAAGCAACAGACACTAAAACTGCAAATAGCCACATACATAAGTAACTCAAAATTGACTTTTTGAACTATAGCACTTTAGAGTCCAGAATGCTGTTATTATTACAAGTTATAACATTATACCTTTGTACATGAGAACCCAGATGGCCAACACAAATAGATTAATGGTGGTATGTACTTTAGTAAAATTTACTGAGAGGGTCAGTATATAAGTATAATAAGAATAATATTGTCATTATAACACTTCTTCAAAAATTGTACAAGAGGAATCTGCAGTTTTCCCTTTCTCCTTAGAGTGGAGTACCATTTATCATTCATTATTAAATTGATAACATTTAAAAGATCTTACTCTAATTTGATCTAACATTTGACATGACTCCATAGTGCAATATTGGAAATTATAATGAGACTGACAAGGAACCTATCACTATACTGATACTGCAAATACAAAAAGTTTGTAGTGTCATCTATGTGGTATAACAAGTCCATGAACCAAAGATAAGCTTCCAATTTCAATTTGAAGTACTCTCATATGAGTTGTAAATAGGTTTCTTGTGAGGGGAAGGAAAAATAATGATACATTTCTGGAATGGAAAATTATTAATGAAATTATAAAAGGGGAATTACAGGCCACACACCTCCATTCATTGGCAAAGGTTAAGACGGAAAGGAGCTATGGAGAAAAAATTGTTTTGGGAAAATAACAATGTAAAATTAGTGATGAAAGTATTCGAATGCAAAATGTTGATGTTTTCGAATCTTGGATGTTCTTGAGATATTTCAAATCCTTCAATCATAATGGTGCAAATGCATTGATCCTTGCTTGAGAATGACCTGAATGCTGTATTTGAATACGGCACTTGGATAGGTTGCAGGCACACTGAACTGAATTGAGATGTCTTGAGCACATTTTCACTTGGTGAGAAAGGGGTATGCTGATAAACACCTGACCATGATGGAATATGAGAATATGATATCAATTAAATTGATATTCTTTGTGCATCATGAACTTCTTTTTATACCACGGCTAAAAAACTATTCCCAAAAAATGATTTCGTAAGTGCGTCCTAATATTTTCAATTGCTATATTGTCACATCATAGAATGTGCAATGCACACTTGGTTAACTGCAAACAAATGAACGACGATATTAAAAATTTAAACCAAGTTCATACATAACTGACATAGTATGGATTTTTAAGAACATGTCCTATAAAATGGAGCCTACCTAATTGTTCATAATCTCCCTTTAGTATAAGTTTAATATTGAAAATAATGTATTAGTTTATGAATCTTATGTTATGATAATAATTAACCTGGATTATTATGCAAGTGACCAATAATGACCCATTTGTTTGTTGAGTACCATTAATACATTTGGTACCAGTTATCTATACAATAAAATAATTATACTACACCTCTATCTAGGTCAGTAAAATTGAAAATAATTTGGAGTGTACAGCCATAAATGTTGCCAACAAGAAAGTTTCAGATATATTCCAATGGATTACGTTTTAACAAATGTATCTCTTGGTGATTTACGAATAATTCATTTTAATCACTGCAGTACAGCGTCCACACATAAAGCAAAATAGTTAAACTTGATTAAATTCATGTGCATTGCAGTGAATTATTTAGGAGTAAACAATCAGAGATTACAATTTGATGAACAGCACAGCAATACTCAACAATGTGCCTACCATCATTTATTATTTGTATTGAATGCCTTATTTGAGAAAAACTATGGTGAGAACTAAAGAACTTCATTCAAGTGACAATACCGTAGCATCCAAGAACTTGCATACTAGTATTGGGAGTATTCAAATGCAAACTGTCAATGTATTCAATTCTTGATTCTTGGATGTTCTCAAGATACTTTGAATCCTGAATGCTGTATTCTTATCTCAAGGTTAGCTTCACATAAATCTGTTGATACTCATATTTTGAAGTCATTCATGTGTTTGGGCACTTGGAAGGGAAGAGTGGAAGGGTGTACTGACTGATTGATAAACATTCTACAAGACAATCACCAGGATGGAACATGAGAATATGGTAACAAATACATGTATATTGTTTGTGCATCACGAACTTCTTTTCATCCCAAAGCTAACAAACTGTTCCCAAATAACTATATCATATACACGATCATAATATTTTAATTACTATATCATGGCATAATAGAATGTGCAATGCTCAATTGGTTAATGGCAATGATTTAACATTAATATTGCAAAGTTCAACCCAATTCATATATAACACTGACTATGGAATTTTAAGAACACCAAGCATATTGTATTCTATAAGATAGAGCTTACCTTAGTGTATATTATCTCCTGTTAATAAAGCTCAACAATAAAAATAAAGTATTAGTTTTAAAAAATTGTATCTCGTAATGATGATTATCAGGGATTCATACTCAAATGGCCAATAATGGCTCATTTGTTGCTTGTTATAGTACCATTAGTATATTTAGTACCAGTGCTCTGTACAATAAAATAATCATAATAAGTCTTAAATAAGCTTAGCAAATTCAATATATGTGTCTTGCTCCTTTGGAACATTTTAACAAACATATCTCTTGATGATTAATGAATAACCCCTTTTTATTTCATAAAAGAATTTTCAGATTCTCAAGCTCCTATAAATTTAGTGTTTTACATTTTTAACAATGCCTATGATGGATGTAAATATAAAATGATTGTATCCACTTAAAATTAAATAAGTCTGTGCTTAAACATGACATATTAACATTTGGTATTGGATTAATTGTTTTTTCACACAAGGCATGTGTAGGACAGGAGTTGGATAAGTAGAGTCACACTGAAAAATTCAATGCCTAGCTGGGATTTGAACCACAAATCTCCAGATATCTAGCCGGTTGCTCTGCCACTGAGCTACCATGGCAACATATTAACATTTCTTTGTTCAAATTATCTGTTTTCCTGCCATGACTAGCTTTAGAATCACAGCAGCTCAGCATCCACACATACAGAGTAAAACGATTAAGATCATGTGCACTGCAGTCAATTATTTAGGAGTAAACAATCCAAGATTAGAATTTGGTGAACTGTTCAGCAGTGCTATACAATATACCTAATTAAATGTTCATCTTTATGTTACCAAATTTTTCCTGTGTGCAAAAATATGTAAACCTAGGCACCTAATTGTCAATAACTTTGTATTTTTTGTTCAAATGAACTGAATGCTTTATTCAAGAACCAACATGCTGAGAACTGAGAACATCACTCAAGTGATAGCATTGCATCTGAGAACTTGCACATGAATACAGGTCGATTTTGATTAGCGAAAGAATTAATGAGTGATTGCAGTGTTTGAGAACTTGCACTTGAGTTTTGATTCTTAGAAGTCTTCCAATGCAGAGTATTCGATTCTACCCATGACTAGTAGAGAAAGTCATGTGCATTAATACATCACGATTTCTTTTTAAGGTTGGCCTGCCACTTAAACATGTTAAATAGCTCCTACAGTAAAAATAGACTTGCCTGACATCCCCTAATATATGGGATTTCCCATATTCAAGGAAGAATTGTGTCCCATGTAACCATCATATGGTATGGTAAAATGTCCATATTTCTTTCTATGCTTAATGATTGAATTTTGAAATCCACTCATACTTACATGTAATGCTGTAGTACTTTATAGTTGTTGCTTGTATGCACATGTTCATCACATGGTCATTTCATCCAACTCATATTGCCAGAAGACTGCAAAAAGGGAAGACATTTATGGTGCTTGTGGTTTTGACATTTTTTATAAGAGCAGTGCAGTCTTTTTCTAAGCAGAATAACCTTTTAGAGTAGAAGAATAGTAATGAAGGCAATACATCAAAGCAAGTGAAATTGCAATGTAAAACAGAACCTTAGTTATAATAGTATCGATTGTAATATGTAACTCATTTGACATTCATTTCAAGACAGTACCAACAGCATAATTAAACTGGTCTATGGTATAACCAAAATAGCAGTTTTCATAGAGAATGTGTTGGGACAGAAAAGTGTAAGTGATTTTTTGTTACAAAGAATTGTTTCTGTTTTGAAATAATTTAAGTCTGCTGAACAGTCCAAAATTTGAATCAGATTAAACTATAACTATATTGATTGTACAAGCACAGTAGGCAAGTTGATATTTAAAAGACTGATTCTGGTCTTCAATAGTGAGGAGGTGACATGTATCCCTTACTGCCATCCTGAAAGTCTGGCAAGTAGAAACCCCATTGCATCACCAGCATTTAATCATAATGTCCAAGATTGCAGCTAAATTTCCCATTTGATATAACTGATCAATAAGTAATTATACTTATGGAGTCCTCTATAAAAATATTCTACAGCTTATTTTGAGGAAGGTTTTAATATATTTTTAAAACACTATCTTGTTGATATGAACAAAACTTGGATGATGAATGGAGGAAATAAGGATTATACTTACATAATATATGCACACACTAAGTAACTGGGTAAGTCATAAAGAATAATGAATGAAACGAATGTGAAGATTTTATTTAAATAGGCCTGGAGTCCATGGATCTTAAAGTTATCCGACAATCTTTTCAGGATAAGTCCAGAAAAAAATCCTTATCCCAGCAACTCACCTTAACTGAATTTCAAATTCAGGTCCTCTTCAATTTAAGACAGACACACTAGAGATCTGGGCAGCATAATTTTTGTTGAATCAGAATACACTTTGGATGTAAGTATAGGCAACTGCATCAGCTACGTTATTCTGTAAGGACTTGAACTGCATTACACTCAATTAAAAGGAACTTGGAACTTTTTTTTATCCAGCCAGATTTGGATTCTGGGCCAGTGTTATGTGAGGAGGTGGTGGCAGCAATGTGAATCTATTGTCCAGTCATGAGCCACAGGTCCACAGTACAGCAGAATGCAACAGTAGAAGCATCCATACAACTAATTGCTGTAAGCATGG
The DNA here is from genome assembly GCA_030762935.1 of Hymenopus coronatus. Taxonomy (NCBI): domain Eukaryota; kingdom Metazoa; phylum Arthropoda; class Insecta; order Mantodea; family Hymenopodidae; genus Hymenopus; species Hymenopus coronatus. The sequence continues at coordinate 92,017,591 of CM060900.1, read as the reverse complement.
CACGCCCGTTTCCCTAGGATAGACATGGCAAGTCATCATCTAATACTTGCTATGAACTTTTTCACTGAATGACTAGAGGTTTCTGCTATTCCCAATGAACAGACTTCAAATGTGGTTGAAATTAAGTGAGTTTTTATGGATGCTCTGTAACTGCTATAGTTCCCAGCATCCCATTCTATATTGGATATGAAAAACTGCTTAATTTTGCTCAGAGGCCACCTTCAGGCTTAAGCCTCTTTCATTTGCCGTAAATCTATGACACAGGACCATGGCTTTACTTCCCTTCTGAAGGAAGCCATGCTAAAGATTTTTACACCTGAAAAAAATCCATCACCCTCTACCAGTTTGAATCCACCACCTTGGGAACCAGAGACTGGCATGTTACCCTCAGACCATGGAGGACGGCCCAAATGTGGCTGATATATTAACAAAGAACCTCCAGCATTCAGCTTAACATCCCCAAGGAGCTCCAAAATGGCCGGGGTGGCAACTTTGAATGTGTGACATCTGCACCAGCAGCTTAGAATACAGAAGACCCATACCGTTCGCCTTTGGACAGCATAGTGGAGTATTACATCAAGAAATTTGAGGAACACTGGTTAAGTGGTATCCAGTCATCAGTAATATTATGTTGTGCACATGTCACTGTTTCTCATGAGACTGTTGCTATGACAGTCTGACAAATAGTGTCAGATTCCAGGAGGAATCTGACACTATTCATGATCCAAGGACTAAAGGGAAGTTGCAGCATTACTGGGATGGCCAATACAAAGTTATCAGCTGGACCAATGAGGTGGCGCAATGTATCCAGCAACCAACCTCAAGGAAGCTGATTGTGATCCACTTTGATAACCTTGCCATATATTGCGGAGCTGCTCGGATAACTAGCTCTGAGGAGAGCTATGTCACAGAACCATCATGTGGATGGTTGGCATGTTTTCCAGGGTCATTCGGCATTATAGGTTGGAGAGGGATGGGATGGGGAAGTGCTCAGCTACCAAATATCATATGGACTTGAAGTTTCTAGACCTCCACTTCCTCTGAATTGTACCAAAACTTTTCAAGCAGTATTAGCATAAAAGGAAGCTTGGTTGTTGTGAAAATGTGGTTGTGAGGTTAAATACTGATTCCTTTATTCCTGGGCTGGAGTGTTCACACTTGCTCAACCACTAACCTCAGAATAAGGCTAGAGAGGAAGGTGATAGCCAATATGCCATAGCGTGAAGATTACAACACCAGCTTGCGCTTGCATTCCCACAATTGATTCAACAATAGATTGCCCTCAATTCTAAGGCATATTGCATTTTGCTGACATACCCTAATGAGTAAGAGAGCAATCTAGTACTCTTCAGGATGCAGCTAAGCTGGAACAGCCTGCTCTATTCAACATGCCACTGAGTGATACAGAAAAGTGAAGTCTTGTTCAACACTTTACTGTGGTGCTACACATAAGGAAAACTGAAGACTAATTGGGAAAAAAAGGATGAAGAGACAATATCATAATAAGAGCTAATATGAAACAGAGACTGGATTCTCTCTTCAGAAGTATAAATACCTACATTTTGTGTTGCAAAAAATCACTGAAATAATTACAACTGTATATTTTTAAGCATTTCTATTGGGGTTTTCAGACAATATATTGACAACGAAGTTCAAGTCTGTTGTTAGCCCTGGGTGACCCCACTCAGAATAGGGAAAATAAGAAAAAATGTTTTATTTATAAAAGGCATATAAATATTTCTGCAGAATAGAAGCATAATCATTTGTTTTAACACATTGAAGCCCAAGGCCAAGAAGCTTGGGCAGGTATTTCTAACGTTTTAATGCAATTCCACGACCTTAACTTGGTCTTGGGCTATGCGGCAAAGAACATATATCAGATATCGTTTAGCTGTCTGATTTATGCTACCATCTCTTTAGTCAACTACGAGGGCGATCCAGAAAGAAACCGTCGTTTGTGCATAGTGCAGGAAGTGGTGGGGGTAGCGCTGTTTTCTACACATCAGTGTGCATAGTTGTCAGTATGCTTCTAGCTGTCTAAGGAAGAATATTGTAGTCGCGCGTTTGAGAGATATATCCTCAAAACATGAGCGCTGCAATAGAAAATCCTGCCAAGTGTGAGGTGCATGGTGTTATAAGATTTCTTATGGCAAAACATCACTCAGCAGCCAAAATTCATCGTGAAATGTGTGCAGTATATAGTCCTAACATTATGAGTGAAGGTGTTGTCCGTCAATGGGTACGATTTTTTAAAAATGGAAGAACTAACATTCATGAAGAATACTTGAGTGGTAGGCCATTTCTTGTCAATGATGACCTGGTGTTCAAAGTGGATGAAAAAGTTCGTGAGAACAGTAGGTTCACGATAACAGAACTTTCCGATCATTTTCCCGAAATTTCTCAGAGTCTTTTGCACGAGATAGTGACCAAACACCTATGCTATTGCACATTTTGTGCTTCTTAGGTACCAAAACTGCTGACTGACGACCACAAAACCAAAAGAATGAGTTCTGCCATGAACTTTCTTTCTTGGTATGCCACTGAAGGAGAAGCATTTTTGAACAAAATTGTTACTGGCGATGAAACTTGGGTGGCCTATGTGAATGTTGAGACAAAACGGCAGTCAATGCAATGGGGACATGCCGCTTCTCCAAGCATGCCAAAGAAAGCTCGTCAAACTTTGTCTGCGAGGAAAGTCAAGGCTATGGTTTTTTGGGATGCAAAGGGCATCTTACTCATTGAATTTATGCACGACTGTCAATTCTGAAGCCTACTGTGCAACGTTGAAAAGACTAAGAAGGGCAATCCAAAACAAGCGCCGTGGTCTTCTGTCATCTGGTGCTGTGTTTCTGCATGACTACATTCGGCATCACACAGCTCGAAGAACAAATGAACTTTTGGCTAGTTTCAAATGGGACGTTTTTGACCATCCCCCCTACAGCCCGGACTTAGCTCCCAGTGATTTTCATCTGTTCTCATACATGAAACAGTGGCTTGCATCTCAGCGCTTTGGCAATGATGAAGAGCTTCAGCACGCCGTGACGGGTTGGCTACGTTCACAGGCGGCAGAGTTTTATGCAGAGGGTATTTCAAAGACTGTTAAAAGGTAAGCCAAGTGCTTGAATTTGTTCAGAGAATATGTAGAAAAATAGAAAAAACATTATATCTTTCATATATAATAATACAATTTTTATATCTCAACTGGTTTAATTTTTATTTCCAAACGGAGGTTACTTTCTGGACCACCCCCTTATTAGGAAATTTGGGAGAGTTAGTAATATTGGCTGCTGTCAGGTAGTTGTACCATTTTCCTTGAAGGTGGTGATCTGTTTGTTACGTTTTGTGTTCTTAAATGTTAAAATGCTGCATTTGCCTTAATTTCTGTGAACTGAAGCTGAAGCTCAGGATAAAAGTGATGCTCTGGAAAATTCCAAAACCGAAGAAGAGTTTTTCAAACTGTCAGTAAATTGAGTGTAAGCAGCTTTACACTGATTTTTTCAAACTCATATTTGATACTTGTAAATTTAAAATAAAATATTAATATGGAAGTTATGATTATTTTCTTACTTGTTGAGAAATCGTTCAGTACCATACTTTTAGACTGTACCAATATTTTTTGGCAGATTTGATTCATATAATGTAAATAATAACTCAAAGTAGGTGTAAAAACCCTGGGTTTCTTGACCTTTCAACTAAAGAAATGCCTGGGCTTCAATGTGTTAAGATATGACCTGTATGCAACTACCAGATTATATCTTCTAACCATTTTTTCATTAATTATATTTAAAAAATTACACAGTTTTGACTATGTCCCATTTTATATTGCTATATACTTTATTTGGAAGTCAGTTTGGTTTGTTAGAAGTTCAATGTCCTCTATGTATTAGAAGACCCTGTTTGTGCTGGTTGTTAAAACTAACAAGTGTAGATTAAAATAAAATTCAATTTGTTACACGAATCACACTTTCAGTTCATAAAAAAAGCAAAGACACAATACTTGATAAATTATTCATTTAATTATATTAAAAACAAAATTTTACATTTAGAACAGTAAGAGAAAAAAGTTGGTAAAATTATTCAACGTAAAAATGCCTCAACAATTAGCAGAACATTGAACTTAATTGGAGACATTTATAACATGAGCACACACATACACGTTCATGCAGAAATAAATAAAAATAAAGCTACATACACTCACTCTGGCCAGTACACAAGCACACACATGCATGCACGCATGCACACACAATTTCTAAATGCCTTATATAATTTCTCTTGAAAACATACTCTCCCAGGCAGTAAAAATGTAAAAGATTGTACAACAGGTTTTATGATCTCCTAACACTAAGTTATCAAACTTCTTAAACATTTTTCTTTATATTGTCAACAGCTTTCAAACATGGTCTTGTGGGTTCTGAAGAAATATACACAGGAAATAACTTTTATTTTGCACCATTGTAGTAGTGATAACTTTTGGATATTTTTGGAAATATTCATTTTAGCTCTTTACTTGACTTGTTACATGCAGAGTAAGGTGGAGGTGGACTTTCTGGATGACATGCCTCCACATCTTCATAAGCCTGCAAATGAACACAATTTATAAGTACAAATATAACACTCTATAATCTAGTTTGTTTGCTAGATAAAAATAAAACAAGGAACCACAATACTAAAGAGGCTTCTACTTAATGTATGCTTAAACACATTATCTTAGGACATCTGCTACAATACTTGGCAGATTATTACTTTAAAATGCTCCCTTCTGATAAAGAACCACCCATAAATATTCAAAATAACATAAGAAAACACTCCAAATCTTTTATGTCAAAGCACAATGAAAATTATATGCCTATCTAGACAGAAATTAAACTCACACTTAAAAGGCTAGGTCTGATCACAAGGTGCAATAAAAAATTAATAGGAATGTTTGTTTTTCTTAAAGAATCTTTATTTATTTATCAACATCAGTGTTGTCCCCTACAAAGTAATTCCCCTCAGATATAATACACTTATGCCAGCACTTTCTCCAATCTTGGAAGCACTTCTGGAACTCACATTTTGTTACGGTGTTCAACGCCTTCAGAGATTCTGTTTTTATTTCATCAGTGGTGGCAAAAAAACATTCTTTCATGGTTCTCTTCAGCCTGGGAATAGAAAGAAGTTGCAGGGTACCATGTACGGCAAACATAACAATTTTGTTTTTTGCCAAAATTTGTCAAAAAATCATGCACAACTATTAAGTTGTGAGCTGGAGCCTTATTGTGATGCAATTTCCATTCTGGTTGTTTGCTTCAGATTGCTTCAAGCAAACAGCACATAACTTCCAGGTATTATCCTTTATTGACTGAATGACCATAAGACAGGAACTCATGATGCACTATCCCATTGTAATCGAAGAAAACAGTGAGAAAAACCTTCATAAGTAATCAAACTCGTTAAATTTGTTTGGTCTTGGCTCCGCAGGCAGTTTCCATTGGAATGATTGAGCCTTGGTTTTGACATCATACGCGTATACCTATGTTTTCTCATCTATTATAGCCTTCTTTAGAAGTTCTGGATCATTGTTGACTTCATTCAGCAATTCCTGAACAATGTCTAAGAGATATTGCTTTTGGTAGAAATTCAACAATTTCGGAACAAAGTTTTCTACTACAAGTTTCATGCCCAAAACATCCGAAATAAGTTGTTGGACATGAGCCAAAGGATATGCTGACATCATCAGTAACCTCTCTCATGGCAATTCAGTGATTTCCCAGAACCATTTTCTTTAATTCTTCCATATTGCTGTCAGTAATTAATGTGCTAGGGCGTTCAAGGCAATCATCCTCTTCAATTTCTTCTTGACTCTCTTTGAAACTTTATATCACTCAACCTTTGTCTTACTCATAGTAGATTTTCCAAAAGCCATGGTCAACATTTCAATGCAGTACTGTATTTTATTCCAGTTTTCAAGCAAAATTCAATGCAAATTCTTTGATCCATCTTTTTTTTAAAGTAAAAATTTGCCAAGTACTCGAAAACAGATATAACATTATTGTCAACAGTAAACTAAATATTCAAAACTGATGAAAATGCAAACATACATCAGGAACAAATGTATCAACAAGATACAAAAAATGTTTTTAAAATCAGATGTGTAGAGCTTGGGAAATTAAAAAAAATTCCTGGTATTATCATACCTCACATGTAGGATTTAGGAAATTCATCTAAACAATAACACTGATAATGAACCAAAAAAATAAAACAAGCTTGGCAGGAAAATTTCCATGCATTTAAACATGGCACTAAGCAGCAAATATGAGCTGTAAACAAAATGAAATTAGGGTTTTTAGGCAAAAGTATAAAAAATTCCAGAGAAATTGCTTAACCAATGTCAAATTTTAAACTCTTTAATAATCTCCACTTATATGCAAGTTCTTTTTATTCTGCACAATTTTTTTGCCTCGGAATTAAATTTGATTTATGCATCCTAGAAGGACGATCAACAATCCTGATACCAGCTGAAGGTTACTAGATTTCAGAAATGAAAAGTCTGAGATGTCTCCTATTTTGGAAATTGTATTATGCGCACACATTTATTTAAACACTTGAATCCATAGTTTTCATTTGGTAGGTTTTGCACAATTCCATACGAAGAGCAAGACGACCACACTGAGACATGATGTATGGTATAACCCGGATATAGAGGCTTCAAAGCTGTAGATTCCAAGGTTTATGCATATGCATGTGCTTCATTTTAATAATTCAGCTAGTTCATGGTAAATTAGATAACCTATTCACCATAATGGATGAGGGCTCATAGAAAGAAATTTTCTTTGGTCCATAGCACTGTGGAAAGACAGGCAAACAGGCTCTCTCTTCTTACCCATGGCCCTTTCTTCCCCATAAAACCAGCACCCATGAGAGGGTATGTACATAGTAATTTGTACTTAAATCCCAGTTTCCAATTTATAATAAATAAAAATATTTCCCGTTAAGAAGTAAACTTTTCCAGATCATTCAGTTGGCAAGATTAGAGTGGAGCATAAGCATGGCTTCATAAGCTGCTGAATGCATTGGGGACAAATCTGTCAAAATTGATCACAGGAGACTGCATGCCTAAGTAGGGTGTAATGCAGGTAGCTGAAACCTAATTTTGCTTTAAATCAGGCATGTCATTTTGTGGCACTCAGTATCACTCCCTTCCCTTATCCCTCCAACTATGTGGGAAAAAGTTGGACTTTATGATACAATGCTAACAGAAAGAAAGCTCCTTGGGCAATAGGCAAAGCGAAGAACAAACATGGGTACAGGTTAAACCTTGTATTCCCTCTAGTGGCAACCTTTCTTTAAATAACTAGTGTCTTTCTCATAAAAATATCAGCAATTCCATTTATCTTAAAGATCATACTTCTTAGCATTTATTTGCTCATTTAAGTTGATACTAGATGCATAACTTACAAATTATAATGCAGCTATTGCTTTAAATCACCATATAATTTGCAGCACATGCACACAAACAAACCAACATGAAATCTTCATTGTGTATTAGTACTCAACTTTAATAATAATAATAATAATAATAACAATAATAATAATAACAACAATATATACACAGTTGAAATTGGCTAATCCGAAGTTGAAGGGATCAAGAAAAAAAAATTGAATTATGGATTTCGAATTACAAAAGTTTGATTTTTTAAGAACGTTTTTAATTAAAGCAAGTCTAAATTAAATGAAATTATAGAAAGGACATTAGAGTGTATACTTATATTTATAATGATAAAACTCAGGCTCAGTTCAGATTCAAAGTTTTTTAAAGAAACTTAATATCTTTGTTTGTTTTTTTAGCATTTAACCATTGATTCACACAAAACACTTCTAGTTTATTGAGTGATTGGAACATTGTTTCACTCACATTTTGTTGTCCCTCAACATAACACCTTAATTGTTATGTAAGTGATCCATGGCCTCAGCAATTGTAGGAATTGTTTTCATGGGTTATTCTGGTTCTTCATCTGAGATAGGACGGCAGTTTGTGTGTTCATGACATTGCCTAAAATGTCTGCAGTGGTTGGCTCCCCACAAACTGCCAATTCATCATCCATGGGCACAAAATCCTCATAGAGACCACCAGTTTCAGAATTTACATCTTCCCAGCATTCAAGTATAGGTGGAATCCTTTCATGTTCTTCAAGACCTTCAAGTCCAATATGACAGAAGCCGGCCTTTCGGAAATGGTTGGCTATGGTGCTTGGTTCAACTTGGTCCAATGCACTGTTACACATACAAGCTCCTTCAAGTACATTTATTTTTAATTTGTCATTTTTGTCCAAATTTGCTTCTAACAGAAGATTCTGGACTACCAGACGCCTGTAGAAAGGCTTGAAATTTTTTATTACTCCCTGATCTATTGGCTGCACTCCTGAAATCATATTAGGAAGGAAAAACAAAACTTTGATATTGCCTAACAATATAATACTGTTATGGGCTGTACAATTGTCAATATACAGTAAAACTTGCGATTTTGTTTGCAAAATGTTTTGTCTAGCTTCAAGAGCCATCCTCCAAAAATTTCACTCTTCCTCCAAGCTTTTTTATTAGCTTCATATTCCACTGGCTTAGATTTAACATTTTGAAAGCACTAGGGATTGGCTGACATTCCAATCATTAGTAATGGAAGCTTAAGGGTGTCATCCATATTGGCACCAATCAGGAGTGTGATGCATTCTTTACTAAGTTTCCCCCCTACTACATTGTTCTCCTTTAAACGCAAGTGTTTTGTCCAGTGAACATTTGTTGACATTGAAAATATCTTTTGCATTTTTGTCTTGAATCAACTCTACCAAACTCGTTTTCATATCACTGGCTGCTTGCTGGTCAACAGCTCCACTTTCTCCACAAACAGTTTTAAAGGATGTGCTGTTTCCCTTTTTAAAACCATCCAGCCATCAACTGCCTTAAAATTAGCTTTTCCCAATTGCCGTGCAAATTCCGCTGCTTTTGCTATCATAAGCGGCCCACTTTTTTATCCTATGCCTACTTGAACCACTTTTTAACACACTCACCGACATCAGGATTTTCACTGTAAGGCACAATTCCTGGAATTTATCCAACAAGTTTGACTAACCTATAATTTTTTCACTCACTCTTGAATATTCAAAGTTTAAGATTTATAACACACGATCTGTGATAGAGAATGTGCTACTCAGACAGATGTGTATGCTCTGCTGTCCTATCATTAGTTATGATGAGTAAACAGTACCTGCACTAAACATTGTTCTTGTTTGCAGGCAAACCTGCTCTGTGTGATTACGCCACAGGCTAAGTTAATGATGGTAACAGTACTAGACCATTACTTGGCCTTCTACTTAAACTGCAAAAACTAGAACTTCCAGCAATCAATTTTTCCTGTTTCAGTTCATAAGTGAATTACCATAGCCCCTTCTTGTTACTTTAAATATGGTTTCTAAAAGCCCACTGTTTAACATAATTACATCTCTCTTCATTTTCAAGTGTGTTACAACTGGAAACTAATGCCACTTGAACAATTACTTATGGCAAGACATAATCTCATTCTGTTGACTTTAAAAAGTACTGCATCATAGGCATATATTAGTTTGTATTGTTTTGCTGCTGTGTACAATTTAGATGTAGGAGGATCACATGAAACTTTTCCTCTGTGCAGTCATGAAGATAATCAGAACTCCCTAAATTAGAGCTAGATCACAATGTTTTGACCATTACTAAACACAGACTAACTGTGACAAAAAGTAAAACTAGATTACTAACATGATCTTGACATGAGTTAAATGTTTACAAAAATGTTTTACCTAAAATATTTTTTTTTTTAACATCTCATACAAGTCTGAAAAACCATTAATCCATAATTTGCTTGATTTTTACTCTTTTGAGAGAGCTTATGTACACAACACTTCAATATTTCACTGTTTTGCCATTGGTGTTCATTTCTTCTGTGATGTAAAATGGAAGTAAATTTTTCAAGCAAAACTTAGTCTCCTTTTAGTGCAGGCAAACATAAGTGATTATTTATGCCATTTTTCTAAGCGGATATTTCCATATATTCCATTTCATGGTTTTTTTATTTTCATTAAGCTCTTAGAGATATGCCAAATGTCAAACTCATGCTCGATATTAGGGTACTTTGTATTTATTAGATTCTATACACCTTTGTGTCAGAAAGATATATTTTGATATTACATTGTTCCTGTTCACTCGGTTCAGTACATTCTCAAATGCAGACTTTTCCAAATCATCCATTACCATTCCTCTGCAATAATTCGAAATCAATTACCCTACCAGAATTTAAATCCATAACTGAGTAAAACAAATATTTTCTGAAAATCCAGGAAAATTGTATTGGCTGTCTTGTACTAGCTCAGCGTCATTGTATTTGTCATTTTTTATTCATAGTAAACATTTATTTTTTCCTTGAAAATAGGTATATGTGCTGATCTACATAACAACTGAAATGGCTGCACCATGGCCGAGTGGTCAGACAATTCGCCTCTCACCTAGATGGGCCAGGTTCGATCCCAAGCGACTGCATGTGAGATTTGTGGTGGACAAAGCGGCGCAGGGGTGGGTTTTCTCCGGGTTCTCCGGTTTCCCCTGACATTTCATTCCACTGGGGCTCCATCTTCATGTATCAGCGGTGCCATCGCCTGCGGTGCCAGAGCAGTAAAAGCGGGCATTAAACACTACAAAAAAACTGAAATTATTTTGATACGCTCCAGAAAGTAACAAGACACACATTATTATATTACCTTCTGGTTTCTTCCCAGACATTTGTTGTGAATACCAAATAAGTGGATAGAGTTAAAACACTAGCTTTCACATTGGTCTGAAGTAGGGATTCATCTTTGTTTTAAGCATGGACCTTGGAATTGTTCATTTTTCATTAAATTTCTTTTTTTGTATTTGAGTTTCATCATAGTCACTCTTCTGAGAAAGTAAACAAAAAGTTCCGCTGCTTTCCTTGGTTGAAAGTCCCCCCCCCCCTTCTTTCTTTTGCAAACCTGAACCCACATTCCATATCTCTTAGGAGAGTTTTCTCGGTTTGGAGAACAGTGGAAGTGGATTTCCTGGCCTTTACACTTTCCAGACTTCATTTTTATAGTATAGCCATCCACACTACACAATGCCATTATATCATTTTGTTACTTTGGTTAAGATTTAAGAAAACTAGAAGAATTAAAAACTTATGCAAACTTTGTTGATAAACCAAACAGTGTGGACACTGCTAGCCAGTCAGACATTGCTGTGGGCACACAGGCTGGCTGTTGAGTGTGTTTGATCCAACGACTTCATATCATTTCTCATTTCCTTCATTGCCAACAAAAAAATCCATGTTCACCCAAATAAATATATCGGTATTTACTATTAAATGCCTACATTATTTTAAGACAAACTTGATATTTTGTTTTGGTTTCCTTTAAAATACCTTTTATAGAAGGCATTAAAACAAGCCATTCTGTTAGTGAACCATGCACTAGATCTCTTATATTAAAGCTAATGTCTTTATTACATAACAGCAGTAGGACCATGAGCTGTCCCCTGAAAATCCCCATTGCTAAGTGCTTTATGTAATTGTGTGGAACCCATTCTAATACAAGAAACATCATGGTTACCACTACACTTACTATCAGTCCTTGCTGTTCCTCCGAACATGGTCTTTCTGTTGGTACAGGTACAAAATTAGTAATCTGATGGACAATGATTTGTGGTCGGTAATATCTGCACAAACCTCCACAAGATGAGAGCAAGATTATCAAGAATATAATTCCAGCCCTGAAACAAAAAGAGTTTTTAACTCATTTTATCCTTTCTTTAAATACAACCATTACAAAACAAAACAAACAAAAAAGCTACATGCACGCGCACACACACACACACACATGTTTGCAATTTACTTTACCTTGCACTTCTAAATTTATATCCTTCTAGGATATAAAAGGCATTTTTATTAAGTACTTCATTGATTTTAATACACACTTGTTATTTTTAATGATTTCTATTCCTTTAGATAACTGACTGTAACAAAAACTCTCTTTTACTCCAACAAACAATTCTTTATTTCTTCCAAAAACTGATTACAATCAGAACCTGCTCACAAATAGTTGTCTTTCTTCAATGCTTTCTTAACAATTCTGCAATGACAAACTACTGATCACTACAAATTTCCCATTGAAACTGAACTATGGGCTGCGCTTTGTTCACCTTTTTATATCTGTCGATCATCTGGCAGGAAACTTCCAGAAGCAGTCCAAGAAGCATGTGCAAACCACTGCAAGTGTCACAAACTCACTCAGGTGTGTCAATGCCTGGCCACAACATAAAAAAACCTTCAACCAGCACTATTCACTTGCACAGGTGTAACAATCACAGCTTAGATGCCAAAAAAAAATTCACTATCAGCACACACATCCAACACAGGTGCAACAATGGATGCCATCAGCTATGACTTGTAAAGAAGTCATTCACACATGTTTAGCAATTAGGGTTGCAGGGCTAGTCACACTACTCCATCCTCAGGGCTGGTCGTCTCTAACAGCCCCATCATAAATGGGCTAGATGATCCAGGTGTACTATTAGCCTCTTTTATCAGAAGGTATGGCCCTTGCCATGGTTGTTGAAGCTTGCGGCAGATCCCTTGGTCTGGGTCGTGCAATCAGCCACACCAAATCACCCTGCTGGAAACCTTGGCTGTTAGCCTGCCGGTCCTAATGGTTCTTCATCCGGTTGCTTGTTATCTGAATGTGTTGACATGCCATTTCAAGCATGTCATGAAACTGGTCTAGAAGATTTTCCATGTAGTTGATTGGTGATGTTCTGCCCCAGGACTTCCAAATATCAGGTTGCATGACAGATGCAGCTCCCTGTAAAATACCAAACTGGATGTTGTCAACCAGGTGGTGGTGTGAGTTGAACAGTAGGCCTAGCATCGCATTCTCTCTGGTGATTAGCCACAACCTCTCTGAAATGTTCTTCTAGAGTATTAATGTACTGCTCAACCATGACATCTGACCGTGGGCAGAGAGAAGTTGTGCATATCTTCTACACTCGGAGTTACTCCAGTGTCTCTCTCGTCAGGTTAGATTAAAAAATTGGTGCCCCTGAACACCATGCAGCTCCAACGGTACACCATAGCGACAAAACAGTTCTTCTACAAGGCCTGCAGGTAAGGAGTGGCACACTGGCCACTTGGTGAAGTAATCCATGGCGACCAACAGATACTTGTCCTATCTGACACAGTGAATGGTCCAGCTACACCAATCGCTATACATTCAAAAGTTGCTCCCCATTATACTACCGCATATGACCCCAGCTCCTGGTCTGTGGACTGCAACTTGTCACACACACACACACACACACACACACACACACACACACATGACATTGGCGGCACCACCTCTCATAGTCTGCCTATAGTCTCAACCATTAGTACCATGGACAGAGTTTGTTGATGGTTCAGGGGTCTCAAATGTCCTCCTGAAGTCCCTGTATAGTGACCATCATAACTCTCTAGTAGATAAATGGCAGTCGTTAAACTATTGGGAACATGGGATAATTAATTTCAAACATTATTCATAAATCAATGCATTACATGTGTTAAATTCACAAAGCTTACTTTATGCTTAGAATGGAACAAAGTAACACTTTGTAACAGGATGCGGCAAAGATAACGCGCCAAGGTCTGCTCTGCAAGAAGTTGCGCGGATATGACGCACGCGTTTGCAGGCAAAGCATTGCACAAAGTGATGCAATGTAATATGACTATTAATCATACATCTTTCATATATTAATGTATGAAGCCATTCAAAGTGGAGCATTCTCAGTAAAACTGTGTAACTAACAAGACGCCTGCAGAAGGGTCAATCATGCAGGGGGTGGTTCCATTGCTGATCGCATGTATGGGTGAGTAAGCAGAATTAGCCTAAGATACTGCCAGAGAGTTGGGGGATTAAATAAAGAGAGTTGGGGGATTAAATAAACTAAACGAGTTGGAGAAATAAACTAACGAATAATTAAGCCAAAGAAAGGAGATACAATACTCATACTTATATTCAAGTGTTTAATCATACTAAGTGATTTACGATGTATAAATGTATTGCATTTCAGTTATAATTATATATCTTATGTGACTATTTCACAAAGAGGGTTTATTACGCGTCGCTATTAAACGGGCAGAGCAAAGACTCAACCATATAAACATATATTGTATATTCAGATTATTATTATTAGTATTTGCTTAAAGCTTACCCTCAGTCATTTAATTAAGGATGGATTTAATGATGACCAAGATTGTTTGAAGGGAATTCTTATATTAAATGTTAAATTGTTTTACTTAAATATATATATTTTATTCAAATGTTAATTATTTGTGTTCTTTCAAGTAATCCTTTTTCAACTTCCTGAACTAGAAGACTTAACACATTCCCTCTGAACGGAGGGCACGTTATCGCTCTGAAAGCAGGGGCATTATATTGGTGGCAGCGTTTCGGGATTTCTTTGGGAGGAATAGTTTTGGAATTTCTTTGGGAATTTAGTTTTGGGAATTAAATTTTTGGAAATATTTTTACAATTCAATATATGCGTATCTCACGAACGCACGAATTCATGTTGTGTTTTAATTGTGTCTTCTTTTCAGCAAGTGTAGTTTTAAGAAGTGTACTATTGGTTCTGTGAAAGGATATGATAGCCATTCATTAAAAATTGTGTTGTGTTGTGCTAGCTAATCGAACGACTTCGTATCCACTCTGGGGTATAAAATTATCATTTTCTAACATAAATACTGGTCATTGGTAGTTAACTTTGTGATGTGTTTAGATAAGATAGATGCCATAGTGCGAGATTATGGGTGTTATGTTGTTGTAGTTGCAACAGTGATAGCTATTTCGTGTTTTGTGTATTTCGCTTATCATTGTAGCAATAAATAAATAGATTCAAGATGGCAACTGAACAAAAAGTAAGAGAATTAGAAGAAAAAGTTAGAGAAATCAGTTTATTGCGCAAAGATGTTAGTATTGCCAATAATATACGTGAGTTCACAGGGGATCCAAAACAGAGTAAACCAGTTAAAGATTTCTTTGCTAATATAGAACACTTAGCAGTTGTAGGTAACTGGAATGAAAAAGATCAGGTTAATATAGCAAGAGCAAAATTGGGAGGAATAGCTCTACAATTTTTCAAGGGTAAAGCTGAGTTGCAAGTAAGTGATATACCGTGGAACGTTTTTAAGAAAGCATTTATTGATAGATTTACAGAAAAATTACCAGCTCAATATCATTACACAGCTCTACAAGATGCCGTTCAAAAACATGATGAAAGTGTAGAAGTATTTGCAGATAGGTGTAGGCAATTATGTCAAAAGACAGTCATTCAAGCAGATAATGCTGCAGCTCAGAAAATTGTTAATGAAGAAGCAGAGCGAAGACTTCTTGCTGCATTTATTCATGGTCTTAAGGGCGTGGTCGGACAGCAAGTTAGATTTCAAATGCCTGAAAATTTAACGTCAGCCATTCGCATGGCTACCACAGTAGAAAACGCTGAGAAGCAAAGAGGCGGTGGAAATCTTGGAAATTTTCAAAATAAACCTAACGGAACGGAAAAGAAAATATTTTCAGTAGCAAAAGCATGTTTCCGGTGTCATAAAGTTGGACATTTAGCAGGAACTGCTGCAGAATTGTATGTACAAGTAGTCATACAAGAGGACCTTCATCACATGATGATTGACACGGGTGCAAATGTTTCAGTCATTAACTTAGGAGTTATAAAGTTCAATGATCCAGTTATGCCAACAAAGTTAAGCGCAGTAGGAGTTACAGGCGCTCAGCTACAAATAGTAGAAGAAATGGAAAATCATGATCCGTTGCCCAAAGTCGTAAGAAATGTTAGAGGACAATCTGATCATATCCGGAATGACAATTGTCAACATTCTTGCGCTGTGACAAGTAGTAACGAGAAAAAGGGGAGGAAACTTGCTCTAGGTTGTGTAAGACCCCGACAGCACCATAATGAGGAAATTCCAGAATTAATTAGACAAAGAAGTCGAAGATATAAGAGTTTAGCAGGAGAAATGTGTGTTAGGGCAGGACTAGGAAATAGTCACGAATGTGTCATATGTAACGAGTATGAATCGGTACCTTATCCGGTGAGCCGAATTAACCTAACCAAGAAAATAGCCGATTGGAAAAGAGAGTATGAGACATTTTCAGATTTTGATGTACCCGCAAGACAACAGAAACTTGATGAAATAATAGCTGTAATAGGGGAGAAACTATCGCATTTAGAAGGACGTGATAAGAGGGAAATAGCAAGAATTGTGTATCGTCATGCAATGTTATTTATGGATTCAGTAACGGGAGAATTACCGTATACAGATGTGGTAGAACATTCTATAGATACAGGAGACGCTCTTCCTATAAGACAAAATCCTTATAGAGTACCATTTGCATTACAGGGTGAACTAAAGAGACAGATAAAAGAAATGTTAGATAAAAAGATAATAGAACATACAAAATCAGAATGGGCAAGTCCATGTTTATTTGTACCTAAGAAAGCACTAAATGGTGAAGTTAAATATAGATTATGTGTAGATTACAGGAAATTAAATGCTGTAACACGAGTACCTTCGTGGCCAATCCCAGACATTAAAGAAAACTTGTCAATGTTAAGTGGGAATGCTTATTTTTCAATCATAGATATTGATTCAGCATATCATGCAATTAAAGTAAAAGATCAAGATAAGCATAAAACGAGTTTCGTTTGCACAGAAGGAAGCTATGAGTACAATAGATTACCGTACGGACTGGTATCTGCACCGATGACATGGTCAAAAGCCATAGATTTGATTATGGGAGGACTTAAAGGGTTAATATGTTTAGTATATATGGATGACATACTAATATTCTCAAAGACAATAAAAGAACATGCAGACAGACTAGATCAAGTATTTGACAAACTAATGGAAGCAGGTTTGAAACCAGGACTTCAGAAATGTCATTTTGCACATAAAGAAATAGTGTATGTAGGACATGTAGTAAGTGCCGAGGGCATAAAACCCGATCCTACTAAAGTAGAAGCCATTAAAAAGTTTGTAAGACCAACGACTGTGAAACAAGTAAGATCATTCTTAGGGGCCGTAGGCTATTACAGATCATTCATTGAACACTTTGCCGATAAAAGTAAACCATTAACGCAGTTGCTAAAGAAAAGTCAAAAGTTTGAATGGAAACAAGATCAGGAGAACGCTTTTCAAAAATTGCTACAAGCACTAACAGTAGAAGCTGTATTGGCTCATCCAGATTTTACAAAACCATTCATTTTATCATGTGACGCTAGTATGTATGGACTAGGAGTTGTACTTGCTCAGGAGCAAGATGGACAAGAAAGACCAATTGGTTATGCTAGTAGATTGTTGACGTCACCAGAATTAAATTATACGACTACAGAAAAAGAACTTTTAAGTGTTGTATTTGGAGTAAAGAAATTCAGAATTTATTTGGTTGGAAATCATTTCATTGTATACACGGACCATAAAGCATTAACATGGTTACTAACGACGAAAAATCCACATTTAAGCGCTAGATTAACGCGTTGGGTTTTAACTTTGAGCGAATATGATTTTGAAGTAAATCATAAACCTGGTAAACAACACATTGTACCAGATATGTTATCTAGATTAAGATGTCTTTTGATGACAGGAGAATCAACTATGACAGGAGAAACAAATACAAACAATGCAACAGAAATATCCTCAGAAGTAGGACTGACTAGGGAATTAATACTAGAAGCACAGAAAAACGACTTATATTGTAGACAATTAGTAGATGACATGAGAGCAAAAAGAAATAACATAGTATTTTTGGATAAAGATGGAATACTTTACAGAAAAACTAATGGGGGAGATAGACTGGTCATACCATGTGCATTAGTAGCGACAATTCTTAAATTACATCATGATACAAAATTCAGTGCTCATCAGGGAGAAAAACGCACTAAAGACTTGATAGAGGCTAGGTATTTTTGGCCGACAATTAGAGAAGATGTGAAAGATTACATTAGGATGTGTGAGACATGTGGGAGAAGGAAAATAATTAGAAGACCAAATGCACCATTAGGAATTTCAGAAACAGCAACAAGACCTTTTCAGTTAATTTCAATAGACATAACGGGACCACTTCAGGTTACAACAGCAGGAAATAAATATATGCTCACAGTTATATGTCATTTTAGTAAATACCCGGAAGCAATTCCGATACCGGATCAAACAGCCGGAACAGTTGCTAGAGCCTTAGTAACAGAGGTATTATGCAGACATGGTATTCCCGAGAAAATCTTATCAGATCAGGGGAGTAATTTTCAATCAGCTTTATTTGAAGAAGTATGTAAATTCTTTGGAATAGAGAGGGCTAATAGCAGTCCAATGCATCCGCAATCAAATTCAGTAATTGAAAGATTTCATAGATATTTAAACGATTCATTAGCAATGATGATATCGCAATATGGAGAAGAATGGGATAGGATGATACCATTTGTATTGATGGCTTATAGGTCAGCACCACACACCGTGACAAAATATAGCCCATATTATTTGTTACATGGGAGAGAAATGAAATTACCATCAGAATTAGAACTAGAACCTAAAAGAGATATTGCAAAATTAAGTAGTGCAAAACAGCATGTAGAATCTTTAAAACAAAGACTTAGAGAAGCTTACAAAGCAGTTCAAGGTAATATTATAAAGGGAAAAGAGAAACAAAAAGAGAATTATGACAAAAAGGCAAAAGTAATTGAGTATAATGTAGGAGATTACGTATACTTGGATAATCCGTATTTGGGAAAGAATAAGTGCAAGAAGTTAGCACCTAAATACAGTGGACCTTGGGAAATAATAGAAAAATGCTCACCATTAACGTATAAATTAAAGATAGGTCAAAAGGAGACAAGAGCGATACATGCAAACAGATTAAAGACAGCTCATAAATCGAGACAGGTAAATCTAAATCTAGATGAGAGCGATGAGGATAAACACTTAATTCCGTCTACAGGATTTATTGAAATAGAGCAAAATGAAGACGACGATGAGGAGGAAGGAGCAGGAGGTTTTGATGACACAATTACAGATGCAATAGGGGATGACAGTATTTTAGATCCATCGTGGAAAGATCCTAGGATAGATAGAGAAATTAGAGAAAATAGGAGACCAGAAATTCCGTGGAACCTTAGATCTAGAGGGAGCGAGAGAGTGGATGATGAAGGCGAAGCACGACAAGAATAGGTTTATTCGAAAATTAAGTTAGACTTTTGTTCGCAGGTTTTGCTTGTGCAGGAGATCCTTTCACGTTGCCAAATGGGTTGCAGATGACTAAACTGAATAAAGGGGTAGTGTTCGCACACCAGGAAAGACTACTGATATCCGGAAGTAAATGGACGGTAGGAATAGATCTTTCTATTCAAAATTATAAAGATGCACTTCAGAGAATTAAGAGGGGAATCAAACAATTTCCTCCACATTTTAATAGTAATGTGAGAATAGTAAATACTGAAGATGTACTAAGAAATGAGTTTACCAAGACGAGGTTAGCAGGGTTACCAAGACTCACTTATCTTATGGAACAAATTGCTGAGGAACTAAAAACATTAGATCAGTACCTTCCACACCAAATGCATAGAGAAAAGAGAGGATTGTTAGACGTGGGAGGTTCAATTATAAAGTTACTTATAGGAACGCCAGATAGAGAAGAAATGAATGATATACATGAAACTATTTCTAAATTACAAAATCAAACGAGTATAATGACGCATGTGGCGGAAGAACAAATAACTTACCTAAAACAGTTAGACGATAGAACGCGCTTGCATATGAAAATACTAGAGAATCTAACAGAAATTGTAGATCACGTGACAAATGAGAGAATTAGAGACTTTGCGGAACAGTTAAAATTCATAGAATGTCAAAGAGAAATGGCTATGATAGCAATTGATTTACAACAAAAGTTGATGCAATTACATGAGGGACTTGATGTAATACTATCAGGAAGACTAAGTGCTACAATAGTTACACCACAAAATTTATCAAATATTTTGAAATCGGTAGTACAGAGATTACCTACGGGGTTATCATTAGTAGCAGGAGTAGAAATTGAAGATATGTATATGTACTATAGCCTTTGTGATGTTATTGTTTATTCAGTACCTGGGATAATTAGAATATTGATCCAAATTCCTTTAAAAGGAGCAGATAGAGCTCTAGATTTATTTCAAATAATACCTTTACCTACAAAAGTACAGGGTGTTGGACATGTGGTTATTGATACATCGGTTAAATTCCTGGCAGTATCTGAAAATAGGCAAAAATATGCTTTACTCACAAATCCCCAACTCAGCCGATGCAAAAAGACCATCATTTCTATATGTCCAGCAGAATTTGCACTATATTCAAGTACAGCTTATACTTGTATATCATCATTATTTTTTGGCCAAGAAAGGCAAGTTCACAGGCTATGCAGAAAGACGCTAGTTGCAGAGAACTTTACATCAATTTGGTTTCATACCAAGAGTCAAGAAAGAAGTTACTGGATTTATGCAGTTTCAACTCCATTGAAAGTAATAAAAGTATGCAGTGCTAGACGACAAGAACTGACGCAGACGATGACGCTTCAAGGAACAGGATTCATCACCGATGATCTTGATTGTTATTATCATTCAGATCAAATGACTTTATTACCAGTGATTACAGGTGAATCGACGTGGAACATCAGTGCGACATCTATAGTTGTACCAGATATCCAGGCTATTCTCAACGAAGAAGAACGACAGAATATTTCAGCAGAATTACAACAGATAGACTACAGTTTTCGACAGTTAGCTGAGATCCGAGAACAACTACAAGCAGACGACCGAGCACCGAGAATTCCAATACCAGAATTAATGGCTCAGGTTCAACTAGCAAAACGGTTGAATCAGGGTAAAATTAACAATGGGTATATTGGTTGGATAATTGGTATTGTAATTTCAGCAACCAATAGGAACTCAGGACGTGGTAACGCAGGTAAACGAAAAGCAACACGAACGAGAGACACTTTACAGTCATCATGGTATATTCTGACGTGTGTATCAAGAAAAGTGGTAAGTGCTAGTGATAAGTGCTAGTGATCAAGAGAGAAGATATTACATGAAGATTTAATACACTTTAACACAAAGAATACTTATGTAACAAGTTAACACAAATGTCACAAAATTATTTTGTACGCCTTTTGGTTTTGATATATATTTTGCTTGTTTATGGTCACTTTGAAATTTTGGTGAAACACAGGATTGTTTACCGTATGTTTCATTTAAGGAGGGGTGAATATAGTGACCATCATAACTCTCTAGTAGATAAATGGCAGTCGTTAAACTATTGGGAACATGGGATAATTAATTTCAAACATTATTCATAAATCAATGCATTACATGTGTTAAATTCACAAAGCTTACTTTATGCTTAGAATGGAACAAAGTAACACTTTGTAACAGGATGCGGCAAAGATAACGCGCCAAGGTCTGCTCTGCAAGAAGTTGCGCGGATATGACGCACGCGTTTGCAGGCAAAGCATTGCACAAAGTGATGCAATGTAATATGACTATTAATCATACATCTTTCATATATTAATGTATGAAGCCATTCAAAGTGGAGCATTCTCAGTAAAACTGTGTAACTAACAAGACGCCTGCAGAAGGGTCAATCATGCAGGGGGTGGTTCCATTGCTGATCGCATGTATGGGTGAGTAAGCAGAATTAGCCTAAGATACTGCCAGAGAGTTGGGGGATTAAATAAAGAGAGTTGGGGGATTAAATAAACTAAACGAGTTGGAGAAATAAACTAACGAATAATTAAGCCAAAGAAAGGAGATACAATACTCATACTTATATTCAAGTGTTTAATCATACTAAGTGATTTACGATGTATAAATGTATTGCATTTCAGTTATAATTATATATCTTATGTGACTATTTCACAAAGAGGGTTTATTACGCGTCGCTATTAAACGGGCAGAGCAAAGACTCAACCATATAAACATATATTGTATATTCAGATTATTATTATTAGTATTTGCTTAAAGCTTACCCTCAGTCATTTAATTAAGGATGGATTTAATGATGACCAAGATTGTTTGAAGGGAATTCTTATATTAAATGTTAAATTGTTTTACTTAAATATATATATTTTATTCAAATGTTAATTATTTGTGTTCTTTCAAGTAATCCTTTTTCAACTTCCTGAACTAGAAGACTTAACACATTCCCTCTGAACGGAGGGCACGTTATCGCTCTGAAAGCAGGGGCATTATGCCTGCATGTACTTCCTAAAGTACTTCCGTGACCTTACTCCAAGGGAGGATCAGCTGCTCTCTGTGAGACTTTTGATCAAATGACTCCCATACTCTGAACATTACTCCTTCCTTGGTCTTCAATAGTCCCATTGGGCACAGTAGGACTTGTACACATTACTCCTGGGTGCGATGTCTTCCCAACTCAGTCTTGTCCCTGCCTGCACTTGTCTCAAGAGTGGCCCCAAGTCAGCATCTGCCAACTGCTCCCTCCTCAGGTCTGCACTATCCCATCCAGCTGCAGGCACCACCGTAATGTCAAGGACAGTTGTGGCACACTTTCCCCTAACTTTGGTGCAGTGGCCACAATCCTCTGGACAGGATCATCATGACATGGCATCCTAATTGTTGTAGCTCCTTCCTTTCCGATGTTCTGATGTGAAGTTGTACTCCTGGAGCCTCTGGACCCAATGGGCTCTATGGCTCTCCAGGTTTTTGAAGCTCAACAGCTTGATGAGGGTGGAGTGGTCCATTCTCAGGTGGAATGACTGACCGCACAGATACTTGTGGAAGCGCTCCAGCACCTTCACCTTTACCAGGAGCTCTCGCCGAATAATGCAGTAATTCTTTTCTGCCTTGGAGAGTGTATTGCTATAGTAGGCTATAACAAGCTCCTGACCATCCTGGACCTGAGGTAAGATGCCTCCAATGCCCATGTTACTGGCATCGGTGTCCACAATAAAGTCGCTACCAGATTGATGAAATCCTAAAATAAGTGCACTGCAGAGCATAGGCTTAAGCACCTGGAATGCGCTCTCTGTCTCTTCTGACCACATGTAAGGCTGGTAGTCTTCTGTCAGATTAGGGAGGAGTTTCGCAATGTTAAAGAAACCTCTGACGAACTGGCAGTAGTAACTGCATAAGCCCAGGAAATTTTGCAGCTCTCGTTTGTCTTTCGGGCAAGTCCAACCTCTCACTACTCAAGCCTTCTCTGGGTCTGTGGTCAGTCTGTGGTGAGACTATGTGGTCCAAAAAGTTCAACTTCTTGCAGAAGAGTTCTTTGCATTCAACTTCAGGTTAGCTGCCTGTAGCCTTTGCAGTATCTTGGTCAGGTTCACGAGATGTCATACCTATGATGATGTCATTCACATATAGCTGGTAGGCATGGTAAGTCAACCCTCTCATCACTGACTCCTTGAGGTACTGGAAGGTGGCTGGCACATTTCAGAGACCAAAGGGCATGACTGTAAATTGCACAAAGCCCTTGGCCATTTTCCTTATCTGTGGGATCTAGGGCCATTTGCCAGGATCCTGAATTCAAGTCCAAAGTCTAGAACCACTGAGCACCAGCAAGTTTGTCCAAGGTGTCCATCAATCCGGGGTAAGGCAATCAGCTTCCTGTACTCCACACAGAAGTGCAGATCACTGTTCATCACCAGGTCTACAGGGGAACACCAAGGGCTGTCAGACTCTTCAAGGATTCCCCTAGATCTTGTGTCTTCCAGCATGTCTTCTGCCAGTTTTGCCAGAGGAATAAGTCTTGGTTGTTATTACATACATTACATATTTGTACCAAACAAAATACCTTTGTATTACATAAGTTTTTAATTTGGACTTCAAACATTTCTTATAAAATGCTTACTTTCAGGCATAGCAATTTCTAAGATTGAAGACAGGATCCCCACCATCTCTCATACAGTCTCTTGCATATCATTGTTGAAAGAAATTGTCAACACACGCTTGGAGTCAACATGTGGACTGGTATTGTTTCAAATCACATAATTGGTCCATACCTTCTTCCACCGCAGTTAAATAGGTACGTGTAACACCAGTTTCTAGTCAATGTGCTACCTGGGTTTCCAGATATCCCTCTTGATGTACAATGCCAGATGTGGTTCCAGCATGATGGAGCTCCTGCTCAGTTCAACAGGGATGTCAGAGGCCATTTAAATAACATGTTTCCAGGACATTGGATTGGACATGGTACTAATATTACTTGGACACCATGTTCCCCTGATCACAATTATATTCTGTGGGGATACATCAAGGGCCTCATGAGGTTCAATTAAGAAGCTTGGTTTCCTTTATTTTTGTGAAAATCAGGAATATTCTTAACTTGCAGTGAGAATAAAGATTTTAAATTTGGTTTATCCTTTGTTATGCCAAAATTTCTTCCATTCTGAGGTGCAAAAGTTTGGTTTTTTCTCGTTATTCACTTTTCTTTTCCATAATGTTTGCATCCCCCCAAATTAGGGAGTGAATAGATCAATTTCTTTATTGTTTCTGAATTTTTACATGGAATGTGCAGATAACACAAACTATATACATATTTTATTTTTATTAATGAGTAACAAATTTATTTCTGTGTAATGTTCCTTCATATATCCTCTGTCCTGAAGTGAATGAGAATATGATTTTAATGTTTCTTTTTCTTTCTCTAATATCACCCTTTTTCACTCGTAAATAAAGACTGTGGTGTTCATTGCTCTTTAAAATTATTTCCTCTGTTAAATTTAACACCAATGGTTAGCACATGAAATGGGTCATATCCTGTGTTACATGATACATAAATTAAAACACAGATAAAAAATAAATAATCTTGCGATTTGAACCTCTGAGCTATCAACCAAGCAAACGGCACTATGGTCTCTGTAATTTTACCATTTAGCTATTTTGCCCTGCACTTTGCCTGCTATGTTTACCTGAAGTTAGCAGCAACTCAGAGGTTTATCAGTGGTATACTGGCTCATTATTGATTTGATCTAATGCAACCAACTGTGACCTCCAAGACCAAAAGTGACCTATATCAAAATGTTCACTTAACACTCCTCTGCAATCTCCAAAGGTTTGTAGGTTGAATTCTATAACACCCTGTATATATCAGGAAACCAGAGCAAAATTAGTCCACGAGAGCTGTCAATAGTAATTATAATTTAATTAAAAATGTTCAACCGATTTATAAGGAGTGAAAATTGTATTTTCAGCATACAATAATAATAATAAATTGAATTGAAACTGAAAAATATTTTCCATTGTTAAAATAAATATGTTTTAGAACTTTCCATAACAATATTCGAGAAAAGAAAACAATTTTTCTGTACCTATAAGAGTTAAGACACATCAAAAAGTACAGATGTATCAAGAATGTTTACTGCTAAAGTTACAGTAATGGATGTACTACTTGTGATTGATAGACTACTGTGAGTTGGTGCAGTGTGTGTTAACTCACTGATCAATCCCTTCAGGTTTAATAGTGTGGATAAGGTGAAAATGAAGTACATGGGAAGATCTACTCCTGGTCTACACATACATCATAAATATAAAAAAGATTCAAAGATTGACAATAACAGAAACTCAATGAGGAAATTTACACAAAAGGTCTCATTTTACACTATCATACTTTCTCTATTAACTCTTCTATTCTCATGAAAGCTTATTCTATCTACTTGTTGGCTAATACAGACAAACCTTCATTACCAGTTTGCCTATTTGGTTTGTAGATAAAGAAAAATACAATAAGCTGAAGTGATAATTAAATCTTTCAATGCAGCTCACTATGTAATGTCTTGGGAATTTTGTTCTTTATTTGAAAATGAAAAAAGTATCAATTTGTAGTTGAGAAAATTATAAAATACTTAAAAATTCAAGCCAATGACAAACAATATCTTGGAAGTGGTTAACACCTAAAAATTTTATTGTGTAGCCACTGCAGCAAGCTGTTGTATTGCATTACTTAATATGCTACCTTCCGTGTGTCTTCACTGTGCTGTGGCAAACCCTAGGTTACTTCTATGGTGAAGGTCAAAAGTTTACTTCTCACCTGTACCACTTTTTTGCTTTCTCTGCACAAATGCACATATAATGTACATAGTACTATAGAAGATGATGTATTCCACCCAAAAATTCAATATATGTTTTGAAGTCTCCTAAGTCTGAAAAGAGCAGGCCCGAACAGGTTCTCTTTCAGAGACTCGTACTGTGTTTGACAATGGTAGAGAGTACATAGGCACAAGGAAGTGTCTGCTTGCACTAGTCAATGTAGCATGTTTTTCTGCTCATGAAGCTGCAGCTCGCATTGGAGTCCCTGCAATTACAGTGCAGAGGTGGTTGAGATTGTCCCGGGAAGGGATTGAATGCCATCATCTTAGTTCAGGAAGATGTGTGACCGCTCGGGAAATGGATGCAGCTCTAACTGCACTAGCAGAGAGAAACCCCTTCCAAACTGCTTCTGAAATGAAGGTACATTCACAATTCCCTGTATCAGCTCTGCAACATATCAAAAATGCAGGGCTGCTAAAATGCAACCTCTGGCACACAATCACAGATTGTTTCACCACATGCTTGCAGAGAAAAATGCCAACTGCAACTGGAGTAACATGATATTCTAAGACTATTTTCCTCCACAAGTAAGGGAAAGGTGATTTTCTACTGTCCAGTGGAGTTCCAAAATGATGTAAAATAACTGGATTAACAATTTCATCATGATTGCCTATCTGTATCTTGTAGGGGCTGCATATCAGATCATTTAATTATTGCGGCATCATGGAGTTAAACAAATTACAATACACACAATACTCCGCAATATTTTGATTCCCTGTCAGGATGAGATATCCTATGAAATTTTTGAACTCATACAGGATAAATCATCCTGTCCACACATGCCAAAAGGTTTAAAATTGTTTCTCTGGCTAATTATTAGAGTGGTAGGCTGCCCTTCTTGTTTTCCAGGTTTGAACCCTATTGAAAATTTGGGGGCTGAGGTGAAAAGGGAGTTGCACTTGAATTTTCCTACAGATGCACAGATGGATACAAATTCAAGAAGCCCGAGATGTTGTAGTTTCCCATACAATTTAATTTTATCTATGCCCCAAAGATTAAGCACAGTTATGTGTGCTGAAGTTTCATACACCCAAAGTTAATTATGTTTATTTTTACTTTCTCTAGCCCATTTGTAAAATGTACATAGTGAACAGAGAAGGTACTGTATTCCACCCAAAAATATGCTACAGAGATTTCATCAGAAATATATGTTTTGAGGTCCCCTGCATCCGAAAAGTGTTTTCACAAAAAGGTGTGTGTGTGTTGCAGGGGGGACAGCATAGCTCAAAAACCAAAAGTTAGTTAAATACTAAATTTGGTGTTTATATTCCCCATCTTCCAAGGATGTGGACAAAGATTTTCAAGAAAATCACCCTCACCCCAACTACCCTTTACATGGAACATATTTCGAAAACTTTGATTTTCTCAAAATGGTTTCAACTTTGATTAAAATACTGTATATTAAAGATACTGACATCACAAATAAAATGTATATTTTGAATTTTCTGGGAATAGTCTCTGAAGACTCTTTATTCCGGTTGATTTTTGCAGAATTTTGCACAACGATTAAACTGTAAGAGGTAGACAAAAACTTACTAAATAAAAGGTAGATCTCGTTAAAACACATAATTTATGCCATATACATTTTTGTTGTAGAGATATTCATTGCTATTGTTTCACTTTAAACTAATTAACTTTTCTTAAACAGGACCATGCAAAGTGGACTGAACCTCAATTTATTCACATAGTGACCAGCTTTTAAAACTATTGTTTTAGCTTGATGTATTCTCTTATTTCCCTTCTACTTGCAAGGAAGCAAGTAATAATACTAATCTGCTAATGTTTACAGATAAGCATGATGTAAATAAAAAAATTATCTTTTGTAAGAAAATGCTGTTTGTGAACAGCTAGAGAAAGTTATGTGAATGAAACACATCAGATTTTTTATATGTTTTAGCTTTATAGGATAATGGTTTATTTGCATTTATTTCTTTAGTTATTTAAAATGAGTGTTTTAATAGAATAATGTTTTGTATGCATTAATATACCCAAAACTTCAAATGCTAAAGTTATATTAATGCAATATTATGCTCTAAAAATCCAGTTAGAAAATTAAAAACAAAAAAAAATAGCAAGTAATGTAAGATTTGAACCTAGGAGCCAATGAGTGAAGCAGTGCCTTCTTAAACTCTCAATTAACGTTATTCAGTGTTCTGTTTTCAGTAGTTTATAGTCTCTCATTGCGCTCCCACACAAGACCATTCCTGCATGTGAGTCGAGAACATAGCTGTTTCAATAACACATGAAGTCCTTTGATTGACACATGGGATCTGGAGATCACTCATTTCTTTTTTATCCATGGGTTTACATATTCACAAATCTAACCTGAAATTCACCTTAGAAGTGTTAAGAACAGAACTATAGTAATTAACTGATATGCATTGTAGCCACTTTCTTAAATTAAAAAAAAAAGGGGGGGGGGAGGGAGAGAGAGCGAGAGAGAGAGAGAGACAGCAGAGAGAGAGAGAGAAATCTGATGTGTTACACTCACTTGACTTTCTCTAACTGTTCAAAACTTTTTCAATGTAAAGGGTAGTTTGTGGAGGGGGAATTTTTTTGAAAATTTTCATGTCACATCCTTGGAAGACACTAAACCTAAATACCAAGTTTGGTAATTAACGGTCATTTTGTTTTTCAGCTATGCTGTCCACAGACACATAAACAGACATACACATGCATCTTTTTCTAAAAATGCTTTTTTCGGACTCAGGGGACCCCAAAATATATATTTTTGCTGAAATCTCGACATCAAATTTTTGGGTGGAATACATTGTACATGCAGGCTAAAGAGAGTAAAAATGCTTTCTTTTTTTTGATTCAGGGGGCTCAAAACCTGTATTTCTGCTGAAATGTCGGTATGAAATTTTTGGGTGCATTCCAATACCTTCTCTGCACACTATGTGCGCAGTACATGTAGAGAGAGTATAAAAGGCAACCTTCCACCCTACGTGCCCATTTGAAGCTTTACCAAAGAATGATAATATGATGCTTATAACACGCATAAATGTTGAGTTCCAGAAGTGTATGTGGACAATATGAAAGCCTTTAATACACCCACCTGAAGTAGAAAGTTGCTTTTGTACCAAAAAATTATGCCGCACAACAAAAACAGGTCATTTTGCTGGTGATGCACATGTGCCAAATCTTTGCCAACACAAATGAGGGATTCAAATCCACCAGAATGGTTCAAAATCTGCTAGATGTGGCAGGGAGTAAACTTCTTCTTCACAGAAGGAGTTTGCCCTTCATAGATCTTTCAGCCATGCCCTTGGTACACAGTGTGCAGACTGATTCACTCCTCTTCTTTTAAGAAACATCCCTCAACTATACCTTACAGCTTGGGGCTCTCAAGATTGAGCTACGTCTTGCAGTTTAGAGCCTAGCACATTAGCAGTGCCACCACTTGGTAGTATTTGCAAGTCATGAAAGTATTTGTAAGATCGATGGATGACATCATGAGCTAGCCAATGCTACAAAGTGTGTTCATGTTTGCACATCAAAATGGGCTCCAAATGCAGAAGTTTACCAAAAGATTTGTCATTCGCATATTTTTCAATTGTGGTGGCCACTTAATGTTTTCAGTAAATAAACAATTAAACAAATGCCTACAAATAAGATCTGGAAACTATTGGGGCAAAATCCAATTACATATTAACAAACAAATACACAAAGCAGTGATTCAAATTATATGAGGTAGGAAATGAAACTGGGAAAGCTCTGGTTGAAATAAGTTTTTAAAGTATTTGGGATTAAAGATAATACTTAATTAAAGCCATATATATATATATATATATATATATACACACATTTATGGTATCAATTACTGTTATGTTTCCATCTGTTGTACTCCAATGTAATAGCTGGTTTAACATATACACTGCACTTAGATATGGTCCTGTAAAGTCTGAATTCCTGGATAGAGGTCATGAAGTAATAAAATCATAATTTCAAAGAACATAGCTTCTATAAATCTACTATCAGAAATAATGCCCCAGAGTCCCTGTGATTACCGAGTTCTATTACTAATCCAGCTTGTGTAACCTTTTTAAGACACATCAGAGGAGAGAGTAACTGAGAAGGAGTGGGTGTGTGGGAAGCGGGCTGAAGGTATTGGCATCATATAAATGATTTGGGTAATTTGGCAAGACGACTCTATTAATTCTGGTGAACAAAAATGACATAATAATGTAAGAAGAGAGTATTCGCTGGATGCCAAATGCTACTAATGTAACGTTTAACGGCATTGCTGGACTTAAAACAAGTTCTGTATAACCAGAAATGAAAATAAAATGTGCCTAAAATGATAAGTAATAGTAAACAGTGCAGATTGTGTGTGAAAATACAAAGAAATAAAAAGCACCAATATCAGAAAACATAATACGCAGATCAAACATAACAGAAGTAAAGTTTAAAGTAAAACATAGAAATTTCACATGAAATTATTATGAAAAAATTAAGTATATGTGAAATGTTACAAGTAATACAGAAATATTTACTAATTGTTAGGCTATGGACACATTTGTGATTTCACTGCACTTTGGCACTGAAAATACTTACTCGCACACAGGATTTCACAGCAACCTCCCCCTCCCAAATAATAAGCAAGTGTTCAAATTTGTGAACAGCCTGTTTTGAAGCTACAAAGTCCAAAAGAAGATGCTTTACTTTTGATACATTCAGAAAACATATTGTAATCCATTGCAATAGTTGTCCATGCATGTAAATCACACATGAAACTGATTATTTTATCTTCCACAGTACAAATTTATTAATTTGTTCATGTTATTTGTACTTTGTAATGAAAGTTATGTTTACTACAGAACTGTACATCTCTGTGCCCACCTGTACCTATAATATGTCACAATATTTAGTACAGCACTAACTCAGCACATGACTACTGCCTTTCTCCTCTCCACTCACTTGTAAACAACATGCCAGTATACTAAAAGTTAACTTACCCTAAAATCATATTCATTGCCTACAGATTATTGTTGTTGTTGTTGTTATTATTATTATTAGTAGTAGTAGTAGTAGTAGTAGTATTCTCATCGTCATTTTTATCAAATGTGGATAAATATTACCAAAAGATGCATTAACATATGCAGATAGTGTGCAAAAAGCATAAAGAATATTTAAATCAAAATATATATAAACTCCAAAATAACAAACACAAAATCATTGGGAAAATGTGGGTGTAATTACATGCATTTTTTCATTAAGATTTTGAAGAATATAACCCCACTCTAACCTACCCTTTATATGGAGTAATTTTAAATATTTCTTTCCTAAATTTCATATATTTTTAATGCTTTCCCAATTTTTTCACGGATATTTATTATGTAAGTTTCATATAGTTTGCTTTAAACATTACTTATGTTTTGTGTCCCCTATGTGTTTTATTTTCCGGCATTGTTTTTCATGTCAGTGCTTCTACACACAATCTCTGCATATTTTATGTGTTTTAATGTTTATGCACATTTCACTTTTATTTCCGCTTATAAAAAGTATGCTAATTTATTTTATGGTGTATTCATTATGTGCGATATACGTTGCTTTTGCAACTCATTATCTTATTCGAAATAATGTTTATGCATGTACCACACTTGTTGCAATTTAACCATTGAAATGCATTTTAAATGATTTATTTATCATTACTACTACTACTGTTGTTGTTATTCATGGATCACTAGTGCCATCAGTCATTTTATACATGAAATGTACATGAACTGTTTACAATGAAATGTGTAATGAAACTATTTCTGCAAAGATTTATTCCCCTAACCATTAAGTGCATAAAAAATAGTTTGCAATAGCTATATAAAAACAAACGACAGTCGGTTTAGGGAAAGGTATGTGAATATAATGAATCAAATTTTGTTATAGTCATAATTAATCACTTTTTGATAAGCTTTAGGGAATGCTCCTTGGAACTTAGTTTTATTTAACTATTTTGTGTCTTTAAAATCGCTGATGCTAAGAAATCCATTTGGGTAGGTGGCATGAAAGTACAAATTACTGAAAATAAAAGCACATTATATCAATAATAAAAAAACAAATCAAAATTGTTCTATATTTCTTGCCAAATTATATCATAATAAAACACAAATCAAAATTGTTCTATATCTCTTACCAAATTTAACTTGTACTTGGCAGTGGTGGCTCGTTGCCAAATTATCTGGTAGAGCACAATTTTAAGATTTACTAAGATTAAAACCAAAGTGAATGTTATTTATGTATGCTCTTTATCTGCTGCGGTTCTAAGCGTCCCATTCTATTTTGTGATCGAAAGACCACTTAATATTGCCCAGAGGCCTCTTTATTAGGCTTGAGGTTTTTTTTAGGTGTCGTAAATCTACAACACAGTATCAACGACCTTACTTCCCTTATGAATGAAGGGATTTTTACGCCTAAAAGAAGAGAGAAAAAAAAAAAAAAAAAAAAAAAAATGCCGGGTTTGAACCTTGAGAACCAGAGGCCAGAAAGTTACCCCTACATAGAACACGGATGACAACAGACTAAAATTAGTGGAAACTAAAATGAAATGAAATGCTAATTTGTGTATTAGCACTAACCTTTTTGTTTGTAGGTGAATTCCATCCTTCGATCCTTTGCTTGAAAAAATACTTCCACAACTCTTTAAGTCAGAAACTGAACACAACATGTTCCGAGAAATTTGAACACAAACCATATGTCAACAACATTATCAGAGAGGTAATCCTGCTGCAAATTAATGCATAGCTCCTCTTAACAGCTGATGCACTTCAGTTTAAGATTCCAATCTTCAATACTAGCTTACACAACTTTAATATCTTGTGTATGTCAATTACAATGATCACGACATTTCTTTTCACAACCAAAGCTTGCTTTTCTCTTGGAAAATTATGGAAACCACCCTTAAAGTAAAGTAGATCGTGATCGTGATATTAACATCTTATGCATTTCTTTATAAGCAATTGTATACTTTACAAATCATCGCCTATCTTTCGTAACAGTGTTTAGGATTTTTCCTCTTAAAGCGTGTTTCAACACTGCAATTTCTTTGAACACTAGCAGATGATAAATTGGCATATCATTCTGCAGTTAATTCCACCAAATTATTCTCCAACACATTTGGATTATGTTTCATTACCATGTGAAATACATTCAAGGCACTGTTTCCCCAGTTATCAGTTTACTCTTAAGCTGGGTATTGTAACTCAGCACTCATTCTCAAAACACTAGTCACTAATCACCTCTCTCAAGTAAGGTCCATTTTACTGTTTGTTCACGTCCATAATTTCAATAACTATTGGTTATTTGGCCTTTTCCTGCTTTAAAGTGTAGCTTCAAATGTACCGCGAATCTATTTCCTAGTAAACTTAGGGTAGTTACACAATACACAGTTTGTACACCTTGAGCGTTGGCATGCCAGCATATCTTGTCGTCCGCTTGGTACCAACATTGTAAATTTTCACCATATAAGCTTCATTTTGTATATTTCATTCAGGAGCTTTATAGATCAACTTTGTTTTCAAATAAGAAGACATTCAAACTTAAGAAATGTTTTTTATTATTTACTCTTACACATGAAGAAATCTTTGGCTAAATATTTTTGTCAGGAATTTGACTCAAACTTTAGTTTTTGCTTATTGTTGGTTCTTATTTTCTCTTTGCACATGACCAGCAAATGACCACAGAGGTCGTGTCCTAAGAGAACCTTCCCCTTTCGGCCCTTTGAACTTCGCATCAACAAATTAACTGCATCTGAAAGTGCTGAATTCTTCTGCGCATGCGCATAGGATGACCACAAAATCACTTGCGTCGGAAAAAAAGTGGCCAGTTACTATTTCCGACAGCCATCTTACCTACAACTGTTCAGTGTCATAGTAGGTTTAAATTTATACAAAATTTATTATATGTAGATTGTAGTATTTTACCTAATATAATGGAGAAATTGTCTGAATTTTTGTAGGGAGGGCACTTGCCCTTGTGCCCCTAAAGGCCGGCCTCCACTGGTACTTGGTGCTTTTCCAAACATTTCATTAATATTCAATGTGCTGTCTATGCATACTTTATTTTAAACCTTATTTAGGTTATGTTTGATCTATGTGCTTTATTTTCTGGCATTAACGCTTTCCATTCTGTGTTTTGCAAACACTCTGTCCACATTTCACTTTCATTTCCCTCATACAGAAAACATCCTTGTTTAATGTCTAGCAGTGTTGTTAAACTTTATGTTAGTAGCTGCTGGAATTTAGCAAATACACTCTTCATAAATTGGTACTTTGTTGACCGATCATCAGAACTAATAAACGTCAAGTAGAATTAATATGATATGTATAGTCATATAACACTTCTTTGATCATATAATTCTGGATGAATCGGATATACTCCCAATAAATCTGGGAGATATACGTTTCACTTCCAATTATGGGTACCCCATGTTTACTTGCTAATTACTTACAGAATCTAGTAAAAGTATAATACCATAATTCATTGGGGTTTTAGCTTCACAAATCAATTGGTATTGTGGCTTAGGGCTCTCATTCTTTCACCTATGCTTTGCGATTTAGAGCTCACCAATGTTCAGCACAGGAACAGCAGAAGTAATGTTACCATGTTGCCTTCAGTGTGACATGTGTTGTGTATGAGGAAAAGACAAAAGTGAAAAATGTGTTATAAATACTTTAAATGAGAGGGGGGTAAGATCATGGTGTCCCCTGGGTAATGGTAAATAGGCTACAATATCGTGCAGAAGACAGCCAATATAATACACAAATATAGGAAGAGAAAATAGAAAACGGTACTTTATAGGTGCTTTAAACCTAGAATGCCAGTGGATTTACCAAAAAGGCAGTATGTGGATGAAATGATCAGAAAGTGTGACACAGATGTTTTTAGTATCTTAGAAGAAAATTGTAATAATGATGACATCAAGTACTATAATTTTACAAACTATCATCTATATCATCAGAACAAATGGAGACAAATGACTAGTGGTATAATTGTTGGAGTCAAATCAGAATTAAGTTCTAAATTTAATATAATTAAGGAAATGAACGATCAAGACAAAGCAGAGATTACAGATATAACTATATATAAAACCATGCAAACTACACTGTTTACTCAGTTTATAGCCCACCTGGTAATCAAAACCTAAATACAGATATAATAGAACCACAGAAGAAAACATTTATCTTAGGAGATTTTAATGCACATTCAGACAATGGGGATATAAAGATGTAGATTCAGCAGGGAAGATACTACAAGATTTTATAAACACTAAACAGGTACAGTTGATATATCAAGATGCAACCCAATACATACATACATTATGTTGGAAATTCTACTTAACCCAGACCTTACAATAGTGTCAGATGACCAAATTAGCAACACAAGAAGATTAGTTTCTGAAGATGGAGGAAGAGGACATAGAGCTATAATTACATTGCCAAAATAATGAAAAATGATACACTTGGAATTTTAAAAAACCTAAGTGGTCTAAATGCATAAAAATTATAGAAAACAAAGCACAAGGCTAAGATTTATCAAAGAACATTAGACAAGTGATTAAGGAATTTAATTCTATAATGTTAAAATCTCCAAAGAAAAAAATTTCTCGAGGTAAGCCTAAAAATATAAACCTTTTTGGAGCAAGAAATTGAAAACACTAAAAGCTGAAAGAAATGGTGATAGAGATCCAGCTACAAACACTAAAAATAAGAAAAATATAATAGAATGGAGAAAAAGTACACTCCTTATAGAAGAAAATTGGTTGTATCCAAACAACAATGTTATGATACATTTTTATGAGGGCTCGAATTCAGGATTAATAGCACCACAATATATAGGCATATTAACAATGTAAGTGGAAAGTATGCCAATAGTAACAATAGCACATATATTAAACAAGCTAACAAAAATATAAATAAAAGTAAAGAAAGAGCCAATGAATTTAATCAACATTATAAAAAAGTTAATATACTAGGAAAACATTTGGTAGAAGACAACAGAACATTACATTATCCAAATACTCCCAACTTAAAAACTGGTGTAGCACAGGGTGCAGTATTCAGTCCTATACTATTTAATATATATATTAATGGTATGCCAATGTTTATAAAACAAAACAATAAATATTGCAAGGTATGCATATGACATAGTTGTATGGACAACTGAAAAAAAACTACAAGAATGTATACACCAGATTAGAAGAAAAAATTAAAAATGTGTTAGCTATATTAACTAATTGGGCAAAATTAAATAATATGTTGCAAAAACTAAATATCAAGTCTACACCATGAAACATTTTGATGACAGGAAAAAATTTAGACTGGAAATTAAAGGAAAACAAATAGAATATGCTGAGGAAATTAAATAATTGGGAATTGCACTAGATAGAAAATTAAAAATGAAAGGCCATGTACAAAATGTCACACAAAAGGCTACAAAAAGAAGTCGCATATTGAAGAGACTAGCCAGATCTAAATGGGGCAGTTGAATACAAGTTTTAAATAAAACATAAAAATAGCTTTATAAAACCAGTATTAAAAAAT
Organism: Hymenopus coronatus; assembly: GCA_030762935.1. Taxonomy (NCBI): domain Eukaryota; kingdom Metazoa; phylum Arthropoda; class Insecta; order Mantodea; family Hymenopodidae; genus Hymenopus; species Hymenopus coronatus. The sequence continues at coordinate 91,980,863 of CM060900.1, read as the reverse complement.
GGCTATGAATTACTGTTAACTGCAGCTGAAGGCAAAATTAATATGCTTGAGAAGTGTCAAAATCAGTGTTTAAGATTGGTAATAGGAGCAGTGAAAACAACACCAACTAGTGCACTTCTCACTGGAACAAATAATAACCTAATGAAAGCCAACATTGAAATACAAGCCCCACAAATATAAGTGCAATTACAAACAAACTCGAGTAAACATCAATGATTTCAACCACCACCTCGAGAATACAAGCTAAAAACAGATCAAAAACAAATCCTTTTTAGAGAAGAATTATGATCACCTAAATCTATCAGAAAAATGCACTCCTCATCCTCCTAGAACTAATCCAATGGATTTTATTTAGATAGTAACAAATAAAGAGCTGACAGAACAACTAAATAAACAGGAAGACTCACCAGAAATATGCAGAATTGTTACACTTGAACATCTGCATAATCAATTCCCCAAAACAGAGTGGCTCAGAACTTACAGATGGTTCTGCAGGTAAATTGCAAATAATATAGCAGGTGGTATATATTGTAAACACTTTTCACATTATTTTACATTGCCTTGACATCCACACATTTTGAAAGTGAAGCGGTTGCAATACAATGAGCATTAGAACAGATATAAAAGAAAATGAAGTAGCTGTTCTCACATATTCAGTTTCTGCCATTCAAGCAATAGAACGATATGATAATCCATATGAATCTTATAATATTAAGGATGTAAGATCTCATTATAGATTACTCCATACAAAATTTTTATTTATATTTCAGTGGATACCAACACATATGGGGGTGATTGGTAATGAGACTGCTAGACTTTCTGGTCAAAAAGAGTGCAGTGCCACACTCAAAACCTATGAAGTCATGTAGATTAGATACAAAACTAAAAATATGAAAATGAATATTCAAAGGGAAATTTCTAATAAAAATTACTCCAACATTAAAGAAATAGTACAATAAATAAAAAATGTCTCTAGGAAAGAAGCAGTTTAGCCATTAGACATGACTGTTTTGCGGAAAATCTAAATCAGTTTTGTTTTATGAAAGACAATGCATGTAAGATCTGCAATTCTGACAACATTTTAAATAGAGAACACCGACTGGAATGCACAGAATTGAGGAAAGCTTAACCAGATGAGAAGATACACAATTTATGTTGGCTGGCTAGGGAGAAATTGATGATCAAAATCCTGCACATTAGATCAACAACACTTTAAAATGAAATTATTACTATATGTTAACTACACCACTTGGCATTACTTCAATATGTGATACCCGAATGATGCCATGAAGTCAAAGCTTCGACATTCTGGCGACTTTCACATCCGAACAACATAATGTTTTCAACACTTTCAATGGAAATTTTACGTACCACTTCAACTACTTAAGAGTGTGTGTGAGTGTGATGCAACCATCATACAGCTTTACTAAAAGATTCAATGTGTAAATAAATGAGTGTTATTAGCGTGTATTCCACACATTTTGACAACAAATTACTATTGCAAATGCGATTTCGAGTGGTACCCCTCTATCCGGAGTTTCGTTTTCTTTTTTATTACTCTTAAATTAGCCAAATTTTAAACTATTTCTTTAATAGTTTGCTTTCCACTCATTTGACTCTTAAAACCCCTACATGTGAATGATTGGTAATGGTATTGTATAGTGACGTTCTATAATCCTTGATTTTGCTCTTGGTGGATTCTATAGAGTAAACAAGAGCTACTGATTCTGCAAAGCACAAAATAAACAACTTGCAAAAAGATGACCTTAGAAATACTTTAAGCTATACTTATTGAGTTAAACATTTAGACAGGACATACACTTATTTGTCACATAACCAATACATACCAAAAATACCACAAGCTGTACACATTACTACAGCACTGATTATCTCCACAGCAATACTCGTCCACTTCGCAAAGATGAAATTCACAGTAGTAAGCACTTGTCTGTGCAAAGAAAGACAAACAATATGCTAAATGTTGCCCATGAGATTTGATACATTCACATCACACGAACGCTAGATAATTTCTTAATACTTACTGAATCACTAAATACAGTCAGATGAATAAACAAAAGAAGTCTATTTGGTTTCCACTGAACCATGATGAATACAAGCGTTCACTCTTTCTCCTAAATAACACTTTTATCCACCATGTCAACAGTCCACCCACGTCCGTGAATAATAATCTCTAGAGATGGGCTGAAATAAAGCCCGAATATGCTGGAATCGAAACTCGAATCCATAGACTCCGAACTGTTCCGAACACTGGAGTCGACTCTTTTGTGAAATCTTATTTCCGCTCTGACGTCATAGAATTATATAGAGCGCTGTATGTACTGCACGTACAGTCCCACTCTACACGAACACAATATCTCAGTTAATGCAACCTTAATCATATCGCCCAGGCATCTGTATGGGACCATTTTCAGGTATCGGACGCTACACTAAATAAAGTTATGGGCTTACTTTGTGATGTTGTCGTGGCCTATGGTAAGAACACTTCCGAAACACCTGAAAAGTGTCCACAACATTGAAGTACCGCAAAATCGAAAACGTTTGCCATCAGAAGACCCAGAAAGAAGTCCTGGTAGGAGACAATTTGAAAATAAATTCTTCTTAATAGTTGCGAAATCTACGTGAAATTATACATCGGTTGTTTATTTAAGTTCACTTAATCCCTTCCAGAAATTGAAATATACGTATTCCTCTTCCCCCTGTTTTATGCGTGGTTTCTAGTGATTACTAAAAGCTGTCACGGATTTTTTGTATACTTCCTTTCAGACAATACAGCTATTGCTGGAGCTCTCGTGAAGATTATAGTGAAATATTTACAACCATCGTTGAAAATGAAGGTTTCGTGGACTTCGCACGCGCAATAAACTGCTTAGACAAATGGCAGAAGAAACTTACGTGTGAAGCGAGCGAGGGCAAGAACTGCTCAACCTGTCTTTCTCTCTCTCTCTCTCTCTCTCTCTCTCTCTCTCTCTCTCTCTCTCTCTCTCTCTCTCTCTCTCTCTCTCTCTCTCTCTCTCTCTCTGTTTTTGTAAGTGTTTAACGCCCACTTTTACTACAATGGCACCGCAGGCGATGGCACTGATGATACATGGAATAAAGACAGAACACGAATATGATGGCGGGGGAAACCGAAGAACCCGGGGAAAACCAGCCCCTGCGTCGCTTTGTTCACCACAAATCTCAAATGTGGTCGCTTGGAAGCTCAATATGTCTGTTTAATAACCGACTTATGGTCATCGAATCCTACAGACAAATATTTCTGGGGTCTGGAGGGTAAAGTATTATGTATTGTTGCAGACAACGCAGCAAATATTAGAGCCGCAATAAGTTTGATGAAACAGAAACATGTAACTCATGTTTCATGCTTTGCTCATACGGTGAATTTAACAACGAAACGAGGATTGGGGCCTTTAGCTAATCTGAAGGGAAAGAACCGAAAAATTGTGGACTTCTTTAAAAGTAATAGTGTGCCCAAAGAGAAACTAGCAAGTATTCAAAACACCTTAGGAAATCGGTGCATAAATTGCGTCAAGAAGTATAGACGGATTGAAACAGGTTTGGTCGGCTTGTGGAACAAAAGGATTGTGTCAATGCAACTCTGGCGGCCTTGAATACACACATAATAGCACTGACCCCAGAAGAATGAGCCACGATGTGTAACATGTTGTCAATCTTGAAGCCATTTGATGAAATGACGACTGAAACGTCTGGAGAGTCATGTTTCCGTATCAAAAATAATTTACCCAAATCACGACGAAATGTTGCGGTCAGGGAATGGAATCCACTTGGTAAGTCGGCTGACATAAACATTAACTATTGTGGAAAATAAATTTGAAAATGTACAGAGTATGACTCCTTCAGCATTAGCAACGTTATTAGGCCCGTGATTTTAAGTATTACCTTTCATGAGCAAGTCAAAAGCCGAAGAAAACATATGTTACCTTAACAATTATTGTTCCCACAGCTTATGCGCAGGGCAGTCTGTAAACCTTGGAAACCTCATTTGTTACCAGCTCTCTGGGTCCATGTGTATTATAATGCTGAGATGTTGGAGCATAACCGAGCGCACAATGCAAGATCCGATGCTACAATCGAAGTGCAGGATTCCTCACAGAGTCATATGAAAATCGGTCAAGCAATCCATTGTTATTTTAGCATAAAGTACCCTACACTTGCAATACTTGTGTATAACTGCCACCTCGGTACCCAGTGAGTGTCTGTTCTGGGAACATACAAAAGAGCAGGTTAACTACGACAATTCTAAATAAAGTTGTTTCTTAACACCAATTGGAAATTAACCTGCAACTTTTTTTTTTTTGGTAGTGTTTAACGCCCGCTTTAACTACTTAAGGCACCGCAGGCCATGACACTGGCAGGTGACACTGATGATACATGAATAATGATGGAATGAGATGGCGGAGGAAACCGGAGTACCCGGAGAAAACCCGCCCCAGCGCCGCTTTGTCCACCACAAATCTCACATGCGGTCGCTTGGTATCGAACCCAGGCCGTCTAGATGAGAGGCGAGTGGTCTAACCACTCGGCCACGGCGCGGCCAAGCTGCAACTGATTGTATTTCACTACCATTCTGTGTTGTGACTAATTACGAATGAAATGTACTCTATTTGCAAAAGATGTTTGTTAAATGAACTGTAATGTTCATTGCTTACTCAACTACATGAGTTTGTCTACATTGTGTGAAAATTAGGGCGCAATATTTCTACAAACAATTATAATTAATTGTGGTTTTGTTTAGTGAGCATAGGCTTCGGTATCTATTTGCGTTTATTTGTTTTATATACAAAGAATACACAATACTACTGAGTCAAGAACATTTAATGTGGGTGTGCATATTCTACGTGCCTTCTATATGTCATATATTAATAACCTTATACGAAAATTCGGACGTATTACGTTCATTTGACTTTCTCTACTCTTGTTCAACTATTCTTACAAAAGCTCCTTATGTGTATTTTATTTTGTTGTAGTTGTATGTACGCTAACCGAGCAGGTCATATCGCACGGCGAATGAAGGAAAAGGTTCAAACTAGAATGATGCTAAAAATGGTCCCGGAGCTTAAGAGTTATCTAACATTCGTCGTTTCAGAATAAGGCGACACTCCGAAAAGGCACATATCCAGATAAATGGCCCTAATTGAGATTCGAACCGGAGACCTCCTGAATGCGATGCCTACGTGCTTCTGGTGAATAGATTTAAACATACGATACACACGTTATTATTATTATTATTATTATTATTATTATTATTATTGTTATTATTATTATTGTTGTTGTTGTTATTGTTATGGTTATTATTAATCATTACCATTATTATTATCATTATCATTTATTATTGTTATTATTATTATTATCATTGTCATCATCATTATAGCTTCCATCGACAGTTAATCAGTATCATCATATTCTATAGATGCTACAAACCTTGTATACGTGCGCATGCAGAAACACATGCAATTTTACCTCTCTACCTGTTTTATGTGCAACTGTGCAATTGATAAGAAGAAGAAAAAAAAAGCATTACACAAAGTTATTCAAGTTATTCAATTCTATACATCAGTTAAATCTTGATTACTATAAAACTACACAAAATAACACATTAAAATACAAATCTGGAATTATATTAAATATAAATGTGACCTCAGAATTATAAAGCATATTCTTAGCTGGCTGGAAATTCCACTATACCTTAAAATGCTAACAATTATTTAAGTTACCTTATTTCTAGCATTAATGTCTGATAAATGATTTACAGTCACAAATACAAATTGAAATACATAGAAGCATCCTCCCACGCAGTCATAAACGCTAAGCATTATACAAGTACATAAAGCTAAGACAGTCATTTATAGTAAAATCTGAAATTTAACTTCATGGGTGTTACTATCAAAACTCAATTGTATTATAATACGTTTTTGTTTCAAATCATTTAATCAAACCATTTTTTTTTAATGATCAATTAACACGGGGAGTAGTTATATGTTGTCTTAGCCTAATATCATAATTATGATGGTTTATACTGTAATCACCATCCTAATGAATCTAAGACCTTGGCCAAACTTAGGAGAGAATTTTTTGCTCCAATATCGTATCTAGCTCCAGTTTTATTTGTGTTACAGTTAAACCCTTCAACACGAAGTATTTTATTATCGGTCGTATTTTAGTTTTACCCTTGTTGTAAAAAGACATTAACACCAGCTTGTTTACATCAACCATGTCCGACGGCCGCGCCGTGGCCGAGTGCTTAGACCACTCGGCGCATGGGCCGGCTTTCTCCGAGTTCTCCAGTTTCCCCCGCCATTGCATGCCAACGGTGCTCCATTTTCATTCATGTATCATTAGTGTCATCGCCTGCGGTGCCACAAGTAGTTAAAGCCGGCGTTAAACGCTACAAAAAACTACCATGTCCAAGCGCGGGCTCATGAGCTGAACTTGACTCACCATCCCTGTGCGTCAGGTGGACTTTGCATCTTTTGAAATACTTCTTCACTTGCCGTGTATGCCACTATGATAAACAGTAGCAGATTGTAATGGAGAGAAAACAAAATCGAAAGGAGAGAAGAGAAGAAAATTACAGGATGTCCAGAGAAAAGTCCGTCCGACACAAAGACCTTGGAATTAACTGCCTAGACACACCGCTAGTGTCGCTGCCACAAATTGAAACCTCTCGCGCAATCTCAACTGGAGGGCAGAGCATGCTTTTTGCCATATGCTCAGTACGCTGAAAATGCTTTCAGTACCTCGAAAACCACATTTTAAGAACTTGGTGGTAAACTTTTATGTAAAACTCAGGTATTATCATGCAGCAAAATCTTACAGCAGTGTGCTGCACAAGAAAATAGTCAGACAGCATCTCTCTAAATCAATTTTGTTTATGAATCAATAGGTTAGTAAGTTTAATTATTTTTGCATAAGACTTACTACATTAAGTAGTAATTAATTCTAATTTTATATTTATATATCTTATCCATCTAATACAAATATACCACAAATGCTTACTAACGTATTGAATACAATTTACTGAAGAGGAATACAGGTAGCTAATTTCCCATTTATTTTAATTTTATACTATGCATGTACTGTCTCTGTAAATCCAGTATCGCAAGTGCTTTTTTATGCTAAAGCGCTTTATTTATGTTTGTTTTTCTTCACATACGCCTTAGGTAATATGGCTGTATCACCACTTTGACCTATAACAACTGCTTAAATTGTTGATGTATACATTAAAAATGCACTTCTCGATTAACTTAGCACACATTAACTATCGCATTGATATTTATAGGCTCTTGGAATAATATTTAAATGAGAATTCTTTCATCAGCTTAGAATCGAGCGCAGCATATTTTGCATTTTTAATTCAGCATTTTGACCGCTGTACTACAGACACACTCTTAACAACTCATGTTTATAATTCTTGTTGAGACTTTGTGTATTCAAGTAAAAGTCCGATGTGTTCCATTCATATAAATTTCTCTACATATCTTGACAAATTATTGTTAAAAAGCTTATTCTTCAATCTACTTCATACTAATCGATTAGCAGACATGATCTTATTACTCGCTTCCTTGTAAGTAGAAGGGGGGAAAAGCTAAACGATAGTCATATCTTTTAAAACTAGTTTCATATGTATGAAATGCGTTTCTTTGCAGGGCTAGGTGATGACCCATTCCCGTAAGAGTAAATATTTTAAAACAGAAACCAATAACAAGGGGTTTCTCAACTCCACGAAAAAGTGTATATGAAGTAAATTGTGGTTCTATCGAGATCTACATTTTTTGTGTAGTAAGTTTTTTTTATCTCTTACGGTTTACTAGTTATGCAAAATTAATCCAGAATAAAGAGGTCTCAAAGGCTGTTCCCAGAAAATTCAACATATACATTTTATATGGCATGTAAATATATCTAATATATGGCATTTTAATCACAATCGTTAAAGCCATTTTTTAGAAAATCTAAATTTTCGAAATTTGCCCACGTAAAGGATAGTTTGGGCTGGGGCTTTTGCCTCAAAATCTTCGTGTCGCATCTTTGGAATATACTAAACTTAAATACCAAGTTAGAGCTTTTACCGACTTTTCGTTTTTGAGTTATTGCGTTCATGGACACAAATACCAACACGGACTTTTTTTTTTTTTTTTTTTTAAAGTTCTTTTTTATACAGGGGACCCTAAAACGTATACTTCTGGTAAAATCTAGGTATCTTTTTTGGGTGGAGTACAATACCTTCTCTATACGCTAAGTAGGTACATCACGTGTAGAGAAAGTAAAAAAGCAGACGTATACATGGAATCAGTGAGAAGAAACTGCGAAAAACAGAATTAAAGTCGAATTATACTTTCGGTGATGCTTACATCCCGTTTTGTAAAGCACTTTATACGCAAGTATGCGATATTCAACTTCAATTATATTTACTTTTGTTTTGTTCAGTTGTGGGAAGAAATTCCCTCTAGTCAATGAAGTGATTTTATTCAATCCCCAACCGGACATTCAAGGTCTAATCCCCGTGCATAAATGCTGATGATCATAAAGAACGTGTTGTCGCAATTATTTCCAACTCAGGTATCTTCATAACGTAATTACAGCTGTTTTAAATTTCACTGTTTCCCCATTGCAATCAATCTATTGCGCGCGACCTCGCATGCCTTCTGCCCTCCAAGAAAATCTATTTCCGACACGCATAGCTCTCTGCGCAGCCAGAGGTGTGGGGGCTTGGTCCGACAATACATTAACGCATCCATGCATACAAGGAAAAACAAGACAAACATTATAACGGTAACATTATAGGTGGCGAAAAATAGCAACTGCATATCTTTCAGCTTCCTCAAGTAATACTGACATTGGAAAGCTTAACAGCAAATAAAGTAAATCGGTGTAAAACATCTCGAGACGTTGCATCACTCTGCGACATTCTAGTAAGAGATGATCCACAGTGGTCACCTGAAATAAAGGCGCTGATCCACAGAAGCAGTGGATTAGGTACACTGGGGTGTAACAATGTCGCGTACGCATCCTGGAAAACTGTGAAAGAATGTGTTGAGGAAAGCGCACAGGACACCAGGAATGATTTGAGGGTTGAAATGGATGAAGACAAGGGCAAAGAACATGCTCCGCACGAGTGAAGTCCTCCCAAATCTGGAGCCAGGTGGAGAGCAAAAAATATCTACCGGTGCGTCACAATTCTCGCGGTGGCATAACAATATGGAAATGTCACAGAAAGCGCAAGCAGATTTAGCTAAATGATAATAAGTCTCAGTTCCGAAGTTTCCTGAATGACCCGGAATCCAGGCAAAGAGCATTCTCCGAGCACCTAAAGCAAGATGAAGCGATTTAAGTCTGTACATACCAACCAGTACGGGTTAAAATAGCGCCTGTAAGATACTCGAAGAAGCAGAGTGTAAACAATTGCCGTTCTGCACTCTGAATCCCGAAGGAAATTAAGCACCTTAAACACAGCAAAGAAATTGAGGAGTCGAAAGATACGACTGTATCCAACTCCGGTGACAAAAAATTGCCCACCCACCTGCGGCGAGCAGTAAAGAAAGCCATTCTGCAATCACATACGGTGGTAGTAGTGACATGGAGTAATAAATCTGCCCAAAACGCAACCGGATAATCGGGTACGCGTACACAATCCTGAACATACTAAACAGTAAGGAGGTCCGTGGCATATGGAAAGGTATGGTCACGCCGCGATGTAAAAGAGAAAGCTCTCAAGATGGGCAAGGTCACAACTTCCGTACGCAGCCTCCTTTCTGTACTGTATTCCAGTAAATACGGTAACTTGGGAAACAATGGTAAGGTAGAGCATTCCCAACGACAAAGTACATGGCATAAAACCACCAATGGGGCAAACTGGAGCAAGAGGATGAAATCTAATTCCCAGTGAATCACCACAATGGTTGTGGAACGTGCAAACCCTGGCACATGATGGTGGAAGCGATTGAGGTAATCTTGCAATGGCATTACAGCGCCACTGGTGGTGGCGCCTTACAAAAAGATACGATGCAGAATTATTCCCCGAACAATGCCCCTGTACAAGCACCATAGCACATCTGCATTGGAGCCCCAGTTGATTCATTAATAACGCACAAAATAAATTAAACTTACTAAGCCGTTGAAAAATCCCTACCAGTAAAGCTGAAGATCAAGGTCAGGTCCAGAGAGAGAGAGAGAGAGAGAGAGAGAGAGAGAGAGAGAGAGAGAGAGAGAGAGATAGGCTGTAACCTTGCAGGCTTGTTAGGAGCCCCAACGAACCGTAGGAAGACAAAATGGATACGAGAAAAACGAAGAGTAGCAGCCTTCTCGACATTCACCGTGAGGCCATGGGAGCTCGTCCACAATATTGTTCACAGAGGTGTTCACAGCGTAACTCAAAGAGTCACGAAGGAGCGTTGCAGTCTCACAATATCATATGTGAATGCCAGGATACGGCATAAGGAAGAACAGCCTTCTTCAATACAGAAATGTAAATAAGGAATAATAGTAGACTAAGACAAGAACCTTGAGAAAGCCTGTCACTGGTAGTCCTGCGAAAAACCTCGGCACCGTTGTTATCGCCCGCTTTTACTACTTGTACCGCAGCGATTTTTTTTGGTAGTGTTTAACGCCCGCTTTAACTACTTTATGGCACTGCAGGCGGTTTTATGGTAGGGTTTAACACCCGTTTTAACTACTTATGGCACCGTAGGCGGTGACACTGATAATACATGAATGATGATGGAGCACCGGTGGAATGCGATGGCGGGGGAAACCGGAGTACCCGGAGAAAACCCGCCCCAGTGCCGCTTTGGCCACCACAAATCTCACATGCGGTCGCTTGGGATCGAACCCCGGCCGTCTAGGTGAGAGGCGCAGGCGGTGACACTGATGATGGAGCACCGGTGGAATGCGATGGCGGGGGAAACCGGAGAACCCGGAGAAAACCCGCCCCAGCGCCACTTTATCCACCACAAATCTCCCATGCAGTCGCTTGGGTCGTCTAGATGAGAGGCGAGTGGTCTAACCACTCAGCCACGGTGTGGCCAACTACAGCCCTGTCAGAATGCACTATAATACTACATTCCCCAGAAAGCTTTATATAAACGTTTGCAAATTTGAGTCAGAACACAAAAAGGGCCATGCAGGTAAAAAGCATAGACAAGGAAACAGAATTAAAACTGAGCAACTTATCCAAAAGAATTGCATCAAGGTCAGCATGATCCGAAAGGATAAATAGATGTCAGTTGCCAGAATAGATAAGCTATGCAGAGTAGAACAGCCTATGTGGAAGCCATTGTTCCATGAGGAATAAATTGCCTCACTCCAACCAGAAGTGCAGTCTGTGAGCAAGAAGATGTTCAAAGATCTGACAAGTGTTTCCAGGCACTGGGTAAAATTGTAGTGTGCAAAAAGTAATTATAACAATGGAGAAGCTACTCTTGCCAAGAAGGTGGCAGCTGCCGAAGCATCACATAGGAAATCTCATTGCCTGCGGAGGTGGATTTGTCAGCAGATAAGCATTGATACTGCAGGTCTGCTGTTCTAACCTCTGATTAATTGAGGCAGAATGTCTTTCAAACACTTTGCCAAATTTACTATTTTCAATTTCCAGTCTTTCAAGTAGTTATGAATTGAAACTACTATTTTGCATTTCAAATTTTCATGTTTTATATTTGAAATTACTATTTTGCATTTCTAATTTTTCATCTAGTTTTGTAGTGAAAACACTCTTTTGCATTTCAAATTTTTTATCTAGGTTTGTAATAATAGTAATGAATTGAGAGAAATAGATTGTGAAGTTCAGTTCATAGTAATGTACTGCAAGTCATTTTACACAAGGCTTCATCAAATATGTTACTTACTCAGCAGAACTGGTATCATAGGATCTGTCCTACATCATTAGCTGTGACTACCAGATTCAGGTGAGTTATTTGTGGTGGTCAGCTTCTTCTCCTTTGGTGGGGGTTGACAAACGTGAACAGAAAACTTCCCTCTAGCACAAGATCAAAGTTCATTATGGCCATATATATTTTTTTCCAGGTATCCAGTTCTACAGCTTTTTTTACGTTTTAGAAGGTGAATGTAGCTTTCTATTCCATGTTGTTCTTTCTAGAAATGGGCTGAAACTGCTAATTTTTTGGTGCACTTATTTGTTATGTGACCAAAGTTTTCTTTCAGTCTGACTCCTATAGTCCTTTCTGTCCTGCCAATTTATATTTTGTCACAGTTTCAGTATATGCCTGGTTTTTTGTAGTTTATTTTTGTTTAACTTGCTGGAATTGAGATTTTTGATACTGAATTAATTCTGGGGAATTAAAACTATATTACATCAATACTAAAAACCTTCTGGAAGTTTTGGGTAGCCAATGGTTGGAACATAATCTTTTTGAACCCCTTTTTATCTTTCACCAGTTTCAGATTGGTCATTTCAGCAATATAGTTTTTCTTTTAATTCTCTGTAGTTTTGTCTTCACCATTTCTTTAGGAAATCCATTACTTTTTGCTATGTCTATAATGTGATTAAGCTCTTCATCGTATTCTGATTTTTCCAGTGGGATTTTTACTAGTCTATTGAGCAAGCTGTTAAATGCAGCATGTTGATGTGCTTTTGGGTTGAAACTATTTGTTTTTGTGTAATAATCCATTTGGGTTTCCTTCCTGTAAATTCCAAATTTTAATTTTCCATTGTTTTTCATAATTTTGATATCTAAGAATGCATATGTATTGTTTGTTTTCTAATTCCATTCTAGACTTCACTTTCACTTTTGGTTCCTATTGGTCGAGTCATTTAAGCTTATCTATTGATTTTCCATTAACTATGGCAAACACACTGTCAGCGTATCTGTACCACACTTTGAAGATGTGCAGGAAGGATCTAGTAATATGTGTTTCAAAAAAACTCATATGTGGTTTTGCTATAAATGGAGACAATGGGCTACCCATAGTCAGACCTGTATTCTGTTGTAGAATTTATTTTGGAAACTGAAGTGCGATTGATCAATGCAGGTTAAGGTGAGTTTTTGGAAATCTCCAATCATTTCTGGAGTTTAACCAGTCAGTCAGATGTTATGTTAGTTTTTCAATTGGAATGCTTGCAAAAAGTAATTTTACGCCAAAGGTCACATGGAGAAACTTTGTAATCTTGAACATTCTGTATTAGTTCTAGTGAATTTTTCAGCTGTTGGCTCTCAAAGTTTGGGAAAACTGTTGAATGTTTTAACTACCTATTATGCCAAATATTATGTGGGCTATTTATCTTGTTTATGCTTGGGGGCATTTCATTTCCTGGTTTGTGGGTTTTTGGAAGCCCATGTATTGTGGCTATTGCAGGATTGTTTGATTTTAATTGGGACCAGTCTGATTTTTTTAATTACTATGGATTGGGATATGATTTCATTTAAAATAAGAACTGAAGCTTTCCTGGCAGCATATTCATTCAAGAAGATTTTGAAGAAATGATTTCATTTATTTGGTTTATGCATTTGTTTAGTGGGTCTCATGGTAAATCTGAATTCTGGATTGTTTAACAATTTTTTCCATGTTGGTGATATATTCAGAGGTGTTTAGAATGATGGTGTTTCCTTTGTCTGCTTTTTTTTTTGCCTCCTTGTGAGCTTGGAAGACAAGAAAGTATGCACCTTGTAACTGGCAAAGCAGAGAGAGGGTCATGCTTCAGTTGCTGCATGGTTTACTGAGGAAGGAGCCAAATAGATGGCATCTTCATCTAATTACCTAAAAGTCTGTGGATTTGGTGCCTAATAAAGCAGACTATGGGACAAGACATACCCATGTCAAACTGAAGTTTGAAGAAAGCTTCCTTTGATATCCACTGTAAGAGGAACCTACAACAAAGACCAGTAACATTGTATGTGCAATGGGTACAAGTAACACCTGCAAAATGACACAGTTCTTTTTCCTCCATCTGAAAAGGGAGCAAACCTTAAAATATGAAGGATTTTAATTTATGCTTGTAGTAGTTTGAATGTGCTTTTAGGTAGCCACCACTTTTCTGTTCAGGATGTTCAGCGACAAGGCCATACTTAACAGGGATGGGTCGTTTCTGAACACTAACAGTCAAATTATTATGGTCATACAAGAATTCCTTTATCACCATGCAGAAGAACCATGACAACATTCAAGTTTAATGTATAAGTAAATTAATTTAATATATTTATACATAACCCATTTCCTAAATTTCAAATTATATGGGACTCTCTGGAATGAGCCTTTTTTCCAAGACATACGGTAACCCTTACAAGATCCTTCAATTTTATGCATAGCAGAATCAGTTATACTTCCAGATTGTCGACTTATACAACAGAAACTTTGGAGCATAGTTGCCAATTGTGTTGTGATATTTAATTTTTAAGATAGCCTCAGTAAATTTATGATCACTGAAATATTGAACTGTAATGGGTAAAAGTGGAATTTTTTGCAAATGTGATGCTGCACAAAATGCCAATGAAACCTTGCATTCTTGAATTTTCATTTTTCATGACCTGTAAATCTTCTTTTAATGTGCTTTGAAAAGGTGATAAAATGTGGAATTGACTCAGAATGCAAAAACTATACTAAAATGAATTTTTGCATTGTAAATGCAAAATGAATAATTTTTCCAGATATCCAGGGATGTTTATGCTGTACTTGCCCTTCATTCTGGAATGCAAGTAATGTGAATTTCCATTCTTCTGTGCATTTTAAAATAAATTAAAATTGCATCCATTGTAAGCTGAAATTTCAACAGTGAAACTATTTCATTTAATTTTGTGTATTTTCTTGTTCTTGTTCTAGTTCTGCATCAGCATATGTTCCCTATTTTCAAAGTCATGACTCACCCCTTTCAATTTATACTATTTTTCTCTGTGCTGCTCAAAACCCATACATTACTATTAATACATTTAAATGTAAGTTTAATTTCAAATCAATGTTACTTCAAAATATATTACCAGTTATCAGAATTAACTGTAATCATTCAACTTTCTTGTATGGATAGGAAAATTGTATTTTGTTTCTCAGCACATTTGGGGTTATTTTTTATGATTTTTGATTTACTATTAATACTTCTCAGTTATTTTGGTGATCTTTTTATGGTGTGCTATTTTAAAATGTTGGTTGTTCGCAAGACGGAATCTACTCTGAAGTTAAATTTTTAATTACTTCATTATGAGGTTAATTCAAATTCAGATCCCAAGTATTCAATGTCATAAAGAGAAAAACTTTATTGTTTTCTCTACATGTACTATGCTTATATGTAGTAGGTAAATAAGGTTTTGTATTCCATCCAAAATTTTGGTGTAGAGTTTTCACCAGAAATATATGTTTTGAAGTACCCTGAATCCAATAAAAGCATTTTTATGTGTGTGTGCATGTGTGTGGACAGCATAACTCAAAAACAAAGAGACCTTTAAATACCATTTTCATATCCCTGAAAGATGCTAAATTAAATACAAAATTTAAGTTTAGTATCTTTCAAGGATGCGACATGAAGATTTTCAAGAAAATCCCCCCCTCCCCAAACCATTCTTTACATGGAATTTGTTTTTTATTTTTTTTTTTTTTTAAAAAAATGGCTCTAACAGTTTAGATTAAAATAGCACATGTTAAAGATATTTACATGACAAATGAAATGTATATCTTGAATTTTCTGGGAATAACCTCTAAAAATCTCTTCATTCTGAATGAATTTTATACAACTGGTAAACCATTACAGATGGACAAAAATTTGGTAAACAAAAAATGTACATCTTGTTAAAATACACAATTTAGGTCATATACATTTCTTTTGTAGAGTTAATAATTTCTGAGGTATTCCTTGTTATTGGCTTCGATTTTAAGCTGCTTAAACTTTTCTCAAATGGGAAGTCATATTTTGTTTCATTTCTATTTTGTTTTACTCCTGGCCATGAAAAGAGAACTAAATTTCAATTGTTTGACATAGCAATTATCTTTTTAAAATATTTAACTATCGCTTTCGCCTAATGTATTAGTTTATTTTCCTTCTACCTAGAAGGAACTAGTAAAACCATTTCTGCTGATGTTTATCTCGATTACTACAATGTAGATAAGGGAATAATTTTTTTTCATGTGAATGGAACACATCAAAAATTTTTATTCATGCACAATGTATCAATAATTATGACACATTTTTACTTACATATTACATTTTCAGTTCTATCAGTCACTCAAATATTATAAAATGTTTTCTTTGTGCTTACTTAACAATAGCTTCACAATTACATCACTGAGTGACACCTCAAACTTCAAGTGATAGCATGAGTTTCAGATTTTCTTTGCTTTGCATCTTTGGTCAGTCAGAATCTCATTGTACTGTAAGATATACATTTACTGTCCATTGTGTAAACAAGTAGGTTTTAAAAATATTGGAAGCTCTTGATGACTAAATTGTAGATGCAGCAGTAAAACACATAGTTTTCACAAGACTTTCATTCACAGAATTTATCAAAATGTTAATCGGATTGCAAATGCAAGCTTGAATAGCTCAGCTCCAAAGTATATTGATTGCTTGTGGAAAATATATACAGGTAAAAATTTGACAGCAGGATACCAACTATTGAATAAATCAAAAGATAGCAAATTATTACCTACATTAATCTCCAGGAAACTATTTGCAGTACTATGCAGCACCAAACTTGAACCCATTACATCGGTGAGCTAACTAATTAGTCAACATTTTATGGTTTGTTATAAATAAATCTCATGAATCATATAATCATAATAATTATTTTCCTTGGAAATTTTGCCATTTTTCAGGCTGGGATATAAATGACATCTTAGCCTGTGTTATGCATATCCTTAATATGCCAGACAAGTGGAAGTGTACAGCTGTCTATTGACATAGCCAGGCAGCTTTAAAAGCTCTTATAGCAGTCAAAATGAGATCTAAGTTTGTGGGATCGCCCAAGAATGTGGAATCGACTTTGTGCTTGTTGTTACATCACCCTTGCTCGGGTTCCTGGGCATGTAGGTATAAGAGGTAATGAGATGGAGGACATGCTTCCTGCGAAGGGAGTGGGTTTTCAGTTTGTAAGACCTGAGCCCTTCTGTGGTGGATCTTTCAGAAGTGCCAAGTTTGAGATAGCTTAAGGCAGGACCCATCTTGAAATGTGGAAAAAGCAAACTATCACCAGACAGGCTCATGATTTTATTCCTGGACTGGGTAGTAAATTTAGTGAGTTTCTTATGAACTTAACAAGAACTAGGCTGAGAACTGTTGCTGGCTGTCTTACTGGCTACTTATGCTCTGAGAAAGCATCTCTATATAATGGGTCTTACACATGACTATATAGGAAGTGTGGGAAAGATTTTAAAACCTCACAGCATACTCTCTGTGAATGTTAAGTATTCACTATGTGTCCCTAGGCTCTTTTTCTGTGGAGCCTGAGGATATAAGAAGGGCTGACATCGAGGATGTAATCCATTTTATATGGATCTTCAGCCTTGAGTCAAGTTACATCATAATCACCATCATTATCAAGAAGTATTATTTAACTCAGCTTACAGTGTATATAAGCACATTCTTCAAACTTCTTTCTGCTTTGGATCTAATGGAGACCCACTACAGCATAATAACTAGTGCACTGGCTTACATTGCTAGAACTGCAGCTGTATCTTGTACCTTGTCTTCTGTGGCACTACATTTTTCTGAACTCTGTATGTTGTAGTGTAGTGTACACATTACTTTGTTGTGATTCGGCAGCATAATTGTCTGAAGATGCTATATATGGGTTCAACATCAGTTGGGAAGCAGAGGCTTTCTGTATCAAAGGTCAATTGTGATGCTGACCACTATTGCTCCCTGCCACAGTGTCTAGTATGGAAGGAGGCAGAGGAAGCAGCTATCATTCAGATAGTTTTTCTAAGGGGACTGTTGAGCCTTCAAGGGAGGATGAATGCACTTTATATAATGTAAAATATACTACATATGCAAGTACTAGATGGGCCAAGCCTCATCCTAGTCACCTGGATTGTTGCAGGTGTGGATTAAATGCTCAAAGAGTATTTACATTGCCACTAGTATTGTTGGGAATATGAACATATGCATGAGTAGCCCTGGTTTGTTACAGGTGTCTGCAATACAAATGAATACATGCAATAATGATCCAAGATGAAAAGGCTTCATGTGTCATTCCCACAGCTTTGAAAATCTACTTGCTGCATATGTGGGGGCTATATAAGGAGAGCACTCAAGGCCAAAGTCAGCTATGACAAGGACTTTGGAAAGAGCATTTGGATTAGAAAGGTAGTTGAAACAGACAACAGCTCAGTGTAGCCAAGAATTGAATCATGAAATAAGACTGTTCTGCAGCAAATGGAACAGGCATTTTTGTTACACTGTGTTGGAAGTGTAAGTGGGAGAGATGAAAACATCACTAGCTGAAATTTCGACCATGAAATCTGGAATGGAGGATAAAATGAAATCTGAAATGGAAGAAAGGAAATCCAGAATGAAAATCATGGGAAATGACATAATGGTAGTGTTTTCTGCAATGGAAAAGATGGAGAAAATGAAGATATTCACCAAAGTCAACAAACAACTGGCTAGCATGGAGAAAGACATTGAACAGCTCTGCAGAAGGATGAAAGACTTTGACCAATGCATTAATATCCTGGAGAACCTCAGGGAATGACTTAATGACCTGGGAAGAATCAATGGCAGTGCCAAGGTACTGAATGCCATGGTGGAAAATATGCTCAATGGAAGGCTTAAGGACTTCAAGGTGGAGGTGCCAGGGCAAAACATATCTCTGCTTGTCAGGCCCCCCAAATACAACATAAGTCAACTTTTGAAGTACTGCGCCAACAATTCACTCCTGTCACTGTTCACAACCAATAATCAGCTTTGGAAGAAGCTGCACAGCTGATAGCCAGGCTCCAAGGATCTGCAGCAGAAATTTTAAGTGTGATTCCAATGTCAGAAGAGTTGTCCAGAGAAATCTAAGCGGCCCTCAAGAAATCATTCAGGAACCAGTGCTTGGCTGCAGTCAGCCCAAGTGATGGCTGTAACAGCTAGGGGAGACAATGAAGGAATTTGCCCTGGCAATTGAATGGTTTGTGAACAAAGCCCTGGTGAATTTCCTGCCTAGTTACATGTACCAGGAAGCTACCTACACCATTGATGGACTGTGCAATGCCAGTGCCTGATATTCAGCCACAATAAGACTATCCATGAGGCATTAATGGTCATATTAAGTATAAAGGTGGCTAAGGTAACAGCTGTCTCCACCTTGAAGACAGGGAGTATCTGATGCGACCCAGAGACAACAAGCATCAAGTAGTGTGTATTGAGGGTGTAGCCAACCAGGACACCTTATGAGGAATTATCTGCAACAAAGCCGACGAGCATAAGTGGCGTGTGTTGAGGGTATGGCCAGCCAGGACCTAGTGAAGGCCAATGCACAGATACACCAGAAGCAGGCAGACAAATGAGTGGCATGGTGAGGAATACATTGGTGCTATCACCACCACCACAAGTGATGCAGCGTGCCTTGAGCAGAAGGGTGGGTGAGACTAATTGCGGATGTACTGTCCAGAAGAGTGCACCACTGCACCATGGTGGAGGAGGAGCGTGCCACAGCTGTCTGCATGATTTAAGCAGTGCTTGCAAATGGATGGGATAATGAGGACCTATGGAGGGAGCAGCCTGAAAAACATTGACTTGGGGGTCATTTCTTAGGGAACTGGCTGGGACTAAACATTGCACCCAGAATAGTGTGTTTAAGTCTAATGGGACTCATTGAAAATCAACAAGGGTGTACTGTTTAGAGTTTGGGAGTCCCCTGATTGGAAGACCCACAAAGAGCAGTTGATCCTCCCTTGGAGTAAGGTCTTAAGTCCTAGAGGAAGTAAAACAGGGACTTCTGGAGGGCATCTTAGACACATCCAAACTATCGACAAGCTCTGACAAGTATTTAGGGAACCAAGATGGCGGCGAGTAACAAGAAAATTATGCAGTGCTATACAAATAACAGACAAATTAGTGAATTTAATGTTTGTGAAGGAGATAATATAGTGATAAATGGTGAAGACATACCTAAATGTAATGGTACAAGTGAAGGTAATGTAATACTGAATACAGAAGAGCTGTATTTAAGAAAACTAGGTGGGAGTCGAACATGTGCTACTTGTGAAAGTGCCGCGTCCCTACAAAAGATAATTGCAATCCTGAAAAAGGACCTGGACAAAGCCAATGAAGAGAGGTATAGGTTAAGAGAAGAAATTTGCAGCTTAAAACAAGACATAACAATATTGGTAAACACACGGGAAAATGCAGACCAGAAATTTGAAAACGTGCCTACGGAACGTAGCAATGAAAACGGACCAAATCACTGGACCGTTGTACAGGAAAGGAAAAATATTACTAATAAAAGAATCCAAGGTAAACAGGCGCAAGTGAACAATAAAATTACGCTAAGAAATAAATATTTACCGCTGCAACAGAGTACGCCAGAACCTAACCTCCAAAATAATGAAAGTGAAGTAAAAAGTGTTTCAGAGGAATCTGAAGATTCTAGTGAAGGTAAGGACGCCCCTCCTGCTGAGTTATATGAAAGGAAAACAGCGATAATTATGGGGGACTCCATGGTGCGACATGTTGGGAAATATATAGGTGCTGACGCCATAGTATACTGCTATCCAGGATCCAGAATTCAGCATCTTGAAAGGAAGCTAAAAGAAAACAGGGATGACCCGGATATTGTAATATTGCACTCGGGTACAAATAATTTAGACTCATCAAGTTCCCCAAAGGAAATCATGGACAAAATGAACCAAAATCATGGACAAAATGAACCACATTGTGGCAGTGACAAAGGATCTATATCTTAAGGCAAAAGTGTGTGTTAGTGGAGTGTTGCGTAGAAGAGACCAGGACTTACGATATGTGGACGCTGTGAACTCTACACCAGACTGGGTATGCCAACAAAATAACTGTATATTTGTAGATGGTAATGTGTGGATCAGGGAGTATGATATTGGGTGGGATGGCTTGCATTTAAACAGAAAGGGAACTGAGAAATTTGGTAGACTTCTGAATAGGGTGATACATCATATTGGACCAAAAAACTAGATTTTAATTACAGCGGTAGATCAAAAGTAGATAAGTCAATAACAAATGGAATATCTCCTAATATAAATTGCCCCTTTGTGATACCACAGGCTAGTATGTTATTACATGCCAAAAAGGGGATTAAATTATTGCATCAAAATGTACAACACATCAGTAATAAAGTACATAGCATAGAGCTAGTTATGAATGAAGTTAATCCACATGTAGCAATTCTAACTGAACATGGCCTAATGGAAAATAATGTAAATATGTACAAAGTTGAAAACTATAATCTAGCAAGTATATACTGCAGGAAAAATCACAAGGGTGGGGGTGTGGGTATTTATGTTAAAAATGGGGTCATATACAAGGAAATGCCTAAGATTTGTAATATGAGTATTGAAATGGTCATGGAATTGACTGCTATTAAGATATGTTGTGATGAATGTGCCTATGTAATTATAGGAGTGTACAGATCTCCAGGCACCTCAGTGACACATTTTATTGAATCTTTTGAGGGTGTACTAAATAGTGTACTGCAGACCAATGTAAATCTGATTGTATTAGGTGACATAAATATTAACTCGGCTGCTGGAAATAGGGAATATGTACATTTAATGGACTGCTTAAAAACATATGATCTAAAAGATGTGATAAACACTCCAACTAGAGTTACATCCCACTCGTCTACCATTATTGATCATATATTTACCAACATTAAAACTGGGTACTCATCAGAAGTTGGTAACTATCATCTATCAGACCATTATGCACAAATCATTCAAATAGATAACGTCACTGTCAATATGGATGAAAAAAATGGGTTTGTTAGTTACCGTAAAACGCATGATGAAAATATTACTAAACTCAAATATGCACTAGAACATGAAGCATGGCAGACGATGTACTCAGTGGAAGGAGTTAACGCAAAGTGGGAAAGTTTTTACAAAACATTTAACATACATTTTAATGAAGCATGTCCAATTATTACAAAAAGGGAGAATGCTTGTAAAAGTAAAAAGGTGAAGTTAAATGCTGAGGGAGTATGTTTGAGAAATAGAATGAAGGATGCATATGAATGGTACAAATCAACAGGATGGGAACATTACAAAAATAGGTATAAAAAACTGAAAGAAGATTTCCGTAAATATTTAGTTGAAATCCAAACTTTGCAATATAAACACCAATTAGATACTTGCGATAATATTACTAAGGGTGCCTGGAACATCATAAACAAGGTAAAACTAAAACTAAAAAAGAATGAAAATATTGTGATAAATAATCATGGGAAAATTGAGAAAAATCCAGATGTTATATGCAGTATTTTTAATGAACACTTTTTAAATGTTACAGCAGCAAAAACTCCCAAAGCAAACAAGGTTTTGCCAATTGGCAATAAAGCACAAAGCATAAGGGGTAGTATATACTTAAAACCAACTGATGAAAAGGAAGTAATAGAAATTATTAATACATTCGATAATAAACAATCTAGTGGTTGGGATGAAATAACACCTAAATGTTTAAAACAATGTAAAAAAGAAATAACTATGCCATTGGTACATTTGATAAATTACTCTATAGCAAAGGGGGAGTTTCCAAACTGTTTGAAGACAAGTACAGTGCGCCCTATATTTAAAAAAGGAGACAAAACCCAAGTAACAAACTATCGCCCAATCACGTTAACGTCCACATTAGCCAAGCTGTTTGAAAAAATACTACTAGTTAGGATAAACAAGTTTCTAGCTGAAAATAACGTTGTTAGACCTACACAGCATGGTTTTCGAAAGAACCGCTCAACTGTTACTGCCACAACTGAATTTCTTGGAGATATTATAACTAGACTAGAAGATAGGAATAAAGTAGCTGGTATTTTCCTTGACCTTACAAAAGCTTTTGATTGCGTTGACCACAAAATATTACTGCTGAAGTTGAACAACTATGGAATAAGGGGATTGGCAGAACAGTTAATATCATCCTATCTAACTGATCGAGGGCAGTGCATAGAAATTCCAAGTTATAAGGGTAATTGTAAACGCATGCATAAGTCTAAGGAGGGAATTGTGCAATATGGAGTCCCACAGGGTTCGGTGCTTGGGCCTCTACTTTTTATACTATATATTAACGATATTCCTAGTATTTCAAACTCAAAATTGTTGTCTTATGCTGATGACACAACTGTGTTATGTTGGCACACTTCTATAGTTGATCTTGCTGCAAAAATAAAAGTGGATACAACCCAGCTACTGAACTATTTCAACTCCAACAACTTAGGATGTAATACAAGTAAGACTAAAATATTAAATTTTGCAATTTCCCAAAGACAAAGTGAGCAGTTAAAAACCAAAGTAGGTAACGAACATATTGTTGAAAGCGATCAGACCTCTTTTCTGGGCATAGTATTCGACAAACATCTAACATGGGACAGACATATTGAACACGTCTGTAATAAAATTAGTAAAGGAGGATATTTGTTAAGATATTTTTCTAGACATAAAATCCCAAGTATATTACGCACAATTTATTATGGTGTAATATATCCACATTTACTGTATGGTATAGAACTCTGGGGTGGTGCTGCAGCAGTGCATATGAATAAGGTGTTGACACTGCAAAAAAAGTGTATAAGGATAACTTCAAATGTAAGACCTGACCACCCATGCAGAGAGTTATTTATAAAAAATGAAATTCACACTGTTGTATCACTGTATGTATATCGTGTACTACTCCTAATACATGGATCTAAAGACATCACAAGATATTGTGAGGTGCACAAGCACAGTACTAGAAGTCAGAGTAATGTATATAGATCTGTACATACAAAAAAGTTTTCTGACAAAGATCCAATGAATATAGGAGCAACTTTGTATAATAAACTCCCAATAGAATTTAAAACTCTACAAATTAAATCTTTTAAAGCTAAGCTAAAGAAATACCTTGTTAACAAACCTCTGTACAGACTCAATGAACTCTGATCTGAGGTGTGTGTGTGTGAGTGAGTGAGCGAGCGAGTGCGCATGGCAAATGATTACATGTGTGAGTGTGAGAGAGAAAGTGTGTTTGTATGAAATAGCTTTGTAACTAATAATTATACTGTAATACTTATAATGTAATACTGACTGACCATGCTTATAATTTGTATCCTCAAGTATACAGGCAATAAAGAATTATTATTATAATCATGAACTACTTCATAGAAGAACTGCTCTGCCACTTTGGGGTACTGTTGGAGCTACAAAGTGATGAGGGCACAGAGTCAAACCTCTGGATGACCCCTATCCTTCACAGTCACATAGTATAATTGAGCGGCATATCAAGACTCTAGAAGAATACTTGAAAATCATGGCCAATCATCAAACAGAATGTCATGTCAGAATGTTGCTTTTTTTACTGCCTACTATTCTTCAACACACAACACCACCAGGTTGACACCATCCAGCTTAAGTCTTTGGCAGGAAAATTTGTCCACCATGTAACCTAATATTTGGTGGAAAAGCCTGGAATTGACTACATGGAGAATCTACTATACAGACTTCATGACATGTAAGAGATGGTCTGTGAATACAGCGGGTGACCAGATTAAGACCCATTAGTACCAGCAGATCAATAGCCAGGGTATCTAGCAAGGTGATGATCTGGCATGGCTACATTGCTGAACCCAGGCAAAGCGGCATTGCCCCAAGCTTAAAAGAATTGGATTAATAATGTGGTCTACTGCATCCAGAGGCTGGTGGCACACTTAGATCTTCTAGCCCACTATGATGGTGCTGGTCAGGTTGACCAGCCCTGAGGAGGGAGCGTCGACAATGTGCACAAAGAGTGCTTAAGTAGCCACCAGTATTGTTGAAATGTGAACATGTGTAAGCAAACTTTACAACCCTGGTTTGTTGCAGGTGTCTGCCATGCAAATGAACATGTACAATGATGGCCCTTGAAATAAAAAGCCTCTTGTGCCATTCCCGCAGTTCTGGAAATTTACTTTATGCTTATTTGTAGGCTATATAAGGAGAGGGAGTGCTAAGCCAGCAGTGATAGAGGAAGGTTCTGCGGTGAAGGAAGGAAGATCTAAGTCACAATGGGAGTGGACATTACAGTGTATAGAGCAAGAATTGGATGGTTTAGAAAGGTAAAATTGGTGAACAGTAAAAACAATTTTGGAGAGAAGATGACAAACATATTGGTTTTAGCAAGTATTATAACTTTCTTGTTAGTAATTGGAGGAATTGAGGTAAACCCTGGCCCTGCAACTTGGAAAGTAGTGGGTTAGGGGAAATGTGGAGAAGAAGAGAAAATAATGTGAATAACTTCTGGAAGTTGGCAAGGAAAAGATTTGAGGATATAGAAATACAAAAAAATATTTAGTGAGATAGCCGAAAAGATATCTTTAGTTTTCTATATACCAATGAAAGATTCATGGGGAAGGGAAAAGTACATAGATGTGACAAATAAAAAGGAGCGAGAAGGTATTGCATGGCTGAAAGCAGGAGTATGGAGATTAAAAGGTTTAAGGAAAGGTATTCCACAAAATCTATGTCCTATATGTGGCGAAAATAAAGATATGGAACACATTTTATTTAAATGTAAAGCGACTGAAGTTTGGAGAAAAGAGTATATTAATAAGAAATGGTTTAAAATAGATAGAAATGTAGCAGTAGTTGAAATGTTTGAAAAAGACAGTAAGAAGATTGGACAATTCTTATACAGAGTGAAAAATAAATGGGTATGGACAGTAAATAGACAAAATGGTGCAATAAACTAGAATTAATAAACTATTGTAAAATATGAGTATGACCGGTAAAGAGCCAGGGCTGAACACCGGTCATGTTCACCTGTATAAAACTTAGCACAAATAAACAAATATAAGGAGAGAGCAGCCAGGGCAGAAGTAAGTCAGTTGTGTCAGAGACTTTGGTGAGTGCAGTTGGATTAGGAGACAGCTGAGTGCAGCTGAGTAAAGCGAGAAATAAAATTGTTCTGAAGCAATTGAACAGACATTTTTGTTATAATATTAAGTACATTACTTAGCACAGGGTGGTTAAAATGGGACTGACAGGTATTTGAACTCCCTCCACCAGTTCTCTTCAGAAGAGCAGTCTTTTCAATATCCATTCTGTAGTAGATGCTGTGATACAGGTTGCCTAATCCTGGAACTTGGGAAAGGAACATCATTTGTCATTGTTCCTGACATTGCACATGGAAATAAAATCAACTGGGAGAGTTAACAATCCCTTCCTTCCCCTCCCTAAAGGGGGAAAGTTGATGATAGGCAAGGTTGACCATATAACTTATGGTTTGTCTATTTCCATACCTACTACATAAACTTTTAATATACAGGTTTGCTGCCACCTTTTCATACTAGGCTATTGCACTATATAAAAAAGTACAAGATATGCAATATTGACATAAATGCTTTTATTTTGCACAAAAAATATATGTAATATATAAATATACTTTATACTCAGTGATCAACAAACTATTATAATCATTTTCAAAAATACTGTGTAACGAATTATACATACATGTTTCTAGAAATTAAAATGACTTAGACTCACCTGGAAAAATGAAAAACAGCTGGATACCAATACAATTGAAAAGGAATTTAAAATGGCGCTTCAGTTTTTTTCATTTTCCAAGAAACAAAAAATATATACTACATATTTTATATTTTTCTAAAATATATGTTCATTCTAATAATATGCATTGAATATAGACTTTACAACAGAGCTTCAGCTATGTACCTCTACATTTCTCTTTTTGTTTCTGTTTTTCCTTCCTTTCTATTTTTAGAAATATAACTTTATTAATGATAGGCTGCACACAGTGTAATTAGAATATTTTCATGAATAACAAAACTATAGGCAACCAGAGGCTCAACAAAAATAATATAGCATATAATTCTTTTTGACTAAAATACACCCTAGAGCAGAGAGAGATGACAAGAAATCTACTCCAAGAGAGAAAATACCATCACTTTTAAAGCTATAAACATAATTCATTCCATTTGGCTAGGAATTCAAAGTCTTGGGTGCTTCCCCAATTCTTCTTAGTACCGTTATGCCAATAGTTCCACGTATCTTCCTTAAAAGGTCAATGACCTCAGCAGTACTCATATCTTGAACACTTTCATCATTTACCTGGAAAAAAAAAGTTAAGTTCCAGACTTGCTTTGTAACTTTCAGGAACAATTTCACTCTCTGAAACACTCTTACTCTGTATAAAATCAGATAAACAAAATAGAGTTACTTGCAATAAATAGTGGTCAAAAATTGTTGTGTATCAGCACACTAAGAATTAGTAAATGACATTCAGTACTCCTTTTGATTTATGTTTTAAATTCAATAAAATTTATGAATTACTGGTTACAACATGAGAATTAGTGGCTGAGTCCAAATTCACAGATTATGTACAATTAAGAAATCATATTGTCTCAAAACACACAAATTAAGTCTGATTTAAGGCATATTCAGCTTCAGTATATTGCAATATCCAAAAATTCAAAAATATTACTCTTTGTTTAATATTAATAGTGAGATTTGGTATTATAAGTTTTTAATGCATACTTACAGCATCAGCTATAAGCACAGGAAAGATAAAGGATATTTTTCTGCAAAATAGTGGTAATATTTTAGGCAGAAATTAACAGCATATATTGATTGGTTATACATTAATATTTACCATTAGAACCTGATCTCCAGCTTGTAAGCGGCCATCCTTGGCAGCTACACTATCTTCATATATGGCACTGATATATGTATGCTGGCCGTCACCTCTCAAACTGAAACCTAGCCGACTATTCCAACCACGTGTTAACTCAACCATGAATACCTATAAAACAAAGAACAAATTGAAGTATTATAATAAAAGCAAATACCCATACACAACTTGGGCATCCATTACTGATGCTTGCTCCACTCCATCATCAAAAACAGTGGAGCAAGAGTCAGTAATAGATGTCCAAGTTTGTTCAAAGCAAAAATGTTTTTATTTTTAAGTGCATTTGTAATCAATTCACTAATTTCATTTTCTCACAATGAGTTTATATAAACTCCAATATACCACAATGCAGCTTATTGATTGTTGATTTCTGCCCATATTTAAACTATTATTTCCCAATAACCTCTGACAAATAAGTTTACAAGCATGTGAAAAGTAGACAAGACTCTCAGAAGTGAAGCCAAGGATCAAATTGAACCAAGATTAGAGTTATCCAGGAAATTATAAACAGAGAGAGAGCTGGTTCACATGTTATATATTTCAAATGGTGACCTGCTTCAACATCAATAGATTTCTAACAAGTAGTAAGTACCAAAGAACTTATGTGATTTCCAGTTATGATTTCAGCTAACCATTGCCTAGGAGTTAAATGTAGATGCTGCAATTATGTTCATGTAATGACTAATTAGAAATTACCAAGGGAGATGGCTCCATGGAAATGTGTGAGTCTTGTATTCAAGAGGTCCTGGGTTCAATTTACATTGACTATCACTCTGATGTTGGGCTTTTCATGATTTTCCACAGTCAGTAGTCAAATGTGCTTTCTCATCTACCACAATTTTCTTTCCATTATTTCCATTTCATTCCCATCACATTTTTCAGATGCACTTCTAAATTTTGTTGTGTGGTGGTGCCAGACATGACATGGATGCTTGCTCAAAGGAAAGAGTGTATTCTCTGAGAACACTGGAGGACTGCGTGGTGAAAGGGCCATTCATTATCCTCTATGGGAGCTCTAGTAGCCTGGAACTGTTAGGAACTTCTGCATATCTCTGTGGTCTCTATGCCTTCAGCGTGAAGCCCTCCAGTGGTTCTTTCCCGTTATTCCTTCCTCCTGGGAAAGGGCAGAGGGGGTAGGATTTGGTAGCCACAAAAGATCCATGGAGGTTACAGTGCACGAGGTGTCCCCTCTTCATTGTATACCCTATACTACAGGGTAGTACAGCATATAAAATGGGAGTTATTCCTACATATAACCTCAGGCAGCAGAAACAAACCTAACTTGGAGTTTACCACCAAAAAGGGTGTACCTTTGCAACATGGTTCAATCCTTCAAAATTTGTGGCAGCAATAAATGGTATATGTTTTTTCTATAGGCTAGCAAGGATGTAAACAGTTATTTTGAACATCTGTATTTATTTGAGCATTTTTCTGCTATTTCTGCAAACAATGCTTATGTTGAGAGAGGTTTCTTTGATATCTGCACAGTGAACACATGAAAGGGACAACGCTATATCTGACACAGATTAAGATATGGCTGTATGAAATACAATTATAAAAGCTTCTGTTGTCAAGAATTAAAACATTGAAAAGCTTGATTTTTTGCCTAAGCTCAGACCCCCATAGAAGTGCAACTGATGAGCACAAAGTATTACTTACATTTGATTGAAACAGTTAATTTTGTGAAAATATAAAATTTATTAAGGCCTATTCTGTGTTTTATTTAATTAGATCTTTTACCTGTACATTTGATTTATCTAATGTCCTAATTTTGGAACAGTATGTTCTCTATTTCACGAAAACTATGGGGTAACCCTACATTTATGCAATATAATTATTTTTGGTGAAAACTTCTTTTCTAACTGCAGTTTTTTCATATTTTTAGTTCCTTTACTATGGGTGGTAAAAAGGGAAAACATTGTATTTCACCCAAAAATTTGATGCTGAGATTTCACCAAATGTATTGTGTTTTGAGGCCCCTGAACACTAAAATAGCATTTTTAGGGAAAAAAGTCTCTGTGTATTCCACCTATACTGGAATGTATACATAAATAGTTTAAGTAATAATATTGAGAGGTAGTCCAACAGTGTAAGATGCAATGGTTGGGGGGGAGGGCGGACAACTACCTATTTAAAGTGATGCACAGCACTTACCGATCTAAGTCCAAAATAGACAGCTGTATGCCAGTGCATGTAGATGAAATAGAGGAATCATTAAGGTCTGTATTTTAAACCTGTACTACTATTATAAAGATGGAAACTTTGTATACTTATGTGTACATGAATAGTCTCAAAAATCATTCAACCAATTTCAATTTCTTCTTTTAGCATTGCACAGTCCTATTGTTTCTGGCAGTCATGGGCTATAAAATATTTTTGAATTTCAATTGAAATTACTGAAAGACTAAAAAGAATTTACAAAGCCAATTAACTAGAACATGAACATCATAAAAACATAAAAGATGTTGCAAAGAAGGCTTTGATTTTAAGTTCAACATTGCCATAGAGCTGTTGTTAGTCCACAGAAAATGCATGTAAAAGACAAATGCTGCTATTTCATTCTAAACAGTATATAGTGACAATGCAGTCTTCTGCAGTGGTTTTCACATTCACCATGGTATACGAGTCACCACAGTTGTGACCTTGGAATGCATAAAAAGACATTGCAGTATGACAGAAGGAGGGGACTTTGGAACATGACACATCAACATCTGGTACACCCGAAATTCATCAAGATGCACCTTCGACAAATTTCTAGAAAGTTCGGTGATGCACTTTCTACTTATAAAATGAGGAAGAATTGCTAGTCATATGTTGTGAATTATACCAAGTTGTGAGTGACTGGAGTGTTAGCACACAGTGGTGCATGAGCCATGGAGGGAGTGGAGCCATAAACTGTTTATGCATTGAAATATCAAGTGAATCATTCGCAGCAGTGAATTTAAGACTTTATTTGTAAAAAATTTTTGAGTCAATAAAGACATTTGTTACAATATGGTTTAGCAATGGCAGTGCCATGGCTGAATGGTTTGACTGCTCACCTCTCCCTATGTGGCCTGGGTTCAATCCCAGGGGACATGTGGTATTTGTGATGGACAAAGTGGCATCTGGACAGGTTTTCTCCAAATCCTCTAGTTTCCCCCCCATTCATGCCAGCAATTTCTCCATCATCACCTTCCATTTAGCCTATATATAATATCTATGGCTCTTCTTTCTAATATGTGACACAGGATTTTTTCCAAGTCCAACATGACCGGAATACTTTTTGCTATGATTTCACGAGGGAAAACATTTTCTTATCATAACTTAAGGTTTATAATTCTTTATTTATTTACTTACAGTGCATGTAGCCATTCTAAAGAATGCACTGCAGCCAAATTATCCATTTTGAACCACATAACGCAATGCAGCCAAATCTTTTACTGTCAGTGAATTGCACTAGCTATACAGTTTGTCACTAAATGACTCACTATTGCACTAACTATATAACTATGTACACTGTTTGTCCCTAAATTGCTAGCTATATACACTAAACACTTAACTCACTCGTTAACTAAGTCTAGCATAAACCAAATGAATACTGTTTATCCTTAGCTATGTACATTAAATAGTGAACTCACTTGTTAACATAGCCTAGCCTAAATCTAATCTCAACACCACAAGATACACCTGCCTAATGTCTTCCAAAAGTTCCTGAAAAGGGTCTGCTAAACAATTTTTGGCTTTGGTATGCCACAAAAACTTGCATATGTGAGCATCTAAATGCTTGCGTCGAATGCTGCCACTGGATAGGCGATGCAGTAGAGTTTGCCAGTGAGATTCAAAGAAATATGGTCCCATCTCTAATGGGGTGCATTGCATTCAGAACACAAAATTCTTCTTCTAAGCAGACCTTCATCAAATAATAATTGAAGACAGGACTTTGAATCGTTTAACCTACAGATCTGCCTTTTTAATCAGACAAACTATTTCCAAAATATTAGAATCTGTAAGAATGTTGACATAACATGCACCTTCCCTTCTCACACCACAACTAATTCTGCTTGATTGCATCCCTGTGTTTGTAAAGCAATAAAACTTGAGAGAAGTTATGGTCAGGACTTTTCAAAAATGACCAGTTGCTAATTGCTTCCAGATGTTGCTACACAGTTTATTGTGATGATTGGGGATTATTTGCAGAGGTTGGCTGTGATTGTTACAAATGAAGTGCAGGTTGGCTGCTATGCAAGATGTAATATGGCTCACAGTCTTTGGTTGGTTCTGTCTGCTTGTGCATGCACATTGGTGAACCTTTGGATTTAGAAAAAATTCTCGCCGTCTTGCATCATAAGTGGCAAAGAATCACCAATATCTACTACCTCACATTTATACCAGGCAGTGAACTGATCCTACCATCTCTGGATTCCCTATCTGATCCATGGCTCATCTGCTCCTTAACAGGCATGGGCTGTTAAGTCCAGGGGGGTTTAAGTACTCCATTTGAGGAGGGTGAGATGATGATAGAGCAAAACTAAAAGAATCATATCTGCTCATAATGCTTATGCATGTGACACTTACTAATGCCAAAATATTTTCGTAACCTTCATGTAATTTTGCTTTATTTCCTTTGCACTAACGTTTTAATGAAGTTCGTGAGCACAGGATGCTAAATAATTCCTTAAGGAGAGAAGAATTGTGTCCATTTAATATTAGAAGCCAGTGAAACCATATGTTGTAATTAAGAGACAGATGTTAATGAAATGTCATCTTTTTCCTTTTCAGATAAAAACAATGCCCAGTAGTGTAAATATGGATTGTAAGTCATAAGAAAGCACAATTGTGTGATTTTTAAGCCACATTTTATCACAATTTGACTTGAAAAGTCATTATTTCATTTTATTCATCATTTTTATGACATTTTAGTATATTTTTATGAATTTTATGATAATTTTCAATATAAGCTGATCCTAGAAAAAAAATGAGGGGTGCACCAATGTGAGCAAATTTCCACAACTCTACAAGATGAACAATCAGATACAAGTACGTATGAACAAGAATTGTAACCAAATGATCTTGTGAACTTCAATCAATAGATGTAAAACAAAGTTTTTCCATGTACAGGTATGTTTTGA
The DNA here is from genome assembly GCA_030762935.1 of Hymenopus coronatus. NCBI lineage: Eukaryota > Metazoa > Arthropoda > Insecta > Mantodea > Hymenopodidae > Hymenopus > Hymenopus coronatus. The sequence continues at coordinate 91,947,962 of CM060900.1, read as the reverse complement.
CATAATTGTAGGAACTTAAAATTGGTGAATGACTGAAGTTGTATACTGCTATGTTGAATAAGGTAAGTCTTTAAACTGTAAGTACTACAACTAGTTTGTAATTTATAATTATGATACCTATTAGCAAATTAAAGTGACTTTGCCATTTACAACTTTTTCAGATAAAATTTTCAACCACAAACACTGAATATTCCAAGCACATAATAAGAAAACCACAGTATAAAAACACTGATCACTTATAATTGTACTTTGCTATATTAATAGTGGCACTCGTATTCTTATTCTTTCCTTCTTTCTTTGTTTCTTTATTTTTTTCTTCTTATAAATATGCTGTATAAAGTTACAAATTCAAGATATATTTGAAGAATAAAATTAAACTAAATTTTCAAAATAAATCAAATTACTTTTTTTATACTACATTTTAAGGTAAATTTTATTCAGTTTGAGTCATTTTGCCATAAAATAACAGCAATTTGGTGATCATTTTAATGTTTACAGACCATATACATCTGCCCTCTGGTTATAATTAATAACTAAGATTAACATTACTTTTCTCAGTCACAGACTATGTGTCTTTTCCAAACAGGCTGACCTGGAGACCTGGGATTTCAGAATCTTCATATTTACTAAAGATATGGTGCAAAGTTTAAATATTCAACCTACTGTAATTACCTAAAAGAAAAATCATTTGGCTATCCCATTTGATGATTTCTTTTTTATAGTGTTTAATCACCACTTTTATTACAAACAGTACCAAAGGTGATGATGCTGATGATACATGAAATGAAAATGGAGTACCAGTGGAATGCAATGGCAGGGGAAACTGGAGAATCCAAAGAAAGCCTGCTCATGTGCCACTTTATCCAGCATAAATCCCACATGCAGTCGCCTGGGATAACACGGTGGAAGGTGAATGGTCTAATCACTTGGCCATGATGGGGCCTATTTGATGATTGTTTGACTGTCATAAGATCTTATAGGCTCTGCAGCATTTCCAAAACCTGGAAGACTTTCAGAGGGATGTTAAGGAAGTCAGACGTTCTACAGATGTTTCACATCCTTTGTGTGAATATCAGGGCATTTTTCAGTCATTGTACAAAATTGCAATTACAAGGGATAAGAGGGAGAATTAACCATAAAAATCCTCCAGATTATTACACAATGATTTCATAAAGAACATTGGGAGTTAAGTGATATTAATTTATCATCTGAGCTTCAAAAGCTAACTTTGCACAGAGCCAGCTTATGTCAGATATAATGATTATCCCAATTAATGCTCAGTGTAAAACTAACTACTGTATTCATTATGCTAGGTTTCCAAATAACTTTCACTGCAAATGCGATTGATTTTGGAATTTTCTGAAGCACAGAAGACAGAACACAAATGCCACACCAAATAGTGATACAGAGCAAACACATATATGAATAAGTTAAGGAGATTAGGAGTACACTCATATAGCTTGTCTGTTTCAGAAGTTTGATATGAATTATAGTAAATGATCAGTAGAAGAAAAAGTAACAGAAACAATGTAACACATGAGGAAAGGAAAGTTTTCTAATCGTGGCAGTTGTGTTTCAGAAAAAAGGGGTTTATCTTAACTTCTGTAGTCAACCAATGTAATACTTACTATTTCCTCTTTATTACATACTAATGAATAATCTAAGTGTATACTGAAGAAACTCTCCTTAGTACTTTCAGACAAAACTGCACCAGTCCTCAGTTAACTTCTCAATCTATGTTACAAACACAGATGGGAATGCTACAAGCAATTACCTTACATCCATATAACAAAATGGGAAGTTAAAAAATTCATCTGGTAAAATTGTTTCACCACAGAACATCAGATCATGCTTCTATGTTGACAAGCAATTTCACACTAGAATAAGAACTGGATAAGATACTGTGATTATGCCATGCAGCTGTAATCACCACATATGTGTGAACGGCTTGCTTTGGAAGTCATAGCTGATTGTTGCTGTGCATTGTTACACCTGCATGAGTGGACATGTGTGCTGTTGGCAAGTTCGTTTAACATCAAAGACATGTGTTGTTACACCTGCAGTGGTTGCACATATGACTGCTTCTGGAAGTTTTTGCCACATCATTGACAGGTATAAAAGGAGAGAATGAGCCCCCAAATCAGTTTCATGCATTACTAGCTGCCATTGCAGTGAGCTCTGAAAGGAAATTATTCAGCAGAATTGTTGCAAAAGCATTGAATGAAGACATTTATTTGTGAACAGTTTTTCATTTGTAATTAGTGGTAGAAATAAAGAGCTGTTTGTTGAAGTAATAAAGAGAATTTTTGTTACATTGGTGTCAGGAGCAGGAATTCATGTCCTGATGCTGGAGATTATGCAAACACTATTAGCCAAAATTAAGAAGTTAAGACACAAAAATAGAAAATAAGAATGGAGAAGCTGCAGGTAAAATGAAATCCAGAATGGAATAGACATGAAGATGGAATTGGGAATGGAGACAAGAACCTAGCTAATGACTGTGAATTGCATGATGGAGAAGATGAAGACTAAGGTATTAAACAAATTTCACAAACAACTGGCTGGCATGAAAAAGGATATGGAAGACCTTGGGGAAAAGGTGGCAGAGCCTGGTGAAATGATAAAAGACCATGACCAACGATTAATGATCCAGAAGAGTTGACGGAAGTGTCAAAGAACTAAACGCAATGATGGAAAAGTTGCATTTGAAGGTTGAGACAGGATGCAAAACAACATCTGCATGCATCAAACCACCCACTTTCAAAGTCTTCCACCATCAGTTCACTGCCATTGCCACCCACAACCAAAGGTTAGCAGAAGAGGAAGTCACATAACTGCAATAGCAAGCCTCCAGAGATGGGCAGCAGAAGTACTGAATGCAGTTCTGACATCGGCAATGTCCAGAGATATCTGGCAGGCCTGCTTCAGGAACCAACATCTGGCTGCAACAGTCAAGAGAGATAATTCAGGAATTTACCCTCGTCCTACCACCTAGTTACATGCCCAAAAAGCCACATACTCCTTTGCTGAATGTGTGTGATGCCCAGATATGATAGCACCTTAAGCTCAGCAAATATGAGACCTTCCACAAGGCACTAACAGTGCACTAAGGATGGAGGCAGCCATGATAATAGCTGCACCAACCATAAAGAAGGAATATTTGCTATGACAAGAGAGACACAATCACGAAATGATAACCACATTCCAGTGGTGTGTGCTGGGGGCATGGCCAACAACACCTAGCGAGAGACTGTCCACAACAAAAGCCATTCAGCAGGCAGAAGACAATAGAGGGACATGTCGCCAAAACCCCTAGTGATATTCCATGCCCTAGGCAGACGAGTGGATGACCACCTCATTGCAGATGGCTGGGTAAAAGGGAAGCTATGACAGATACTAGTAGACACAGGTGCAGGCGTGACTGTAATCTGACCTAATGTGGCGAAGGGCTTGTCGACACAAACACCCAGTCATCCCTACCAAATAGTGACAGCATCAGGCAACATCTTACCTGTGGAGAAGGAGGCCCTGCTAGAGTTAAACTGGGATGGAGCAGTGAACCTGTGGGTATTTGTTGTGAGGGTGGCTGAGGATGTGATGCTGGGACTGGCTACCTTCGGGAGCCATGAGGTGATGGCAGACTCAGATGGAAGGACCTGTGGCCTGGCTGAGATGAGGTGTTGCTCCAAAGCCCACATGAACATCTTGGAATCTGCAGTATGATCCTGAGGGACAATGTAGTTGTGCTTGGAAGAAATGAGGTGGCGGTGAAGGCCCACCTGGGGGGGGGGGGGGCCAAAAATCAAGGAACCTTGTATTGAATTGGAAAACACCACGAACGGCTTATGCATTGGCTAGGCATTGTTGGGAGAATGTGTTATGAGGCTGTTGAACCCTTTGGACACTGACCAGGGCATCCAGGCTGGGATGGCATTAATGAAGTGTGAACCAACAGCAAGTGTATTGTAATGCAATGGAACCGATCAGCCAACCCTGTCACAGGACCTGGGGCCCTGGCTCAAAAACTTGCTGAAGAGAGCATCTGACCACTTCACAACTGGAGAGGGTCCAGCGTCTACTTAGCCGATACCAGCCTGTCTTCAGTGAAGGGAATGGCAATTATGGCCACACATACACCATAACATCAGCACTTGACACATCCTACCCATCTGGCAACCCCAAAGTCGTGTTCCGCAGGTGGAGGTATGTGACATGCTGGAAGACATAGGATCTAAGGGAATCAATGAAGACTCTGATAACCCTTGGTGCTACCCTGTAATCTTGGTAAAGGACAGTGAGCTACGCTTCTGCATGGACTACGAAGCTGAATGTTATCACCAGAAAGGACTGCTTCCCCTTATTCCACATTGATGACACCCTGGACACACTTGCTTGTGCCCAGTGGTTTTCGACTTTGGAATTAAATTGGATACTGGCAATGGCCTTAGATCCCAGAGACATAAAGAAGATGGCATTCCTGATAAGTCAAGGGCTTTGGCAATTTACAGTTATGCCCTTTGTGCTCTGCAATATGCTAGCCACCTTCCAGCGCTTCAAGGAATTACTGATAAGAGACTTAGAGTGCCTGCCTGCTCTATTTGGATGACATCATCATAAGACCACCACCTTGAGAACTTGACCAGGATACTGCAAAAGCTGCAGACAGGCTAACCTGAAGTTGAATGCGAAAAAGTGCCAAAGTACAAGGAGGTGAACTACTTGGGCCACATAGTCTCAACTGGGTAGCCATGGACACAGAGAAAGCTTGAGCAACGAGAAATTGGCCTTGCCCAAAAGCAGGCCTAAATTTAGGACCTCTGATGCTCCTGGGCAAAAAATAAAAAACATTTGCTGCCCGACCAACTTGCAATACATATTTAAATTTTCACAACATAGAGAATGGTTTCACTAGTTTGGATACTTAAGTATGAGTGGCAAACACCATAAGTGAGTTTATTAAAATTTAAGTAGAAACATTTCAATAGAAAGAACTTACACTAAAGAGGCATCACCCCATATTAGATGTCAAAAGATATACTGTTTAAATAACAAGAGGCTTCCTCCTTGCCCTGTCATTTGCAAACAAGTTTATGAGTTCGTCATAGTCCATTTTCACTGTTAAGTCAGATTCAATTGCAAGAACACCAAAATAACTAAGACGATCCTTCACTTGTGATGTTTTTAAATAATTATTTATGCATCTTAGAGCAGAAAATGATCTCTCAGTTGAGCAGTTGGAAGCAGGAGTGCTCAAGTATATTTGTAGAGCTATGTTTAAGTTTAGGTAAACACTCTCTAGACAGTTATCTTTTAACATCTTGCGCAGCTGTGTAAGAGAGTGCGACGCATTTTCATTCTTTTCTATGTAGCTTTTGAAGTGTAACCATTCAAGTACAAATTCTGAATCTTCAAGATCCGAACTGTAGACTTTCTGAAGTCAGGATGATGCTTCCTGAATTTCAAGTGGGCTAAGCATCTTCAGATTTGTCATAAACAAATGGTTCAATGAATTCCTTGTAGGAAAAAACTCTGTTGTTCAGTTCCTCAACCAATTTATCCAGAATCAAAAGGAAAGACATCTGTAAGTCATCAGAATCATAATTTCCTTCAGAGTCTGAATCAGATTCATCAAAGAAACTTTTCTTTTTCTTAATGCGTTTCTTATCCTGATCAATTGTAGTAATGTAACAAAGAGATTCAAATTTCTTCTGTCCTAGATTCTTGAAAACTTCATATCTCATTTTCATTTCTTCCAAGAAATCAACGAAAGAACTATACAAATTACAAACAGTGGCTACATCCATGTCTGCTGTTTGCAACTGCTTACTTACAACATTGAACCTTTCAAGAATGGAATTCCAAACTACAGTCATAAAAGACGTCTCAAGACTACACAACTTCTTCATCATGCCTTTAGCTTCAGATTTCACCAAAGACTTCTCACTTTCATTCCCTATTATTGACAGCAGTGCTCTAATGATTGCCTCGCCATCTTTGTTAAAGCTTCTGCAAGCTTCTTCTCTAACGCTTCTTGATCTTACAAGTTTTTGCGTGTGTTAATCAATTCTCACTATTGGAATGCATTTCGCTTTGTCTCCACTGTGTGCGCATAGTGTGCAAACTAATTAGCATAGCCAACATGCGACAATTAATATTTCTCTGTGAGCGGCAAATTTAAATGAACTTGACATTTCATTTCAAACTCTTCTCTCTTGGTGTCAAGCCAAGTTTTTACCTGGCTAGAAGCCCGAGAAGAGTTTGAATTAACACGTCGCCAGGAAAGCTTCAGTTCTTATTTTGACATTTCATGTCCAGGCTTTTTTTTTTTTTTTTGTGCAGCTTTCCAGTAATTTTGCCGCCCTGGGCAGTTACCCGGTTTGCCCTGCCATAAATACGGCCCTGCCCAAAAGACAAATGAAAGCTGCGATAATTCCTAGGCTATTCAGCTACTACTGCCAGTTTGTCAAGAGGTTTTTCCAACATCGTGAAACCCCTGACTCATCTGAAGGAAGAGTACCAGTTTTACTTGTCACAAAAGGCAGAGAGCATGTTTTAGGCACTTAAATCAGTACTCCGTAGTGCACTTATTTTAATATTTCCACAACCTGGTAGTGACTTTATTGTGGACACCAATGCTAGCAGCGCCAGCATTGAAGGCATTCTATCCCTGGTCTAGGATGGTTAGAAGTGAGTCATAGCCTACTACAGCAAGATGCTCTCCAAGGCAGCAAATTATCACTGCATTACCCGACAAGAGCTCCTGGTAGTAGTAAAGTTACTGGAGAACTTCCACAAGTATCTGTACAGTCAGCCATTCCAAACTGAAAACTGACTACTCCACCCTCGCCTGGCTGTTGAGCTTCAAGAACCTACAAGGCCAGACAGCTACAAGAGTGTAATTTCACATAAGAACATTGGAAAGGAAGGAGCCACTCTAATGTGGATGCCATGTAATTTGGTGTTGCCTGCAGCTGGATGGAACAGTGCAAGTCTGAGGAGGGAGCAGCTAGAAAACACCAACTTGGGGCCACTCATTAGACTGAGCTGGGAGGATGTTGCACACAGGAGTAGTGTGTAGAAGTCCTACTGGACCCAATGGGACTCAGAACACCAATGAAGGAGTAGCGTTAGGGTATGGGAATCTCCTGATGGGAAGACCCAGAGAGCAGCTGACCCTCCCTCAGAGTAAGGTCCTGGAAGTCCTGAACGAAGTACATGGGGAGACTTCACGTGAACATTTGGAACCTAACCTAACCATCGAGAAGCCCCAACAATGGTACTACTGGCTGAGATTACAGGCAAAAGCTGGGAGGTGATACAACCAAAGTCATGTGTGTGCAGCCTACAGATCAGAGCTGGGGTCGCATTCAGCAGTACAATGTGGGAGCACCTTCTGAATGATAGGCATTGATGTAGTCGAGGCATTTCCTGTGTCAGAAAGGGGCAACAAGTATCTCTTGGTTGCCATGGACTACTTTAAGTGGCCGGAGGTGTACACCATCCCTAATCAGGAGGCCAAGAATATAGCGAACTGCCTCCTGGAAGAACTGTTTTGTCGCTATGGGGTACCATTGGAGATGCCAATGATCAGGGCACCAACTTTAAGTCCAACCTGATGAGAGAAACACTGGAGTGATTTAGAGTGCACAAGATGCACACAACACCTCCACCCACAGTCGGATGGCATCATTGAGTGGTACATCAAGACTCTAGAAGAACATTTGAGGAAAATTGTGACTAGTTACCAAAGAGACTGGGAAGTGAGGGTGCCACTTTTCTTGCAGACCTACTGCTCTTCAATCCACAACACTAGCCAGTTATGTATTTGGCATTGAGCTGGCTGCATCTACCAGGCAACCTGATTTCTGGGACTCCTCCTGGGGCACAACAACCAGCAGTTGACTACATGGAGAATCTAATATACCAGCTTCATGATATGCATGAGATGATGCATCAGTACATCCAGATAGTGAGTGATCGAAGAAAACCCATTAGGACTGGCAAGCCAACACTCAAGATTTCAGCAGGATGGTTTGGTTTTGCTCTATTGCCCTATCAAAGGCAGCTCTAAGCTTTAAAACCATGGCAAGGGCTGTTACCTTGTAGTGAAGAGGATAAATATCATCTACTGCATCCAGAGACTGCCCCAAGGGAAGAGGCTGGTTGTACACCTGGATCATAGAGCCTGTTATGATAGCGTCGGTTGGGATAACCAGCCTTGAGGATGGAGCTGTGATTAGGTCCTGTGGCTGTAATTACCACACATGTGTGCCGCTCTCTTTAGAAGTCATACCCGACTGTTGCCATGCATCGTTACTCCTGCATCAGTGGGCACGTGTGCCATCGGTGAGTTCTTTGATATCAAAGTTACGAATGCTACATCTGTGTGAGTGGACACATGTGCTGTTGGCAAGTTCCTTAACATTGAAGCCACACATTGTTACACCTGCAGTGTTTTGCACATGTGACTGCTTCTGGAAGTTTATTGCTCCATCAACTATAAAAGTAGAGACTGAGCCCCACAGAAAGATCAGATCAGTTTTGACTGGAAATTCAAAGCAAGCATTAGCAGCTACTGCTATAAATGGCTGTAAAGATTTTCAAAACATACCACATGTAGAAGGCATTTTCATGACAAATAAAATGCATATATTGGAATGATCCTCTTGATCCTTTTGGAAGGAAATTGACATAAACTTGTATAACTGGAAACATTTAAAGAATAAACTACATCATACTACACAAAAATTTTAGAGTTCTTAAAAACACAACATTTATTGCAAATAACTTTTTTGTGCCATCAGCAATTCTGAGATATCCATTATTCATGGCTCAAATTGTTCAATACTGATTCATTCCTTTAAATTGTTGTTGATTTTCAGTTGAATCTTGGGATGTAGTAATTGGAAAGACTATGCAATTTTTAAGGCCAGCTTACGGTATCCACTTCTAAAACATTTGACTAACGCTATTCCCTTTGTAATGAAATGTGTAATGCAGCTATTACACTCTATCTTGACTAAAATGAGGTAGATAGGAAAATATACTTTTATAAGAATAATTTGTATGCTCCATAATGAGCTATTGGGGATAGGGAACATGTGAATATATCACCTAAAATTTTTTTTGTGTTGGAAATTGGAGAAGGTAGTGTTCAGTTAATTACAATAAATATTTACGTAGATATGCACATACAATCATTAAGATTTTTTTTATATTATGTATCTGTGTAATTATAGTTGCGAATAATTAATCATGTAATGTTTCATATCAAGATATACCCAGCTCCAGGGTGCTCCATTTGTGTTCTATTGCTTACGGTACATTGAATTCATAGTATTTTGCTGTTCTCATAAACCAATATAAAGCAAATGCAAAGCCATGACAATGAAGGACACCTAGTTGCCTTGCCATGTTGTATATAATAGCAAGTTTGTATTTTTCCCCAGCTTTTCAACTGAATGGGAGAAAATCTATAAGACAAAGCATGAAAAGCGATTAAAGAACTTTGATATAATAATGGAAGAAAATAAACTATAGGCTTGTCAAACCACCACAATAGGAAAACGTGACTTCCAATTTCAGTTTCTCATCAGACTCAGACAGCTGGCTCTAGATGATCATGCAGAAAAATTCCTGTGAAACATACTCTAGGACCTAAAATACAAAGCTTAAGAGTCAAGTTCTACTTATTTCTTAGTTTATTTTTTCAAGCTTCGTTGTGTGGTATCCCACTCTTAATTTGACTAATATACTTTTTCTTTAAAAAAAAAAAAAAAGCAATTTATGTATAATTTTAACCATGCACTTTTCCTAAATCACTGCACATGGTAAACATTAATAATTTAAATGTATAACACAATTTACTTAAGCCTTTTGCTGCAAAAGTGTATTGTATGCCAACCACTCTTAACTGGAATTACTCTACTACATTTGTTATGAGTGCAAAAATTTACCTGTACTCAAGATGGAATTTCTACAATAAAACTTCTTAGTGCAGATATATGTTGGAAGCCTAAGAGTTATTTCACAATATGAAATACACTGTTTTCAGTAAGTGACATATGGCAACTTGCCACAGCTGGCTGAAAAATTCTGTATAGGTAAATGACAGTGCAAACTTTTCAGTTAATCTCTCAAGAACGTGAAACTTATCTTAACTCTTGAATGGAAGATGCAGACTATGATATATTTTATATTTACTTAAAATTATTGATCAGCATTGTTATCACCCTACATACCTAGGCAGATCAGTAAATTAGCCAACTAGCTTTCCAAACAAGCAAAAGGAGGAAGTTTTAAATAGGCAATCTACTGTCTTTAATACTATGGATTGTTACTTTTATGACAACGCATTAACCAATATTTTAATAAGGCATAGTAAAAATGAAGATTAGCAAAATATTTTTCTTTTTCTTACCTGTTCTTGTTCATTTGTTTTTGAGTCTCCATGAACTTTGGTGTCACTAACTGTTGTGTTGATTCTGCTTCCTATTTCTTCTACTTCATCCTTCTCGGGTGTAAACAGAACTCCTTTCCACTTGAGTAAACCCCTTGTTCCTCCAGGTTCAGTCTGAGAGCTGAAGATCTTTCTTGGAATGTCTTGGTCAGAGGCATGACCAGTTAATTCTTCGGAGCCTTGTTTTACTATGTTCTGGCCATTTGGTAAGCAACATGCTGGATTAGCTGACTGGTAAGCTGGATTTTTATAACTGAACTCTGTAGAGGTACTAGAAGTTGACGACAGGTTCTTTAATGGTGGCATACTCATAGGTTCTAAAGGAAGGCAACCATCACTATTATTGATACTGCCAGTCCTGAAGTCTTCACTACTATTACTTGTAGTATAGTATTGTGAGATACTTCCTAATGTTATGCTAGTAGTATCACTGGTGGGATCAAATGAGTCTGTATCTTCACTTCCAGCAGCCAGAGATGAGAATGTAAATTTGTGTTTCCTACAAGCACCTGGCATATTACCACCACCAGCTTGCACATCCAGGAAGTTTGGGCGCTGAGGCTTTGCACCACTTTCATTTGCACCTTCTATAGCATCTGCAGAGTTTTTGGTGTTTTCTGCCGCACCAGAAACAGTCACATTTGTTTCATATGACAGGAAATTTGGCAAAGAGTAATCTTCACCCACTGATGAGGAATTCAGCTGACTAGATAGTAAGTACTTCTTTGCAGGATCTGCAAATAAAATTGCAAAAATATTAGTATTTCATATTATACTTTTATAAGCTTTCTATGCTTTCACTTTATGCAATGCTCTAACAATGGTTAATAATTAAACTTGGTCCATAGTATGTTGCTTTTGAAAAACTGCATACTTCTTTCTCAAGTTCATGAATAAGTGCAAAGAGCTGGGATTCATCCAATAAATAACTAGAAGGATAAGGGAACAAACTTTTTAAAACACTGCTGTAATAATATGTAAAATTTGGAGATTCTGAAACAGTATTCAGAAAGTCACCATACTTAAACCTTTTTAGCCTACCATACTTGTTAATCTAATAAATACCATATTTCTGGACACATTTTTAAATGTATAAATAAAATTAAATTTCAGTCACTTCAAAATAGTTACTGGCACAATATAAAAATCTTTCCTGCATTTTTGCAGAGCTTAAATTCAAATAAAGACAAATTAAACCATTCTTTTCCCTCATTTTGTGTAAGTGTTTTTTTTCTTTTAGCAGTGTTTAACACCTGTTTCTACTACATATGGGACCACAGACTATGGACATTGATGTGAGGATATATGCAATAAAATACAAGGTGCGATAAAAAAATGGGCATTTTTTTTAATATTTTGTTGCTACACTTGTTCCTGATGTATGACATGCACTCCAAAAGTAATGCATAAAAAACTCTCAAAATTATTTCTTTGCACACAGATGTCTGACATATAGATGTTTTACTTCTCTACATAGTCTCCTCCTTTGTCTAAGCACAGCTGCCATCATTCTACCCACTTCTGATAACCCATTTTGTAGCATTCTTCAGGTAGCTGCTTTAGAGACTGGTAAACTGCAGAACCCAGATGAAAATTGCCTCCCACGAAGACCAAATTTCAATGTGTGAAACAACCAAAAATCACAATGAGCAAGTTCAGGTGAATACGGAGGGTGTCTCAGTGTTGCAATACCATGTTCGAGGAGAAATTGTGTGACAACACAAGCCCTATGGGGTGGGGCTCTGTCTTGATGCAAAATGAAATTTCCCAACAATTCTGGTCAATTTTCCATTGCTTAAGCCTGTTTGAAGACAAATTTGTTCAACAGTCACACAGTAATCATCCATAATAATTTTTTCAACACGTTCCCTGTTTTGATCGGAGCGCATAGCAGATGGCCTCCTATCTCGTTGCAGATCGCTGGTGTACACTCTTCCCTTTTTAGACTTTTCCATCCACCTACTCACATTGCTATAGTCCATAGCTTTATCCCCACACACCAAGACAAGCTCATGATGAATATTTGACCTTTTATACAAAAAAATGTTATGGCTGCATGCTGTTCCTCTCGCAAAAGCTCCATAATTACAAGTATAGAAAACACCACTCGAACAAATGTTTACCACACCTTCATCCCCTCACAGAAACTGATCGACTGGCATACCTACTGCTAGCAGATGGTCTGATCTTGCATTCCCCCTTTCGTTTTACAGCTAAACAACATGTACCATCATCAGTAAAATTTTATGTGTTACTTTTGGAGTGCACCTTATTTGTTTGAATTTTCAGCTGTTTTTAATATTTAGTTTATTGCTGACAATCGAAAATGTTATATGTATTTGAGTGTTTGGTGAATTTTTACTTTCGAAGAAGAGGGATCAAAGAATTTAATCCTTCCCCCTATACTTATTTCCAAAAATCTCAAAACACCTATTTACTTGCTGTGGAATCTTACATAAAATGCATGATGAAATTTAATATTTATATTTTAGATAACTTTATAAATAATATATGAATACCTCTGAATGAACTCAATTTGTTAAAGATTACAATTTATGTTTTATACTTTTTCTTTCCTTTCTTTCTTTTTGTAGAGTTAACCATTTATTAAATTTTGCTTGAAAAATGGAATAAACTGCAGCACCAAATTCAAAAGGTTGGCTGTGGCTAATCTACTATGAGTAATACAAGAGCTTACAATTGATACAAACCTTATAAAGAGGGTCAAGAAGATGCTGCAATTGACGACCACCCTGGATGCCCTAGAACATCAATTACTGATGACAATGTGGAAGAAGTAAAGAAAATGGTTATGAAAGTCGCTGAGTCACCATCAGAGAGATTGCTGATGATGTCAGCATATCCTTTCAGATTTTTTCGGATGTTTTGGGCATGAAATATGCAGAAGCAAACTTTGTCCAAAATTGTTGTACTTCGACCAAAAATGACATCATGTAGACATTGCTCAGGAATTGCTGAATGGAGTCAACAGTGATTCAGAACTTCTAAAGAAGGTGTAAGAGGTGACAAAACAGGGGTACATGGATATGACATTGAAACCAAGGCCCAATCATCCCAATGGAAACTGCCTGAAGAACCAAGACCGAAAATATCTCAAGTTTGATCCATGTGAAGGTTCTCCTCACTGTTTTCTTTGATCACAATGGGATAGTTCATCATGAGTTCCTGCCTATGGTCACTCGGTCAGTAAGGAATACTACCTGGAAGCTATGTGTCATTTGCATAAAGCAATCCAAAGAAAATGACCAGAACTGTGGGAAATTGCATCATAATAAAGCTCTCGCTTACACCTCAATGTTTATTCGTGATTTTTTGGGAAAAAAGAAGAAGAAGAAAAAAGTTAAGTTGCCACAACCACCATATTTGTTGGACATGCCCCCTGCAACTTCTTTCTATTCCTGAGGCTTAAAATAACCATGAAAGGATATCGTTTTGCCACCATTGATGAGATAAAACCAGAATCGCTGAAGGAGTTGAACATTATAATGAAAAGTGAGTTCCAGAAATGCTTCCAAGATTGGAAAAAGTGCTGGCTGCTCCAACCCTTCTTTCTTTCTTTCTTTCTTCTGCTTTTATACTGCCTTTTTGCATGTTCAACAGCACCATCTATTATTTAGTTACAGAAGTTGTTACTGTGACAATGCCGTCCATGTGCTGCTAATCTCAGGTTTGACTAGGTATGCGAGTAGGAAGAGAGAGAGAGAGAGAGAGAGAGAGAGAGAGAGAGAGAGAGAGAGAGAGAGAGGGAGGGAGGGAGGGAGGGAGGGAGAGACAGAGAGAGAGACTGACTTTACAATGTGTAAAAACAGCAGCATGACAGTAACTGGAGGCTTTGGTACGTGACACATCTGGTACATGCTAGATTATTCTATAGTTTTGGCTTCCACAATTTTCCAGAATGTTCTGTGATGTTGTTTCTAGCTTTAAAAATGAAGGAAGTGGCTGTTTATAGTGAATTGTAATGAGATATGAGAGACTGAAGTGAAAGCATGCAGTAGCATGCTAGCTGTCAACTGTCTGTGTGTTGAAGTGTCAGAAAATTATTTGCAGCAGTGAATTAAAGACAGGAAAAATAATTTTTAAATCAACAAAGACATTTGTTACACTATACACTGTTTACCCTCAAATGATGTAAGGAATATAATTTGCATTATGGGTAGAGAGTTATGAGACTGTTGATATTTCATTCCTTGGCCCAAATCTTTTATTTTCTATTACATTTCACGCATGTCACACCTTACTTCAATTAGCTGTTGATGAGTTACTTTTAAAACTTTGCTTTCTTGTACCCTTTGTTAAATACTTTTGTTATTCCTTAATTATTTTCAGTTTAACCGTTACCTATTGTGATCATAATTTCAGCCTGATAGGTACACTTTATTTAGAAATTAGTGTAATGATTGAAGACATAAGAGTAGGATAGTATGAGTGTTTAACAATGATAATGACCAACTCTTAACATACCTGACCTAATTGTTCATTTGTGTAATGATCCAAACTTGATATTTTTGTCTGCTAGCTCAAAAATGAAGACAGTTAAAAACTAAACTTGGTGTTTAACTTTAGTATCTTCCAAGAATGTGAGACAATGATTTTCAAGAAAATACCCCCATCACAAACTACCCTTTACATGAACAAATTTTTGAAAATGTTTTTCTCAAAAATGGCTCTAACAATTTTGATTCAAATACCATATATTAAACTTATTTACATCACAAATAAACTGTACATTTTGAATTTTCTGGGAATCATCCCTAAAGACCTCTTTATTCTGGATGAGTTTTGCAGAATTTTGCACAATGGTTAAACCATAAGAGATAGACAAAAATTTACTGTACAAAAAATGTAGATAGCGTTAAAACATACAATTTATGTCATATGCATTTTTTATGTAGAGCTGGCTGTTTCTGAGATATTCCATGTTATTGGTTTCAATTTTGAGCAACTTAAACATTTCTTAAACTGTAAGTGATGTTTCGTTTCATCTCTCTTGTTTTACTGCAGGCCATGCAAAGTAATCAAACTTCAATTGTTTCACATGGGACCAGCTTTTAAAAGATTTAACAATTGATTTAGCCTAGTATACTCTCTTATGTTCCCTCTACTTACAAGGAAGGAAGTAAGTAATAAGGCAATTTCTGCTAATGTTTGTCTTGATTAGCATGGCATAGATAAAAGAATAATCTTTTGTAAGGAAAGTTGCTTGTGTAATAGCTAGAGAAACCCATGTGAATGGAACACAAATGTTTTTGAGAACCATTTGCCTCATTTGACATGCAAGGCTTCTTTCATTGCTTCATGTGACTTGGTCTGTATCTCTGTTAATAGACTATGCTTCCAGGTTAGGTATGGTTTTTCAGATTACTGCTCGTTACATGGGAACAGTTGCTTTTGCTCTCACAGGATCAGCTTCAACAGTTGTTCTTGATACCAACTCTATGTCACAAATAAGACTGATAAAACACTTTTATCTATGTCACAAATAAGACTGATTAAAACACTTTTATTTAACACATGTATTGTTTGGTAGAGATTCAGACATTTCTATTGTGTGCAATGGCAGGCTTGGTCTGTTCTTATCTATTGTATTTATGATGTGGTTGCTCTTATATTGTTATATACTGTTTATTTCAAGCTAGTATATGGACAAAATTAAACTATTTGTGGTAATTTCCTAAAATGATGCAAAAAGTGCCTGATGTGAGACTTTCACTTGATTTTCTCTACCCCTTTTATCATTTATTAATGGGTATACCAACTATTCTTAGGATGACTTTTCTATTTACTTCATTTTAACTGAGATAAATCTTTGCAGAAATAGCTATGTTACAAATTTCCTTACAGATCCCGGTTAAACTTGTCAATTGGAAAGTATTTGCTTTCAAGAACTGCAAATATATATATATATATATTTAAAAATTTGATGTATTCCATTCACATAACTTGCTCTAGCTGTTCCACATACAAAAGATTACTCTTTTATCTACATCATGCTAATCAAGATAAACATTAGCAGAAATGGTCTTATTACTTGCTTTCTTGAAAGTAGAAGGGAAATAAGTGAATACTTTAGACTAAAGTGACAGACAAATCTTTTAAAAGCTGGTCATTATGAAAAACAATTGTGGTTCGGTTCGCTACGCATGGTTCCATTTGAGAAAAGTTAAGTAGTTTAAAACTGAAACAAATAACAAGCAATATCATGAAAATGGTCAGTTCTACAAGAAAGACATATACGAGTTAAATTATGTGTTTTAATGAGATCTACATTTTTTGTTTGGTAAGTTATTGTCTATCTCTTATAGTTTAACCATTATGCAGAATTTTGCAAAACTCACCCACAATAAAGAGACTTCGGAGACTATTCCCAGAAAACTCAAAATATACATTTTTTTTTTAAAATGTCTTTAATATATGACATTTTAATTAAAATCTTTAGTCATTTTTGAGAAAAACAAAATTTTCAAAAATTTTTCCATGTAAAGGTTAGTTTGAGGGGGGATTATCTTGAAAATCTTCATGTCACGTCCCTGAAAGATACTAAACTTAAATACCAAGTTTAGTATTTAACAGTCTTTTTGCTTTTGAGATGTATGCAAGCATGCACGCACCCAGACCTTTCTCTAAAAATGATTTTTTCGGACTCAGGGGTCCTGAAAACATAATATTTCTGGTGAAATTTTGACATACCTTCCCTAGCTACTACATACATTGTATGTACATAGGTGCTAAAGAAAGTAAAAATGTATTATCTAGAATTTTTTTTAATTATTTACCCTTATTTTTGCAAATGTTTAAATGAAAAACCATATCATCAGTCTTATTATAAGTACCGGAAAGTTAAAATGATACAAAATCCTACTAATTTAACATACATAGGATTTAAAGATTTTAATATTATGAAACGAACAGTTTAAAAGAAAAGGTACAAACAGCTTGAAAAAATAGTTCCAGGAAAATGACTTTTAAGTTGTACTTTAGTTATTTTTCTCTTACAGGATTCCTTCTCCAGAATCTGGAGTTCCAGCAGTATCATCATCATCATCATCCTCATCATCATCTCCTCTTTCTCCCTTCTTGTTTCATACTCTATCTTGCTTTCTTATATAAACCCTATGCCTCCAGTTAGGTAAATATTTAGAACTTAGCTGGGGCTTTTGTCAAGTTTGTGAGTTAACATATTATTTTTCCAGATGTTAACCCTTTTCAAATGCTATGCATACTATATACCTACAAATTAATTGTTCTGCATTCCTACTGCTATGAAATGAATTTTCAGGACTAAATTTACTGCACTTCAATACTAGTTTTGATCCTATTCAAAATCTTGCTCTACAGTCCTCAAAATATAGCACACGACCACCTTTATCACAGTATTTACATTTTAAAATGCATTAACAGCCACTGAGAGTATATTAATATCTAAAGCATCATTTCCATAACACCTTGCGGATTCTTCTGTAGCTTCAAAGTTATGGCAGGAACAGACAATTTCTTTATAACAGAACTACTTTTAGAATAGGCACAATAATACTTTTAGAATCACTGGGGTTGCATTATCCAACCTAAAACTTTGCAACTAATTAGTTATTTCTTTATTTTTATTGTTTTCAGATTGAGCTATATTTATAATGTTTAAACACACTCCTCCCATTCCTCCAGGCCCTCCATGCCTTTTTTGAAAATTTTCATACAAGAACTAAATATATTTAACTGTACAATGAAATTGTAAATGTGTGCAAGCTTTTGGCACAAGGAAACAAATTAAAAACCAGCATAAAAGGTTAGTTTATGGCTGAAAGCATGAAGTATTAATCATAGGCAAGAAAGTACCAAGAATTAAAGCCTAAGAAAATTGTATTACACATCTGTCATTTAGGACCTTTAAATAAATGATGATGATGATAATGGTGTTCAAGGGCGCTCAACTGCCGAGGTCATAAGCGCCCTTACGATTAAAACTTGGCAATAGGCAGTAAGAAAAATACCAAAAAAAAGGAAAAAAACACAAGTAAAAGAGCTAACACAGTTGAAACTGAAGTAACAGAACGGTCCAGCCCTATAAACAGAGCTGGATATAAAACTCCATCTAAAATCAACACATTAAAATTAAAAGAGTTTAAAAAAAAAAAACTGCTATCACACTAAAACGTCAAGATAAAAGAAAGTTTTGCTAAAAATTTAAAAACCCTGTCCACTGCTCTTGGGTCATCTGCCAGGACCTCAGCAAAAGAGGCCGGCATGCCCATAGATGACCGAATGTGTGCCAGGTGACCACACTCCAGCAACACATGACGAACTGTCTGTGCCTCCCCACAGAGCGCACAGACAGGAGCAGGTTCACGTTTAAAAAGGTAACTGTGAGTAAAAATACAGTGGCCAATTCTTAGCCGAGCTAGTACTACCTCCTCCCGGCGGAATAAACGAGAGGAGGTTACCCAGTTGACAGGGAGGTCCTTCACCTCTCGCAGCTTATTACCACGGAGAGCCGACCACTCCGCATGCCAAGTCGAAAAAACGGCTCTCCGTACAGCCACTCTAAAATCTTCTGCTGTTGAATGGGTAATCGTAACACTGGGCGCTGTGACTGCCGATTTCGCTGCCAAATCCGCCGTGTCATTCCCTGGCAAGCCAACGTGTCCAGGAATCCATGCGCACTCCACATTAAAACCAGAAGCGTGCAAAATGTGGAGAACGTCCTGGATGCGCTGCACCAAAGGATGGTAATTGTACAGCTCACGAATGCTCTGAAGGGCACTAAGGGAATCACTAAGAATAAGGCAGTCACCTAATTTTCGACGTCGAATATACAGAAGGGCTTGATAAATAGCATATAGCTCGGCAGAATATATAGATGTGCAACTAGGCAAACCGTAAGTAGAAGTTGCGGTGCCAGTGACAAAGGCACATCCAACACCGTCGGGGCTCTTACTACCATCAGTGTAAATACAAATACGGCCACTGTATTTGGATAAAAATTCTAAAAAGCAACGACGAATACTATCAAGAGGCGTAACAGATTTCCCGTAGAGCGTCATCCCGAGATCGACATGGGAGGTAGCGCATAACCAAGGGGAGTGTATACTCTCTCCCTTGGATAACAGCCGAGGAATGTCAACATGATGCTGGCGTAGAAGCTCACGGAAACGAAAACCTGCTGGCCTGGGGCTCAGAGAGCGGAGGCAGTATCGCTCGTGCAGCTCAGGGGAGAAAAACGCGTGATAAGTTGGATGCCCAGGCATACACTTCAGCCCACAGCCATAATTAGCAAGCAGGACATCACGCCGACAACGCAGAGGAGGTTTTCCCGATTCGGCGTAGAGGCTAACAACTGGGCTCGTTGGAAAAGCTCCAACGGCCACACGGATGCCCTGGTTATGGACTGTGTCTAACCTTCTGAGCACTGAAGGTCGAGCTGAAGAATACACAATGCTGCCATAGTCCAACTTCGAACGAATCACAGCACGATAAAGACGGAGCAATGCCGTCCGATCCGCACCCCAAGACTTGCCACTTAGTATCCGTAAAAGATTTAGAGAACGGTCACATCGTGCTCTAAGCTGTGCTATTTGTGGTGCCCAACAAAGTTTCCGATCGAAGATCAAACCAAGGAATCTCGCCTCGTCTGCGAAAGGAAGTAAATCTGGCCCGAGTCGAAGAGACGGCGGCATTTGCCACTTACGGCGCCAGAAGTTAACGCAGACTGTCTTCTCAGCGGAGAAACGAAAACCGTGTTTCGAGCTCCAAGCATAGAGATTGTCCAAACACCGCTGGAGACGGCGTTCCAAAAACGGTGTACGCTGAGAAGTACAGAAGATGGCAAAGTCGTCCACGAATAAACAGGAAGAGACACCTTGAGGCACACATAGTGATATGGAATTTATCGCAATAGCAAATAGAGTCACGCTGAGTACCGAGCCCTGCGGCACTCCGTTCTCTTGAATAAAATGGTTAGAAAAAACCGAGCCCACCCTCACTCGAAAAACGCGGTCCCGCATAAACTCCTGAATGACCAACGGTAGGCGTCCACGTATGTTCCAGTTGTGCAGAGTACGCAATATTCCCGCCCGCCAACACGTGTCGTAGGCCTTCTCGAGGTCAAAAAATATCCCAACTGTGGGGCTGTTCTTAAGAAACCCGTCCATAATCTGAGTTGACAGAGAGACAAGGTGGTCAGCAGTTGAACGTCGTCGTCGAAAGCCACACTGGATGTTCGTCAGAAGATTGTGGGATTCCAGCCACCACACCAACCGTCCATTGATCATGCGTTCCATCACCTTGCACACGCAACTGGTGAGGGAAATAGGACGGTAACTGGAAGGAAGATGGCGGTCCTTTCCAGCTTTAAGAATGGGTATGATGGTGGCCTCCCGCCACTTGTCTGGAAAAATGCCATCAACCCAGACACGATTATAGACCTCGAGTAGGAAATCTTTGCCATCAGGAGAGAGATGTTGCAACATTTGGACGTGGATACCATCTGGACCTGGTGCTGAGTGTCGTGAAGAGGAGAGTGCATTGTCTAGCTCTGCCAGGGTAAAAAGGCGATTATAATCCTCAAGGTTGCCAGAAAGAAACGAGAATTCTTGAGATTCCACCTGATTCTTAACTGTAAGAAACTCAGGGGAATAATTGCCTGAGCTAGACACCTGAGCGAAAGCACTGCCTAAAGTATTCGCCATGTCAAATGTATCAACAACAGCTCCGGTAGGTGTTTTGAGACCGGCGATGGGCATATGGTTCGGTTTCCCAGCCACACGTCTTAACTTATCCCATACGACAGAGGAAGGTGTATGTCGATTAAAGGAACCCACGAATTTATTCCATGACATCTTTTTGCTATCCTTAATAACCCGCCTAGAATGTGCACGCATCCGTTTATAGTGTATCAGGTTATCCAGTGTAGGAAAACGCTGGAAAACCCGTAGAGCTCGTCTGCGAGCGCGAATAGCATCCCGACAGTCATCGGTCCACCAAGGTACCGGAAATCGACGGCTGTAGCCAGTCGAACGCGGAATGGATTGCTCAGCAGCAGAAAGGATGGTCCCTGTGAGATGTTCGACCAAGTGGTTCACAGAGTCGTGCTCTTCGTAGCTAAATTCAGCCAAGTGGGAGTACAGTTCCCAGCTGGCGTGGTCTAGGCGCCAACTAGGTAAATGGGTGGAACATACAACGGGTGTCAAGACACTAATACGACAAGGAAAGTGGTCACTAGAATGCAAATCCGAGATGATATTCCAGCATAAGGTGACTGCCAGCTGAGGGGAACAAATTGCAATGTCAATGTGTGAAAAACTATGAAATGCGTCAGATAGAAAGGTGGGCTCTCCGGTGTTCAAGAGAGCAAGATTCTGACTATCCAAGAAGTCTTTAAGTAGCGTACCTCTCGCACAAGCCTGAGGAGAGCCCCAAAGAGGGTGATGGGCATTCACGTCGCCTACCAATAAAAAGGGTGGTGGCAACTGCGAAATGAGGTGTTCTAAGTCGCTGTGCGAGAGGTCCGCAGATGGAGGCAAATAGATACTGCAAATGGTGAATGAAGCGGAGGGTAGCTTAATGCTGACAGCAACGGACTGGATTGCAGATTGTATGGGTTGGGTACGGAGTTGGCAAAAATATCATCTCGAATAAGCATCATAGTGCCCCCATGTGCCGGGACACCGTCCTCCGGGGATAAATCACATCGTACGCAGGAGTACTGCCTGATGGTAACGGTGTCCTGTGGACGGAGCTTCGTCTCTTGTAAGCATACAGCCAAGGGTTCATGCTGGCGCAGCAACAAGTCAAGCTCTGGTCGATGTGGTCGAATTCCGCGTATGTTCCAATGGAGGATAACCATTGAGTATATTATGGGATAAGTTTCAAATCGAAAGACGCTTCTGCAGATTGGGATTAGCTGGTCGATTCAATTTGTTCTTCTTAGGCGTTGGGCTAGTACTATTTTCAGGAGCACGATCCTGCCGTTTCCGCACTGTCCCTCTGGCAGTGGCGGCAGAATCCTCCTGGTCCATCTCCTCCACAAGGGAGGTCCCTTTTTCAAGAGCAAATTTCGGTCCGAGTAGTTCGAACCGATTGGATGTGTTGATCGGAGAAGACGGCCGTCGCCGATTCACGCCTTCCTCCCCAGATGACCCTTCAGAGGAGGATACACGTGTGGAGTTGCGTGTACTTTTCTTACCCTTAGATGACTTGGTAATAGATTGCACATTCTCTTTCAAGAAGTCTTGTCGTACATACTTGGTCTTAAACTGTTTTTCCGGGGCAGAAGACGTCGTGAATTTACCAGCTTTAGTTCCCGAGGTCGAGGCTTTCGGTGACAAGTGTGCAGGACTATTCTGTAAGCTGGCGGATTTGGCAGATGTTGATACCAACTTAGGTGTAGGTGCCGAAGGCTTTGGCAGCGCTTGGGCTAAAATAACCTTTTCCGCAATTGTAGCCCCGTTCATATCGCCGGTCTGTGTTGTGATTTCCCGACGCGGTACCGGTTTAGCTGCAACTGAGCTATAGGTACCGGACCTCGGGGCAGAGGGTTGGCGGAGTCGCAGGAGCTTCCGGGCTTCCAAGAAGGACACCTTCTCTTTCACCCGTATCTCCAGGATCGCTCGTTCCTCTGCAAAACGGGGGCAGTCTCGGGAACTAGATGGGTGTTCCCCGTTACAGTTCACACACGATGGAGCTGAAGCACAAGCCCCATCGTGGGAGATGTCACCGCAGTGGACGCAGGTGGACTTGCCGGTACACAACTCACTAGTGTGACCAAAACGTTGGCATTTAAAGCACCTCAGCGGATTGGGTATATAAGGCCTAACTTCGATGACTTCATACCCTGCTCTAATCTTTTGAGGCAGATCAACCCGATCAAAAGTAAGAAACAGGGTACGAGTAGGCAGGAATTCACCGTTGATCTTACGTTGTACCCGATAAACAGCTGAGACACCCTGAGTCGCAAGATTTTCTTGGATCTCCTCAATGGACAAACCGTCCAACGCGCGGGTTGTTACTACACCGCGGGAGGAGTTCAGCGACTTGTGCACCTCGACCTTCACTGGATAGCTGGCTAACATGGTGGCTTTAAGTATCCTTGCAGCTTGCGAGGCGGAGTTGGCTTCGACAAGAAGTGTACCATTGCGAGCTCGAACGCAGGATTTAACCGGACCAGCAATGGCATCGAGACCCTTTTGGATAGTAAAAGGGCTCACCGTAAGGAACTTCTTACCTTCCTCTGTCCTATGAATAACCAAGTAGCGAGGACCACATGACTCGACTACTTCCTTTCCAACGTCTTTATTTGTATTAAGGGGTTTTAGTTTTGGTGCCATAGAAAAAATGGTATAAATTCATCCCCCAGTGCTCCCCACCCACCACGGAGCCCAACGAGGGGTCACCCCACTGGGGTGACAGGGCTACACAGGGGATATAGCGGGCTCGCCGTCCCACTCACCCTGGAGTTCGGTGTAATACCTAGTCCTGGCCGATTGACTAGGGGTGGGTTAGTCCCTAGCCTCCCGTTTAGGCAAATCAGAAACCAAAGCGGTGTATTAGGCTGCGCACCCTCCCCAGTTACTGAAAGACAGAAGCCCAGGCTCAGGTACGCAACCCTCAACCAACCAGGATATTCCTTTTCACCGACACGGGTCTCCACGCACGGCCTACACGTGGGTGGGCATTTTGACCTACTGACTCCCTCACCACTCTGAGGTTGCCCACAGAGGGAGTCAAGGTGGCTCGGGACCCCGGGTGCGCCTAACCCGTACCTACCGTAGTAGGCCCCTGGGGGGGGACCTTTAAATAGGGTTACAGTTCAACAAGCACTTATATTTGGATAAAACACCCTTCAAACCATACAATTAAGCAATAAAATAAAAATTGATATTTTATCCTATTTCAAGGTACCTTCTTCCCTTAAAAGAAAGACAGTGTTGAGCAATTCAAACCATTCATAACAGAGCTTTTGAAATGGCTTATACCCCAAAAAGGTTATTGAAAATAAATTTTGTTCTAAAGATATCTACTGCATTTTAGTGTAGTTTTCCATCTACTGCTTAATACTTACCAATGATACAGGATTGTACAACATTCCTTCTGGATGAATTGGATATTCACAGGCCATTCCCAGCTAATTTAAGATACAAATCTTATTTGTCATGAAAACCTTTAATATAGGTATAGTGCTTTACTCAAAACCATTAAAACAATTTTTGAGAAAATAAAAAAAAATTCAATCTAGCGGGTAGTAGGGAATGGGGGATCTTCTTGAAAGGGTACAGGAAGATTCTGTATCTCTGGATGATACTGATCTATATATCAGTTTGGTATTTATCCAACTTTTATGAGAAGTTAGTTTTCTCCCTCCCTCAATCCCCCTATGTCTGTCTGTCTGTCTATCTGTCTGGGCATGTTCTTTCTTTTTATTCAGGGGGCCTTAAAACCAGTATTTATGGTGAAATCACAATACCAAATTTTTGGGTGAAATGCAATACCTTCTCTATGTACTATGTAGTAGAGAAAGTAAAAATTGTCTGGAAAGCATCACACATCGATTTTACATGGCTATCATTTGTTAAAGTTAAATACTTCAAGCAATTTTACACATGCAAAGTTCAATTATGTATTATTTCAACTCACTTTCTTTTGTATCTCCTGAAGCATCTGGGGTTAAGTTCTTATTTCTCTGGCTTTTCTGTGGCGACAATGAAGAAGTCCCTTGTCCCTCCAGAACTCTACGAAACTTGCTGCCAGTGGAAGCATTAGAATCTACAGGTGACAATTTCTTCACAGCTAAATTTGATAGCATATCCATTGCCTCTTTCCTGAAACACATGAGAAATTTAAGGTCCTGCTGGTATTTCCAAACATTCATGGATACCATTAAGCTGTGCTCTATGCTGTTAAATTTTGACAGACAATATCACAAAGTAACAGCACTTTGCAGAGGTAGTGGATCTGGTTTCTTAATTTGTCTTAAATATCAAACGTATATTGTAAAAATGTACCTTCATAAGTAGAACAATAGATGACTGTAGGCAACTTTAATGAAAATAAAATAATGTAGCTCTACAATCTGAGGGCTTGCTAGTCAAATGCAAACACATCCCCTTTTACAGGGCAGAAAATGGCTGGAGATTATTTTATAAGCTTGTTTCATTTATGCACTCTGGTAATATTTGGCTTCTGAAGAGCTTGTTGTTTTTCACATACTAATGCTGGATTGTAGCCATGGGATTATGATTTTATGGCATTGAAAAATGCTACATTCACACATGTATTTATACTTTTCTAAGTGGAAAGTAAGGAATCATTCAAATAAAAAACAAACTCTCAGATCTGTGCCCTGAATTCAGCCCAGCATAATTATTACTAGAATACTGAGCAGTCACTGTATAATTTGTGGCATAGTATTACTGTTATATTTAGTCACAACATTGTCAATTTTGTTAATCTGGGGTTTTTCAGTTCTGTTAATAATAGATGCAAAATAAATGAATGAATATTGTACTTTTCAGTAAACATTTAAACTTAAAATGATTGGAAATTTCACACACCGAAGCAATTAATCAAATGATGGAAAATAAATTCACGTTAAATACTCATATTGCTCTGCTTAATAATGTGGGGACAATAAGTTCTCCAAACTTTCCTACTTATGCATTTTTTACACTTACACTTTTTTTTCCTAAGGTCCCTGAAAAATGTATAAACAAGTTTTACTGTAATTTTCAGTTTGTAAGCTTATACTTTCCTGTCAAATGTTTTATAGGATACAGAAAAAAAAAAAAAAAAAACAAACAAACAAAATTTAATTATTAGTTTAAATAGTTTAAATTATTAGCAGCAAAACAAAAACTGGAGAAGCACCCAAAAGAGGCTGACAAAATAGGATGTTAAGACTGCACATAATCATTCATGGATGGATTCGCACAAAACATGCATAAAAGCCTTGATGGAGGACATGCAATGAACTATAATAAACAGGAGCAGCTCTTCTGACTCAGAAAAGCTGCAGAGATTGAGGCTATTTACTTTGGCAGAATGCTCTACATTACTTGTATGTTGTCAAAATGAATGTAATCAAGATGTGAGGCAAATTGGTTACTACAATTCATATTTTAAAAGACAAGGATGGAAAAATGGAGAATGTGTGAATGACTTGTTGAGCATCCTCTGCTTAAAGTCAGCAAGGGCTAACTATGTACTTGACAGCAAAGCAACTCACTCAGTGGCAAAGGAAGCTTACCCTATCTCATACAATCATGTTATAAACATAGCTTGCAATAAGAGCCAATATGTTGACATTCCTCAGGTTGTGGTGGGCTTTTGAATGTAAGGTATACTGCCTACTACAGTGCTGCTTCATAACTGTAATGATTGTAATTTTTACAGATGACTTCATGGGAGGGCAACCGAGTTAAATTGGAATCAGAGAAATCCAAGCTTTTGACCATCTTGACTCTGGTGTTCATCAGGGAACTGGCAGAACTGGCAAAACTGGCATAAAAAACAAATATTTATAGCTTGGAGGTGTACCTGTAATTGTGTTCAGCCCCAACCAATCAGACATGGCTTCTTGGCACAAGATGTGCGATAGGTTAACATGCGCTCATTTTCTGAGGTCTGCTCTTGGTGTCGTGTAGCTGTCTTCCATCCAAGCTCAGACCACGCCCAATACTGCTTAACTTTAACTTTCTTGATCTGGTAACAGGCCTATACACAGCTTCCAGCGTGATTTCCTCTGCAGTCCTTCTGGTGTAGTATTGCGATTATCCATCCACATAGTGTCATGCCCAATGCTGCTTAACTTCTTTTAGTACATATCTATTGATAGGTCTTCGTGTAGATCTCTCTGATTCCAATTTAACTCGGTTGCGCTCCCGTGAAGTCAGCAATAACAACCAAAGTCATCAAATAATAATAAAGCTTCAAACCTTTGATTGTGATTTGTAGACAAAATACATGTCTGGAGAGATAACACAAACTATTTTAAATGAGTTTACTGCTGCTTGTTTCAGTGTATTATTGCATAGATGTTAGATTTTTGTAGTTTAGATAGGTTGGGAGAGCAACCACTGGGCATGGATGACAGAGAGTGACAAACATGGCCACAGTGTGATAAGAGTGACCACCAAGCAGTGCCAATGTCAGGTGCATTGACTTTGATGCTATTTTCCTGAATGCATGAAAAGCTGATGTTACCCTTGCACAAAACAGTTCTCACTACTCACAGCCCACATCCTTAGCAAGACCTGTTGCAACTATAGCTAATTATGAGTTCAAGCCTAGCTGTGTGAGCACACACAATTTCATGTTAATCCATTGAACTGGCATGTTATAAACCTTTGAAAATAATAAATCAGAGTATACAGGTGCAGTGTAGTGAACATTATAATTTAGTGATAAGGTACACAGTTGAAGAAGGGGCTTTTATTTGTCTCAAGCCTATTAAGAAATTTAATTGGAAGAGATGTCAGCAATGATTTCATATAAAATTTCCAAATTAGACCACTCCTTCTGAGAGAATAATACACAGAGAAACTAAAAACCACTCAGCACCGGCACTTTGAGCAGAATTTATTAAAATGAGAGGTAAAGCTTTCCTGACAACATATCTACTCTAAATTTTCTAGGGCTTCAAGCCAAGTAAATACATGATTTGACACCAATGTTTCAAAAATATGATCTTTGTCATAGAAAATTAATTGTTGTAGATGGTTTCAGAGACCATTAATGAAGACGTCTTAATCCTGGCTTAATTTTCTATAGCAAAAAGGTGTGATTGTTTGATTTCAGGCATGTTAACATCCAGAATAGTCTTTATGGACTGCCAAAAATCCAAATGCAACATTCCAAGTCCCTCTCAAAAATTAGAGTTTAGTATGCTATCAATGAACCTAGAATTTATTAGTTCTGATGTTTCTGATGAAAATCAACTTGGCAAAATATACAAGACTGGTGGTATTAGCCACATTTTATGCACAATTGAGAGAAAAAGAGCTTTAGTGCATTTTGTGTAAGATAGTGCATGCCTTCTATACATGAGATTTGTTCAATATTTCACTAATGGTAGGAATAGATCCCTAAAATGATCATTGTGAATTTTTTCTTTGGGGAACTCTGAAAGATAGAGTGAATCGAAATAATCCCCATACAATAGACAAATTAAAAGAAAACTTCAAAAAATACTTAGGAACATCTTCAAAAGATATAAGGCAAATTTAGCAGCAGTAGTCACCATTTTCAGAGGATATTGCAATTACCACATTGGAATAAAATATAAAAGCTGTGCAAGCCTCGGAGTCTTGGACCATGCTAAAATAACCTGTAATTGCAATAAAATTATTTTGCATTTATGTATACTTACAGTTTTGCAAGATGTATTGTGAGATTAGAACCAGATGGTTCTATTTACATTTTTTGCACTTTTTTATTTTTTTACATTTAATGGTTCTGAACAATGATTTCTATCATCATTCAGTGTTTTGTCAATAATGGTTATCATCTCTGAGTATTATGCAGGTAAATTTGAATCTATTTACATAATGTTGGTAAAACTGAGAACCAGAGGGTTTTATCCACTTTTGTTTCCTTTCTCATTTTTTTATTGCTCTGATTGTGTTATGATTTGATTGCATAAAATGGAAATGGAAAGTGTTGAATGTAGTAGTAGTGAAACAGAATATAAGACTCAAAAGAATCAAAATACTGGAAGTGGTACACAGTGAAGCATAATTACACAATGGAAAAATGAGTCGAATTTACACTTGATTTGCTTCACTAAGTAATTAATTACCTGGACTTGTAGAGCGGGTTGTCATGAGCGGGACCCGCTCTAAGTTCATCTATCAGCCACCAGAGAAAGGAGAAGAGTCCACGGAAAATACCAACAACAGGCCGGCCAGTCGAAATCTGTTGATGATGTAGGCAACATACGCCTTCGAAACATGTCCAGGTAATT
Organism: Hymenopus coronatus; assembly: GCA_030762935.1. Classification (NCBI taxonomy): domain Eukaryota; kingdom Metazoa; phylum Arthropoda; class Insecta; order Mantodea; family Hymenopodidae; genus Hymenopus; species Hymenopus coronatus. The sequence goes on along the minus strand of CM060900.1, from coordinate 91,918,533 downwards.
AATTACTTAGTGAAGCAAATCAAGTGTAAATTCGACTCATTTTTCCATTGTAGAATATAAGACTGTCAAAGTACAATGCTCATTTATATGAAAAACTGTCTATGCGACAAGAGAGAAAGAGTGACAGAGAAAAAGGTAAAATGGTGATATGTTTCGACCTTCAAAATGTCACTTCATTACCCAGTGTGAATGCAAGTTTTTTTGTTTTGTTTTTTGTTGTTTTTTTTTTTTTTAAAGAAAGTTGAATGTGTATAATCTTACTGCTCATGCATCAAAGGATAAAAAGGGTTTTTGTGCTGTTTGGCATGAAGCACTTTGAGGTAGATCTGGAAATGACATTGCCAGTGCTGAGGTTAAAATTCTAAGTAAAATACTGTTATGTATCCAGAAGTTAAGGGATATATATATATATATACTTTGGAGTGACAGCTGTGTTCCACAAAATAGAAATCCTCTTATTTCATTTGCTGTAGGTTCTTTTCTTCAAGAAAATGGTCTGATAAGAAAAATTACAATGAAATTCTCAATTCCAGGACATTCTTGTATTCAAGAGGTTGATAATATTCATTTAAATATTGAGAAATCTCTAAAAATATCAGAAGTTTGGTCTTCAGTTTCTCTACTTAGAATTCTCGTCCTTTGCAACAGAAGATCGCCTTTAAGTTCTTCAGTTGACAGCCTCTGATTTTCACAATTACCACACTCAGAGTAAAATGTTTAATTACAGTTAAGTTCTATACATGCAGGTTCAATTTCTTGCTGATGATCCCTTTAATATTTATTATAAGACGTTCCATGATGATCAGGCATGGAACAGAATTGACTGATCTGAAGTAGAAACTTTAAAACACTGACAAGCAGCATTCCCGACTACCAAAAGCAAAAGTTTCAGCTCCAGGGAAAAGTTTTATCAAAGGAGAAGGTTGCAGACATCTAATCCATGATGAAATGGATGCATACTGTTGATGTAGAGTTTTCCAAAAAATTTTAAAAGAAAGAACCATATGGTTGTACAGTCTTTAGTTACATTCCGAACCACAAGGTTCTATCTGTGTGCAAAATATTTTAAATTGGTAATATATCATAATACTTCAAAATCTTCTCGGGCTTCTAGCCAGGTAAAAACTTGGCTTGACACCAACGTTTCGAAGAAGTGCATCTTCCTCGTCTTCAGGGTGAACTGATGGTTTGAGCTTGCGGAGACTGGTATTTATAAGAGCTGGGATGAAGCTAACATCTGATTGGTTCGCGAGATATTATGGCCTGGTATTTAACATGGCTGAGACATGGGCACGGACTTCGTAGAAAACTATTTATAGCAGTTATTCGGCTAATGTTTTGTATTTGAGCACGCACCTGCTAGAAAATAAGTCTTGGAAGACTGCAGGTACAGGGTTAGGTGTTAAGGCTCTTTATCATCGGTGTCCATGCTGAACTTAATTGTAGGCCAGAATCGCGATTTAGATTATTTGTTTCAGATGAGATGGCTAAAGCTTCTTTTGCTCTCCTTTCCCAGTAGTTCGAACACTTTGCCACTATCTTGGTGTTAGTAAAGTTAGCTCTGTGGCTCTGTTCTATACAATGTTCAGCCAGTCCAGATTTTTCGGGTTGCATAAGCCTTATTGATCTTTGGTGTTCAGAAACGCGTGTGGCAATAGTGCGCCCTGTTTGGCCAATGTACACTGCGCTGCATTCGCAAGGAATGTGGTAGACACCAGGTACTCTGAGAGCTAAATTATCTTTAACTGGCCTGACCAAATTTTTGATTTTAGGTGGTGGCTTATGGATGGTTTTGACATTATATTTGTAGAGTAGTCTACTAATCTTTCCCGAAAAATTGCCGGTAAACGGTATATAGGCTATGGCGGCTGGCTTGTCTTTTTGTTGAGTGTTCTTGCTGGGGTTTCTTTTTCGTCCGGCTCTTTTCAGCGCTGATGTGATGTCCTTGACTGAATATCCATTTTGTTGGAGTGTGAATTTTAGGTGTTGAAATTCCGTTTGCAGATTATCTGGGTCTGATACAGAAACTGCTCTATGTGCCAATGTGTTTAGAATGCCCATTCGTTGTGACTTATGGTGGAAGCTGTTTGCGTTGAGATAAAGATCCGTGTGTGTAGGTTTTCGGTAGACGGCATGACCAAGAGTTCCGTCCGCTTTTCTGGTAACCAGAATGTCCAGAAATGGGAGGGAAGCATTTTTCTCAACTTCCATTGTGAACTGTATTTGTGATCTAAGGCTATTTAGGTGTGCAAGAAAATCTGGAAGAGTGTGCAGTCCATGTGGCCAAATTACAAATGTATCATCTACATATCTGTAAAAATGTGTAGGTTTTAATGGGGCTGTGTTAAGTATTTCATGCTCCAGAAACTCCATATAGAAGTTGGCAATAGCTGGTGACAAAGGAGAGCCCATCGCAACACCGTCTGTCTGCTCGTAGTAGGTGTTGCCATACAGAAAATAAGTGGAAGTAAGTGTGTGACTAAACAGTGCAGTAATACCAGGTGGAAAGTGTTCTGACAATAGTTGTATTGTTTCCGCCAGGGGAACTCTGGTGAAGAGAGATACCACATCGAAACTAACTAACAGGTCCGATGGCTTCACTTTGATGTTGTCAAGAACTTCAGCGAATTGTATAGAGTTCTTCACATGGTGTACACACTTACCTACTATTGGTTGCAGCAGATGTGCCAGATGACGAGCTAGGCGATAGGTAGGGCTGCCAATAGCGTCCACTATGGGCCTTAGAGGTATCCCAGGCTTATGGATCTTCGGCAGACCATATAATCTGGGAGGTATGGAGGCAGATGGCGAGACCGTCTTCTGAACATCAGGAGGAAGGCTGGATTTCTTAATTAGCTGGATGGTGCGTCTTTCCACAGAGTTGGTAGGATCCTTTTTAATGGTTTTGTATGCAGGATCGTCCAGCAGTTGTTGAACCTTTTCTTGGTATTGCACGGAAGAGAGGAGTACTGTGGCGTTCCCTTTGTCAGCTGGTAAAACAACCAAGTTGTTGTTTTTTCGAAGGGAATGTAAGGCTTTACTTTCTTCTCGGCTGATGTTTGAAGTAGGTAGGGTTGCCTTTTTGTAAGCTCTTGCTACCTCACGGCGTATTTCTTCTGCACTTGTTGATGGAAGTTGACAAATGGCGGCTTCAATAGAACTGATGGTGTCTGCCACCGATATTTGCCTAGGCGTGGGAGCGAAGTTGAGCCCTTTAGCTAGAACCGAGGTGGTAGGTTCGTCTAGCTGGATATCGGTGAGGTTGTAGATGATACGATCAGTGTCCAATGGTGGTACAGGCTCATTCTGCTTAGATAGACTTGCAAATTTCTTAGTTTGCCGCTTAGTGCAACGCAGTAGAGTAGCATTGCCTTGTGCAAAAGAGGAGTGGTCGACTCTGTCCCAATCTAGAGGTGAAAGCTTGCTAGAAAGAAGCCAAAAGTATTCCAGTAACTTTTGATCAACGATAGACAGTTCATGTCGGGTATGCTTGATTCGTTCCCTTACCAGGGCTAAGCTGGCGCATCTAAGTATTTTAGATGTTGAGGCATTTTTCACTGGGTAACGAAGTCTCACAAACTTGGGCGTAATTTCTTTGTCTCGGCACCTGGATAAGAACGCCAAGGAGCTGAGTAATTTACCTTTCTTTTCGCGAGGTCTTGATGTTTCTTAATTGCCTGGTATATTTCTTTCCCGTAAAGGAATTTAAAATAAGAACTAAAGCTTTCCTGGCGACGTGTTAATTCAAAATCTTCTCGGGCTTCTAGCCAGGTAAAAACTTGGCTTGACACCAACGTTTCGAAGAAGTGCATCTTCCTCGTCTTCAGGGTGAACTGATGGTTTGAGCTTGCGGAGACTGGTATTTATAAGAGCTGGGATGAAGCTAACATCTGATTGGTTCGCGAGATATTATGGCCTGGTATTTAACATGGCTGAGACATGGGCACGGACTTCGTAGAAAACTATTTATAGCAGTTATTCGGCTAATGTTTTGTATTTGAGCACGCACCTGCTAGAAAATAAGTCTTGGAAGACTGCAGGTACAGGGTTAGGTGTTAAGGCTCTTTATCATCGGTGTCCATGCTGAACTTAATTGTAGGCCAGAATCGCGATTTAGATTATTTGTTTCAGATGAGATGGCTAAAGCTTCTTTTACTCTCCTTTCCCAGTAGTTCGAACACTTTGCCACTATCTTGGTGTTAGTAAAGTTAGCTCTGTGGCTCTGTTCTATACAATGTTCAGCCAGTCCAGATTTTTCGGGTTGCATAAGCCTTATTGATCTTTGGTGTTCAGAAACGCGTGTGGCAATAGTGCGTCCTGTTTGGCCAATGTACGCTGCGCTGCATTCGCAAGGAATGTGGTAGACACCAGGTACTCTGAGAGCTAAATTATCTTTAACTGGCCTGACCAAATTTTTGATTTTAGGTGGTGGCTTATGGATGGTTTTGACATTATATTTGTAGAGTAGTCTACTAATCTTTCCCGAAAAATTGCCGGTAAACGGTATATAGGCTATGGCGGCTGGCTTGTCTTTTTGTTGAGTGTTCTTGCTGGGGTTTCTTTTTCGTCCGGCTCTTTTCAGCGCTGATGTGATGTCCTTGACTGAATATCCATTTTGTTGGAGTGTGAATTTTAGGTGTTGATATTCCGTTTGCAGATTATCTGGGTCTGATACAGAAACTGCTCTATGTGCCAATGTGTTTAGAATGCCCATTCGTTGTGACTTATGGTGGAAGCTGTTTGCGTTGAGATAAAGATCCGTGTGTGTAGGTTTTCGGTAGACGGCATGACCAAGAGTTCCGTCCGCTTTTCTGGTAACCAGAATGTCCAGAAATGGGAGGGAAGCATTTTTCTCAACTTCCATTGTGAACTGTATTTGTGATCTAAGGCTATTTAGGTGTGCAAGAAAATCTGGAAGAGTGTGCAGTCCATGTGGCCAAATTACAAATGTATCATCTACATATCTGTAAAAATGTGTAGGTTTTAATGGGGCTGTGTTAAGTATTTCATGCTCCAGAAACTCCATATAGAAGTTGGCAATAGCTGGTGACAAAGGAGAGCCCATCGCAACACCGTCTGTCTGCTCGTAGTAGGTGTTGCCATACAGAAAATAAGTGGAAGTAAGTGTGTGACTAAACAGTGCAGTAATACCAGGTGGAAAGTGTTCTGACAATAGTTGTATTGTTTCCGCCAGGGGAACTCTGGTGAAGAGAGATACCACATCGAAACTAACTAACAGGTCCGATGGCTTCACTTTGATGTTGTCAAGAACTTCAGCGAATTGTATAGAGTTCTTCACATGGTGTACACACTTACCTACTATTGGTTGCAGCAGATGTGCCAGATGACGAGCTAGGCGATAGGTAGGGCTGCCAATAGCGTCCACTATGGGCCTTAGAGGTATCCCAGGCTTATGGATCTTCGGCAGACCATATAATCTGGGAGGTATGGAGGCAGATGGCGAGACCGTCTTCTGAACATCAGGAGGAAGGCTGGATTTCTTAATTAGCTGGATGGTGCGTCTTTCCACAGAGTTGGTAGGATCCTTTTTAATGGTTTTGTATGCAGGATCGTCCAGCAGTTGTTGAACCTTTTCTTGGTATTGCACGGAAGAGAGGAGTACCGTGGCGTTCCCTTTGTCAGCTGGTAAAACAACCAAGTTGTTGTTTTTTCGAAGGGAATGTAAGGCTTTACTTTCTTCTCGGCTGATGTTTGAAGTAGGTAGGGTTGCCTTTTTGTAAGCTCTTGCTACCTCACGGCGTATTTCTTCTGCACTTGTTGATGGAAGTTGACAAATGGCGGCTTCAATAGAACTGATGGTGTCTGCCACCGATATTTGCCTAGGCGTGGGAGCGAAGTTGAGCCCTTTAGCTAGAACCGAGGTGGTAGGTTCGTCTAGCTGGATATCGGTGAGGTTGTAGATGATACGATCAGTGTCCAATGGTGGTACAGGCTCATTCTGCTTAGATAGACTTGCAAATTTCTTAGTTTGCCGCTTAGTGCAACGCAGTAGAGTAGCATTGCCTTGTGCAAAAGAGGAGTGGTCGACTCTGTCCCAATCTAGAGGTGAAAGCTTGCTAGAAAGAAGCCAAAAGTATTCCAGTAACTTTTGATCAACGATAGACAGTTCATGTCGGGTATGCTTGATTCGTTCCCTTACCAGGGCTAAGCTGGCGCGTCTAAGTATTTTAGATGTTGAGGCATTTTTCACTGGGTAACGAAGTCTCACAAACTTGGGCGTAATTTCTTTGTCTCGGCACCTGGATAAGAACGCCAAGGAGCTGAGTAATTTACCTTTCTTTTCGCGAGGTCTTGATGTTTCTTAATTGCCTGGTATATTTCTTTCCCGTAAAGGAATTTAAAATAAGAACTAAAGCTTTCCTGGCGACGTGTTAATTCAAAATCTTCTCGGGCTTCTAGCCAGGTAAAAACTTGGCTTGACACCAACGTTTCGAAGAAGTGCATCTTCCTCGTCTTCAGGGTGAACTGATGGTTTGAGCTTGCGGAGACTGGTATTTATAAGAGCTGGGATGAAGCTAACATCTGATTGGTTCGCGAGATATTATGGCCTGGTATTTAACATGGCTGAGACATGGGCACGGACTTCGTAGAAAACTATTTATAGCAGTTATTCGGCTAATGTTTTGTATTTGAGCACGCACCTGCTAGAAAATAAGTCTTGGAAGACTGCAGGTACAGGGTTAGGTGTTAAGGCTCTTTATCATCGGTGTCCATGCTGAACTTAATTGTAGGCCAGAATCGCGATTTAGATTATTTGTTTCAGATGAGATGGCTAAAGCTTCTTTTACTCTCCTTTCCCAGTAGTTCGAACACTTTGCCACTATCTTGGTGTTAGTAAAGTTAGCTCTGTGGCTCTGTTCTATACAATGTTCAGCAAGTCCAGATTTTTCGGGTTGCATAAGCCTTATTGATCTTTGGTGTTCAGAAACGCGTGTGGCAATAGTGCGTCCTGTTTGGCCAATATACTCTGCGCTGCATTCGCAAGGAATGTGGTAGACACCAGGTACTCTGAGAGCTAAATTATCTTTAACTGGCCTGACCAAATTTTTGATTTTAGGTGGTGGCTTATGGATGGTTTTGACATTATATTTGTAGAGTAGTCTACTAATCTTTCCCGAAAAATTGCCGGTAAACGGTATATAGGCTATGGCGGCTGGCTTGTCTTTTTGTTGAGTGTTCTTGCTGGGGTTTCTTTTTCGTCCGGCTCTTTTCAGCGCTGATGTGATGTCCTTGACTGAATATCCATTTTGTTGGAGTGTGAATTTTAGGTGTTGAAATTCCGTTTGCAGATTATCTGGGTCTGATACAGAAACTGCTCTATGTGCCAATGTGTTTAGAATGCCCATTCGTTGTGACTTATGGTGGAAGCTGTTTGCGTTGAGTTAAAGATCCGTGTGTGTAGGTTTTCGGTAGACGGCATGACCAAGAGTTCCGTCCGCTTTTATGGTAACCAGAATGTCCAGAAATGGGAGGGAAGCATTTTTCTCAACTTCCATTGTGAACTGTATTTGTGATCTAAGGCTATTTAGGTGTGCAAGAAAATCTGGAAGAGTGTGCAGTCCATGTGGCCAAATTACAAATGTATCATCTACATATCTGTAAAAATGTGTAGGTTTTAATGGGGCTGTGTTAAGTATTTCATGCTCCAGAAACTCCATATAGAAGTTGGCAATAGCTGGTGACAAAGGAGAGCCCATCGCAACACCGTCTGTCTGCTCGTAGTAGGTGTTGCCATACAGAAAATAAGTGGAAGTAAGTATGTGACTAAACAGTGCAGTAATACCAGGTGGAAAGTGTTCTGACAATAGTTGTATTGTTTCCGCCAGGGGAACTCTGGTGAAGAGAGATACCACATCGAAACTAACTAACAGGTCCGATGGCTTCACTTTGATGTTGTCAAGAACTTCAGCGAATTGTATAGAGTTCTTCAAAGTGAAGCCAACTTCTATATGGAGTTTCTGGAGCATGAAATACTTAACACAGCCCCATTAAAACCTACACATTTTTACAGATATGTAGATGATACATTTGTAATTTGGCCACATGGACTGCACACTCTTCCAGATTTTCTTGCACACCTAAATAGCCTTAGATCACAAATACAGTTCACAATGGAAGTTGAGAAAAATGCTTCCCTCCCATTTCTGGACATTCTGGTTACCAGAAAAGCGGACGGAACTCTTGGTCATGCCGTCTACCGAAAACCTACACACACGGATCTTTATCTCAACGCAAACAGCTTCCACCATAAGTCACAACGAATGGGCATTCTAAACACATTGGCACATAGAGCAGTTTCTGTATCAGACCCAGATAATCTGCAAACGGAATTTCAACACCTAAAATTCACACTCCAACAAAATGGATATTCAGTCAAGGACATCACATCAGCGCTGAAAAGAGCCGGACGAAAAAGAAACCCCAGCAAGAACACTCAACAAAAAGACAAGCCAGCCGCCATAGCCTATATACCGTTTACCGGCAATTTTTCGGGAAAGATTAGTAGACTACTCTACAAATATAATGTCAAAACCATCCATGAGCCACCACCTAAAATCAAAAATTTGGTCAGGCCAGTTAAAGATAATTTAGCTCTCAGAGTACCTGGTGTCTACCACATTCCTTGCGAATGCAGCGCAGCGTACATTGGCCAAACAGGACGCACTATTGCCACACGCGTTTCTGAACACCAAAGATCAATAAGGCTTATGCAACCCGAAAAATCTGGACTGGCTGAACATTGTATAGAACAGAGCCACAGAGCTAACTTTACTAACACCAAGATAGTGGCAAAGTGTTCGAACTACTGGGAAAGGAGAGTAAAAGAAGCTTTAGCCATCTCATCTGAAACAAATAATCTAAATCGCGATTCTGGCCTACAATTAAGTTCAGCATGGACACCGATGATAAAGAGCCTTAACACCTAACCCTGTACCTGCAGTCTTCCAAGACTTATTTTCTAGCAGGTGCGTGCTCAAATACAAAACATTAGCCGAATAACTGCTATAAATAGTTTTCTACGAAGTCCGTGCCCATGTCTCAGCCATGTTAAATACCAGGCCATAATATCTCGCGAACCAATCAGATGTTAGCTTCATCCCAGCTCTTATAAATACCAGTCTCCGCAAGCTCAAACCATCAGTTCACCCTGAAGACGAGGAAGATGCACTTCTTCGAAACGTTGGTGTCAAGCCAAGTTTTTACCTGGCTAGAAGCCCGAGAAGATTTTGAATTAACACGTCGCCAGGAAAGCTTTAGTTCTTATTTTATATCATAATACCTTTTAATGATTATGTAATGACCTATTAATGCCTAATAAAGGCAACTATAAGGTATATTTTGTAATATTTTGTTGAGCATTATCACACACTTCATCCTATATTATGTTTTAAACTTTAAATCACTCTCCTGAAAATTTTAACAAAAGTCAGATAGAACCATCAAGTACTAATCTCATGGTAAGTATTCTGTTATTATTGGACTTAGTCTAAACTCACATTAGTATATGTTAATTTCCTTTAGCCTTATTCTTTATTGTATTAAAATCCTATGAAACAAGTAGGCTGAGTAAATCAAGTAACTGAAACAATGAAAGAAATGGCTGATTTTTTTGCCCAAAAAGAGAAGTAAAATTACCACCAAATCAACACCTAATTTAATTCCTTTATACTCTATTAAAAGAATAATATCAAATAAGTACAAAAACAAAATCAATGAAGGACTGCCTCCATGGTTGAGTGGTCAGCGAGTTGAATTCTCACCCGGAGGTCCCAGGTTCGATTCCTGGCTGGGGCAGGGAATTTTTCTTTAGCCAGGATTATTCCCTATCCCCACAGAGACTGGAAGTATGTATTTGAGAGAGAGTGTGTGTGAGTTTGAGGAAAATAACATAATGTAAATCAAATGTAAAAGATCCTTCAGACAATAAGTTGTTTCATATATACATATAAAAAGACCAGGTCATGAGGACCGCATTAACCGGCCGGGAGGGGCTCGAGGCGCTGACCACGTCTCACCCTCCAATACTGCACCCCATCCATGACATCTGTAGTGGACCGAGATGGGGGACGCAGCGGCCGTGCGGTAGGCCAAGGTTCCCCGTGAGCTGTCGTGCCATGGAGTTATGTTATATAAAAAGAAATTATGAAGAATATACAAACGAAACATCTGTAAAACAATGGTAAAACTTACAAGATTACAATATTCCTACATTACCAACAAAATCTGCAGTAACAATCTTCAGACTACTAATGGGACATGACTGTTTACAAAAATGCTTATACAGATTTGGTAGCAGAGACTCGTATGTCTTTTCTGTAACTTAAATGAAGAAATGGATCGTGATCATCTACTACATTTTGCAACTTTTACAGAAAATTACAACCTCCCAGTTAAATACTGGAGTGCAAGAACACGAACGATTTCATTATCAAGCATTTTAACATACCCAACCCAATCCAAGTGCTGTGAGGTCACGAGTACATTCCTTAACAAACACTGCTTCAACTTTTACAGTATTAAAGTAAAATTGTTAAACTTAAGTCAAAGCCCAGACTTAAGCTGAATCATTAAACTTAAAAGAAAAACATCAAATAGTTAAAACTCAGTGGAAGAATTGCAAATCATATTTTACAAAAATTGTCCCTGAAACTAGTTCAAAATACCTTAGGACCACATTGCTAAATATGCAACAATGCTGAAAAGTGCAACGAGAAAATTAGCAACAATATTAACTACGTTGCTAAATAGACAGCCAACTGTTGAATTATTTATCCAATCAAATACAAGATGACCTCCATTTTTCAGACTAAGTTTTGGAATTAAGCATATCATCTATATAAAAAGAAGATAACTTAATATTTAAATGAAATTTAAAGTTTTGCTAAATATTTTGAACTAAGGGACGCTTTTGCTGATTGTTTTTTTTTCTTCTTTTTTCTTCTTTTTTTACTTAATTTGAATTTGTGCAGAAATCTTCATGGTGTATAGGGAGAGGAAAACAGAAATTTTATACCTACATATGCGATCAGAGGTGATGGCAATGGCAGCAGCGCAATTGTTAATTATGTAATGAATAAGAATTTTTTATTTAGAAACATACCTAATATTACATACCATTGTCAAAAGTTTTACCCAAATTAATAATTTAAATTTGCATGAAAGTCACTTTTTTAGTGCAAGAGAGACAGAGGAGAGAATACAGAAATGATGATATATGTGCAGTCGGAGAGTGTGACAATGGCAGCAGCAGTGGCAGCATATCTCTTATGATGATGGATATGATTTCCTATTGACACAACTTACCGAATGTAACACATTTTTGTAAAAGATGCCTAATTCAGATTTGCCAGAAAGTCTCATTGTGAGAGGAAAAGAGATGGAGAACAGAAATGTACCGCTGTGCGCAACAGCGTTAGGCGGCAAGTTAGCTTTAACAATGATGAATAGGATTTTCTATTTAGACAACATAACCAAATATAACACACTGTTGTAATAAATTTCATTAATTCAAATTTATGTGTAAATTCCTGTTGTGTGGGGAAGAGAGATTCAGGAGTGAATGGAAATGTACCAGTTTATATGTGGACAGGTGGGAGGAGGGAAATGCGCAGTTGAACTTCTCTCTTTGTGCTTGATCATTGGCAACATTATGTGTAACCACTGATATGAAAGAAAGACCTCTATTTATTTATTTTAGTCTCAGAGAGAAATCTCTTTCCTAATGAGAATGCTTATAGGCCCATTAAAAGAGAACCTTTTGGTGCAAAATGAGGGCACAAATCTGCTACATTGGTTACCACCATGGTGGTAAGCATTACAATTTCCCACAGGGTTCACCATGCCACACCTGCGAAGTTTGAAACTTAATTTTTGCCACATGTTATTTAGAAAAGATGTATCACAAATGCAAGATGACCTCAGTTCTGGACATTAATATTTTGGAAAAAAAATATTGTCTTGTATTCGAATAAACATGATACGTATTCTGCTGGAAAGTATTTCTAGTACTATATCAGCACCATAGCTTGATTTCTTCATGTTGGTAAACCAATTTTTTTTTTTTTGTAGTGTTTAATGCCCGCTTTAACTACTTATGGCACCGCAGGCGGTGACACTGATGATACATGAATGAAGATGGAGCACCAGTGGAATGCGATGGTGTGGGAAACCAGAGAACCCAGAGAAAACCCGCCCCAGCACTTTGTCCACCACAAATCTCACATGCGGTCGCTTGGGATCGAACCTGGGCTGTCTAGGCGAGAGGCAAGTGGTCTAACCACTCGGCCACAATGCGGCCCTGGTAAACCAACTAACTATAAATCAAAATTTTGTAATTTTTTTATCTGGATAAATCTCATATTGTTACAAATTCATACAAAGTACATATTTCTCATAAAAACCCATTTTCCCATTATTTTGCAATTTAAAATTGGTAAATTCTGCCATTTTCAGATATCCAAAATTATGTTTTCATTATTTTAATGTTTTTTTGGTTTTTGGCCATCCCTAGGTATATGGAATAACAATGTCCATGCTCTATAAGGCAATTTCCAATGCATTCAGTGGTAGCTGAAAGACCAAGTAATTTGTTTAACAGCTATCTTCAGAAAAATTGTTTTGGTGGTTTAAGCCTAACATAAATGTATATACATGCTAATAGCAACTGCTCACAATTCTTTGGTGAAGTTTTCCTCTTAATTTATATTTATATTATAACAATTACTAACACTTAATTTTTTTAGCATTTCAGTAATAATGGTACATAAAACTAAGAAATTCACCTCAATAATGGCTTTGGTTTGAAAGTCTTTGATTCTTCTGTAGGTGAAAGTGCTGACACTGGAGTTTGAGCTGCATCTCTGTACAGTCGAAGTTTGACTTTGTCGCCACAGTGGCGTAGGAACATAACTGCTTCTTCATGACTCATGGATGAGATGTCAACATCATTTACCTTGAAAAATAATACAGCAGTTTTAATTTAAATGTAAGTGAACAACATTAACACTAAAAATAGCATAAAATTAGCCTTTATTCAAATGTTAAGGATCTTGAAACCAGAACAATGAATGCTTGATTTAAGTTCCAAGAGCAGTAAGCAACTGTTCACTGCAGAGCACTAATTTAGCATATCAACACAGAAGATATAAGAGGTGTAGGAGAAGATTTAAATTCTGAAAAATCAGCAGCAATATTCAAACAAAGAAAATTGTATAAGCAAATACATGGAACTTTCCAACATCAACCACCAATAAATAGGACCAACCAACCATCAATCACCAATGTCACCATTTATAACAAGTTGATGTGAGCAACAGCTCCTGAAACATATTCCAAGGTAAAAAAATCCAATGCTCAGTTATATATTATAGGATCAAGTCCTTTACCAATTTGTATTGTTTCATTACTTCACTGTGCAATTTTCAAGTGAAATTTAACCTGAGTTCTTTAAATTTTCACAATTAGTAAAGTCTCTATAATCATAGCATCAAAAATCTGTTTAAAAAAAAAAAAAATGCAGATTTGCATTATAATGCAAGAGTCATTTTTTAAATTCATTCTAACAGCATTATATACAAATATTTATACTCTGCTTTTACAGCATGCCAATTTTTACAGCAGTGCAAGTCACCTTTTAATTTTATAATTTTGAAAGAAATGAGAAACAATATCATCAAGGCTTATTACTAGAAACCCTAGAAATTGGGGAACAAAAAGTTTCGGTATTGTTATAAAAACAATAAGGAATATAAATGTAGTAAATAAAACATGAGACAACTTCTATTTAATGTAGAACAAAATAAACACCATAAAGTTAAAATATTTCCATGAAAATATATTACAATTCCCTATTTTTGCAAATTGTCAGTCTTTCTTGTTTCTGGATATTTGAACATATTGTCCAGCTAGTTCTTGTAAATGATGAGCTTGGACTGAGTTTGTTATAAAGTTCAAAAGAATAAATTACTACTTATTAATCTCTCGCATAATGTAGCTGAAAATCAGGATCACAGACATAATACTTACGAAGCTATTGAGCATACAACCTTATAGCAACATTATTTCACAGAATATGTGCACAATATGGTATACACTAATATGGTATAAACTTTTTCTTTTTTATTGCATTTAATTTGAAGAATGCTGTGTACTTATTTCATTACCATGCTGTACATACATAAAACTAGTATAAAATTTCACAATCCACAGATTAAGAAGTCAAAATTAATTTGGAAATTTAAATACAAAAATACCAAAGTAAGTTTTAATTGTGGCTGAATTTAAACATTTTCACTTAAAGATAAATGTTAAATTTAAGTATTATCATTACACTTTAAGTTCAAAGGGATGTAAACAAAACCATGTGACAAGAGAATGTTTCATTGACTGGTGGATGAATTGCAATTTTTACTCTTTAAGATGTCATCTATTCCTCTACATAAAACAGTTTGTTCAGATCTTAACTTTTTGTAGTTATTCTTGTGCGGAGAAATTAAAAAAAATCCATTATTTTAACAGTTCAATTTATAAAATAAAATGCATTTATTCCGAATCACTTATAAGTAACTGAACCATTACAGCAGAGGATTTGTGATGCTATGTGCAGGCGCTGTAGTTCTTTCCAGTTTCGGTTTAAACAGTTTACCCTTTGACACATGGTTAAGTGTGTTGTGAAAACATTACTTTTGATGGTGTCATAGCTCAGAAAAATCCTGGTCATTGTGGAGAAACATAAACACCGAATACTGTTAAAAAGTGGAGAGAAGACAATTGTGCTAAATATGTTTAACAAATTCTGTGAAGAGTATGTTCTCTCGCAATAGAAGATGTGGTGAGATTAACTTCAGAGTTCACAGGTGTTTCTGTGTGCCCTGTATGATAGTGTTTGGAAGGATAGGGTGAGAACTGGCAAACTTTGTACCCCCGCTAAAAAAAATATTGAGTGTGAAATCTATCGAAAGACTCTAATTCATTGGATTCATCAATGCAACTAAATCCTAAATCCTAGGATAAAGCCTCTTCCAGCTTCCAACTGATTACCAGCTCCTGATGTCAGTAATTAAATTATCTGAATTAAAAAAGTGTTTAATTGCAGTAATTCAAATGCTCAGCACAACAAAAATGTTAATTTATAGTCTGATGACATGAACTCCCCTCTCCCAGTGAAAATGTTTGTCATACATATTTATTTTATTTGCTACTACTACTGTAGATTCTACAAACTGTTTTTGTTAAACTGCTTCATAGTTTACAGACTTAGTGATAACTGATAAATCAATTCATTGTGTACGATATAAGCAATCTCTAGCTGTTTTGTTCTTAGATCGCAAGTTGAGCACAGCAACAATGCACAATGGCACTATAATTGTGGCATTACCACTTTTAATCGATAATAAATGTGGTTAGCTGTTGTTTACCAATTCGCTATTATAGAGATGCTGAATTATTGGTGCAACATTTCTTTTCTGCTGTACTTTCTAACTTATATTTCACAATGTTTTCATAGCTCTAAATGTTTAAAATAAACATGAAACATGATATGGTCATTAAATGAGTGCTTAAAGTTAAGAGCTGTTGGCTTCCAATCTCAACTTAAATCATATGTGGAATAGCAGATAAGCAGGTTTTGCTGCCAAAATTATTCAAGAACCATTTTTATCTGTTTACTCTACCTATCATATGTTAGAAGTTTAGAAGGTAAAACATAAGAATAAGATAGAAAATGTTAAAAAAGCCAATAATCCCTAAGTTGCAGAATTTGCATATACACATTCTAATGGATGCAAACTATTCTCATAACTACTGAGTTCCCATCATATCTACATGTGGTGTTGCCCTGTGCTCAGTGGAGTGATACATTAGGGTTTTACTTCTACTTTGAACTAAGTATGAAAAATAGTTATATGTTGGGTGATTTACAATTCTGTGACAGTGCATTTTCTGTGACAGAAGTTTCAAAACAACTTTTCTTATACCACAGTTGTTGAAAATTACCTAATTCTATTGACAAGAATTTATAAAATGGGCCTAATTATTTATTCAAGTTTTAAAAAAATTACACAGTAATATGTGGCATGTGATCATGTATGCTGAGCTCTTCAATATAATGGCATGGTAGTATTCTCTATTGAGGGGAATGTATTCTATCAAAAAATTTGATGTTGGTGTTTCATTGAAAATGAGTTTTGAGGTCCCCCCCCCCCGAATCCAAAAAGCACTTTTAGAAAGGGGTCCATATATGTGTCTGAATGCAAACAGCAGAATTCAGAAATGAAAAGTTGGCTTAATACCAAACTTGGTATTTTAAAAGTAAATTAAACCAAACTTGATACTTAATTTCAGCATCTTTCAAGGACAAGAAGATTATCAAGAAAACTCTTCACAAAGAACATTTCAAAAACTTTAATTTCCTAAAAATGGCTACATGATTTTGATTAAAATACTATTTCACACATTTTCAACATAAATGAAATATACAAGATGCATCCAGAAAGTAAGCTTCCCTACTTTTAAAAGCAAAGACAACATGAAAAACTTTATTCGCAACAGGTACTGCAATGTTTGAGCTATTTTTTGACATGGTCATCAAAAGAATTGAGACACTTGTCATATCTTATGATCAACTTTTGTATTCATGTGTCATAGAAGTCTGCCGCCTTTGAATGGAAACAGCAAATGACAATTGTTTTCAGCTCAGGAAAATTTCACTCCCTCTCTGTCCTTCCCCTCTCTTGCAAAGAGAATGGTATTTCAAAGCCATACATAGCAACTTGCTCAAGATTTGACTATCGCTTAAATCCTACTATATTCCACTAATCCTCTTACATCTGAAAGGAAAAATACAATAACACAATTTATGCAAATGTTTTTCAATTATACCCTACTGCTGAATCTTTTCACTTGACAGCTCGGGTGGATTTACTAATGTTGGCTATATTGCGGTTGCAACATTGCCAGATTTGCTATTGAATAACAGCAGCTTATTATGAACCTTTCTGTTGTGTCTAAAGTAAAATAAACCAGTATACTGTGACACAGAGTATGGCTGCTCTCGCATTTACCTTGATATGTGGTAAACACAGGGAGTGATGCACTGGTAACCACAAGACTTGGAATGTGCAACATCAGCCGGCACATGTTAGAATCATCCAGTAGCTTCCACTAACTTTCGAAATTTCTGTGACATCAATCACAGCTATACAAAGAAGAATTGAAACCAAATGAGTGAGTCGTGAGCCAGACTTTAACTGGAATGTTAGTGCGCAGTGGTGTGTGAACATTGGCATGAGAAAGCTGTCAACTGTCTACATGTCAATGCATCGAGTGAATTGTTTGCAGGAGTGAATTAATACACTTTATTTGTAGTAAATTTTTGAGTCAATTAATACAAATGTAACACTGGAGTCAATAGTCGGATTTTTGCACCAAGATTTAGGAACTGATGAGAAGTTTGTTGGCCAAAATGAAGAAAATGGAATCTGACTGATTTCAGCATACAGAAGATAGAAGAGAAACTGAAAACCAGAATTGGAAACCACATTGGAAAAGATGGAATCTGATATGGAGAAGATGAAAAATGAAATATCAACTGGAGAACATGAAGATGGAAATAGTGACTAAAATCGACAAACAACTGGCTGGTATGGAGAAAAGCATGCAAGAGCTGGCAAAAGAATGAAGTAACTTGACCAACATGTTAACACTCTGGAGGGAAGAGTCAATGTCAGCACCAAGGAACTAATGACATGGTGAAAAGGTTGCTGAACAGAAGGTCGAAATGCCAGGATGTAACACAACATTCATGCATGCCAAGCTACCCAAGTACAACAGGTGTCAAACTTGAAGTATCCTGCTGACATTTTGCTGCTGTCGCCACCCACAAATGATGGCCAGCAGAAGAGGAAGCCATTAAGCTGATAGCAAGCCTCCAGGGAAGGGGAGCAGAAGTACTGAATGTAATATCGTCAGCAAGGTCTTGGGAGATCTGGCAGGCTCTCATGAATCGCTTCAGGATCATCACTTGGCTACAGCCTATCCCAGTCAGTTTAAAGCCAGGCTGCAACAGCTGGGGGAGACAATGTAGGAGTTCACCCTGGAAATCAAACAGCTGATGAACAAAGTCCTGGTTATCTTACCATCTAGTTACGTGTCCCAGGATACTGCCTAATCCTTCTCTGATGGGGTGTATGATGCCAAGATATATCACCACCTGATGCTCAACAACTATAAGACGATCCACAAAGCATTGATGGCAGCACATAGAATGGGGGCTGTGCCTCGAAGAACCAGGAGTATTCACTAGACAAGGGGTGAAGCAATCCAGAGACAATGATGACAACCTATATGAGGTGTATGCTGGGTGCATGGCGAGCCAGGTCACTTTGTGAGGAACTGTCTACACCAAGATGATGAGCAGGTGGAAAACGAATAACAACCAGGGGCATGTCTTCACCACTTCCTTTAGTGATGCTGTGTGCCTTGGGCAGAAGAGTGGGCAATAGTATCATTGCAGATGACTGGATGTAAGGGAAGCTGTGCCAGATATTTGTAGACACAGCTGCAGCACTGACTGACTTGATATGGAGAAAGGGGCTTATTGACATGAACATCCAGTCAGCCCTAACAACTAATGATGGAGTCAGGAGACATCTTGCCAGTGGAGAAGGACGCCCTGCTGGAGTTGACACTGGGATGGAGCACTGTCAGCCTGTGGGTGTTTGTTGTAAGGGTGATTAAGAATATGACACCCTCAGGATCCATGAGGTCGACGTCAGCCAAAGGTTTTGCAACTCGGCCGAGATGAGCTGTTGTTTTGGGGTTCACATGATCATCTGGGGATCTGCAGGGTCATCCCGAAGGATGATGTAGTTGTGTCCAGAAGAAGTGAGGAGGTGGTGGTGAAGAAAAAACCTGGAGGGCCAACAGCCAAGGAACCCAATTGGGGACCGGAGGACATCATGGGTTATGTGTTGCCCAAGCATTGTTACTTTGCCAGGAGGAAGTACCCATAAGGCTGCTGAACCCGACAGACCAACAACCAGGACATCCATGTTGGGATGGAGTTAGGAAAGTGCAAGCTAGCTGTGAGATTATCGCCATGTGACGAATCAGACCAGCCAGCATTGCTACAGGATTTGCAACCCCAGCTGAAAAAACCTGCTAAAGAGGGTGACCCATCTGACTGCTTCAAAACTGAAGAGGGTCCTTGTCTATTCAGCCGATACCAATCTGTTCTCAGCAAAAGGAAACAGCAATTACACACTGACTGAGTACTCCATAACATCACACTGGAAATGGCGACCTATCCAGCAACCATCAAGATGTGTTCCCCTGGTGAAGCAAGCAGAGTTATAAAACCTGTTGGAGGACATGAAATCTAGGGGAATCAGTGTAAAGAGTCCAAAAGTCCTTGGTGCTTCTCTTGTAATCTTGGTGAAGGTCAATGAGCTACACTTCTGCATGGACTAGAGGAAGCTGAATGCCCTCACCAAAAAGGACTGCTTCCCCTTACCATGGATTGAATACACACTTGCTGGTGCCCAGTGGTTCTCAACTTTGGACTAGAAATCAGGATACTGGCAAGTGCTCTTAGATCCCAGAAACATGGAGAAAACTGCCTTCTTAATTGCCTGAAGGCTTTGGCAATTTATGGTTATGCCCTTTGTGCAATGTGCCAGCCACTTTACAGCACCTCATGAAATCAGTTATGAGAGGATTGACCTACGATACCTGCCTGCTCTATTTGGATGATATCGCTGCCATGGACAGTAACTAGAAGAGCATCTCGGGAACCTGACCAAGACACTGCAAAGGCTGCAGGCAACTAACTTGAAGTTGAATGCAAAGAAGTGCCAACACTTCTGCAAGGAGGTAAGCTGTTTGGGTTACATAATCTCACTATCTGGGATGGCTACATACTACAGAAGGCTCGAGCAGTGTCATTGGACTCCCTCATAAGACAAACAAGAGCTGTGAAGTTTCTTGGGCCTATGCAGCTACCACCGCCATTTGTCAGAGGTTTCTCCAATACCACAAAACCCCTCACTCGTCTGATGGAAGAGCATCAGCCTTGCATGTGGTCAGAAGAGACAGAGAACACATTCCAGTCACTAAAGTCAGCACTCTGCAGTGCTCCTATTGAAGGATTTCCACAACCTGGTGGTAACTTTATTGTGCTCATGCCAGCAAAACCAGCATTGGTGGCATTCTATCACAGATCACAGGATAGCCAGGAGTGGGTAAATGCCTACTATAGCAAGACAATCTCCAAAGCTGAAAAGAACTACTATGTTACCCGGCGAGAGTTCCTGGCTGTAGTGAGGACACTGGAGCACTTCCACAAGACCTGAATGGTCAGTCATTCCACTGGAGGACTCACCATTCCACCCTCATCCTAGGTTTCAAGAACCTGGAGGACAAGACAGGCCAATGAGTCCAGAGGCTGCCAGAGTACATCAGAAAGGAAGGAGCCACAACAATGCAGATGTCATGTCCAGGCAATCCTATCCAGAGGAGTGCGGCCACTGCACTAAGGTTATAGTGAAGGAATGTGCCCACAGATGGATGAATTAGTGTAGGGCTGAGGAGGGAGCATCTGGCAAATGCTGACTTCTGGCTACTCCTGGTAGAAGAGGAGGCAGGGACTAGAATAAGATTGGAGGATGCTGCACCGAGGAATAGTGAGTACAAGTCCTACTGGGCCCAATGAGCTCATTGAAGATCAAAGGAAGGGGTACTGTACAGAGTATGGGAGTCACCAGATGGGAAGACCCAGAGAGCAGCTGATCCTCCATTGCAGTTAAGGTTGTGGAAGTCCTGGAGTAGTACATGCAGGGAATTCGGGTGGACAGATATTTGGGACCCAAGTGAACCCTCAACAAGCTCCAATAACAGTACTACTGGTTGAGACTTCAGGCAGAAGCTGAGGTGGTGCCATAAAAATCATATTGTGCAGAAAGTTGCGGCGCACAGACCAGGAACAGAGGCCACATGCAGCAGTATAACGTGAGAGCACCCTTCAAAAGCATACACATTGACGTAGCTGGGCCATTCCCTCTGTCAAGGGCAGAAGTATCTATTGGTCACCATGGATTACTTCAAGTGGCCAAAACTGTACACCACCCTTAACCAGGGGCCAAGACCATCATGAACTGCCTCTTAGAACTGTTTTGTTGCTATGAGGTACCAAATGGAGCTACAAAGTGATCAGGGCACAGATTTTGAGTCCAACTTTATGAGCAAAACCTGGAGATACTAAAGAGTGCACAGGATATGCACAACACCTCTTCACCCACAGTCTGATAGCATGGTGAGCACTACATTGAAGACTCTAGAAGAACATTTGAGAAAGGTTGCAGCCAATCACCAAAGAGACTGATATGTCAGGGTGCCATTTTTCTTACTGGCATATCGCTCTTCAACCCACAACATCACCAAGTTGACAGCAGCCAATTTGGCATTTGGCAGACAGCCATATCTACCATTTGACCTGATGTTTTGGAGTCCTCCTAAGGCAAAACAGCCAGCAGTTGAATACATTCTTGTAGAATGGCTCCATAACATGCATGAGATGGCCCATCAAAATATTCAGATCATGAGTGATCAGATGAACACCCATTATGACTGGCAGGCCAACAGCTGAGGTGATCTGGTGTGGCTTGGCTACATTGCTGTATCTAGATTAAGGGATGCTGTTCCAAGCTTCATTAACCATTGCAAGAGGCATACCTTCTGATGAAGAGGATAAATGATGTCATCTACCTCATCCAGAGGCTACCCCGATGGAAAGGTAGTTCCATAGCTACCAATATGGTACTGGTCGGGACTACCAGCCCTAAAGAGAGAGCAGTGTGATAGTGCAGAGTGTGGCTGGTCTCACATTCACCTTGGTATGCAGTAAACACAGGAAGCAATGTGCCTGTAACCAGAGGCTTTGGAATGTGAGACATTAGCTGGAATCATCCAGTAGTTTTGACTAACTTCCAAAAACTTCTGTGATGTTATTCACAGCTATATAAAGAAGAATTGCAAGCCAATTGAGTAAGTTATGAGGAGGAGGGAAGGAGGAGGAGGAGGAAGTGGTGGCGGTGGTGGTGGTGGTGGTGGTGGTGGTGGTGGTGGTGGTGGTGGTGGTGGTGGCAGCGGCGGCAATGGCAGGGTTAGTGATGGGGGTGACATGTGCTCAAAAAATATTCAACTGATTGAAAGTATTCACACAGCATAATAAATATTGTCACTATCCAATCACTAGAACATCTATTAACAATTCCTAATTTACAGTAATTTCTAATGATATTTTTTCATAACCAACTAAGCTATTATAAACCTCTGTTTCTAACCTCCCTCAAAACATACTGAAAATAATATATGTATAGAGAAAGGCATATGCACGCACACATACAGACACACATGCAACCTTTATACTCACAGCTATAATTTTATCTCCAGGTCGTATACGACCATTAGAAAGAGCAGGATCTCTAACAAGTGCACGCACATAATGTCCTAGCACACTCTCATCCTCCTTCCTCAAAGTGAAGCCCAAGCTGTGATTTACTTTAGTGAGTATGACATCAAACTCCTGAAAGCAAAATATGCATAAAAATACTATTTCTCTCAGTACTTTCAAAAAGGAACCAAATTATATATCCAAAATAAATCGCTAAACAAGTCTAGATATAAATATAATTCTCTTCTACCAAAGCTGAAAAGTCCAGGATGCAAAAACCACAATTTTCAATTGTAGTGTCATATTGCTTCTGATTTGTGGGAGGGACATTAAGTAGCAAAATATGCATAAAAATACTATTTCTCTCAGTACTTTCAAAAAGGAACCAAATTATATATCCAAAATAAATCGCTAAACAAGTCCAGATATAAATACAATTCTCTTCTACCAAAGCTGAAAAGTCCAGGATGCAAAAACCACAATTTTCAATTGTAGTGTCATATTGCTTCTGATTTGTGGGAGGGACATTAAGTAATTGTTTTACTGCTCTGATCCTGTAACAACTCTTTATGTTAAATTTATATAACAATTTATTAATAAGTTTCTTTTCTTTTTTTTTGCACTTGCATTTGCAATAAATTACCTTCAACTTCCATAGATGGTACATTTGATGCTCAGTTGTTGCTTGTCTGAGCATACTCATTTAAGAATTGTGACTGCATTCACCTGATGAATTCAGGGATTTTACCATACCTCTGGTTCATTCATGAGTCTCAGAATCAGTATGTAGCAAATGGCAGCGGGCATTTAGCCATAAGCTTGGATGGACTATATAGTTGGCTAGTGTTCATGCCATGCCAGCCTTTATGTGTTAAATGGCCTCCTGAATTATGACATGTACTAAAATGTATTTTGCAAGGATACCTTTAAAAGTGCTCAAAACTAAGTATTGCAAGAATAAAATGCCATACACGAGGTACAAGCATCATGTTTTGTTGTTTCTTCTCACATTTGCAGCTCCTATAGCTAGCAGCTGCCATGATTTAAGCTCACTTGACAAATCTTGCAGAGCTTTGGAATGCATCACCAGTCAGACATTATTTAATGTGTATACTCACATCATCAGCAACTGTTGTGAAGGCAAACATATTGAAACAACTAAAGTAGCAAAATACTTTCTGGAAACCAGAATTATCATTACATGATAAAAATAGAAATATGTGGTAAGTATGTTAGGTTTTGATGTATGACCTGGTACGACCATTCAAAAACAAAATGAATCCTTAGAATATTATGCATATTTTGATAAAACCTAGCAGAGTATATTTAGAAAGGCACTATTTATCATTCATTGTGTTTAGTTGTTTTATTATCCTGCTCTACAGTCAGCCTTACCTATAAAAATTATATGTGCATATGTGTTATATCTAAATACTTATTATAATTTCTACTCAACCATGGGCTTTTTCTAACCCATTGGCAGTTTCTGGTTGTAGCATAAAACGTAAGAAACTGTGGGAACTTTTTATACTGGCATTAAGTTCTACACAAAATCACTAGTTTTAATTTCTGTACCATTTCCAGCTTCATTTACTGCAGAAACATTTTCAAGCTACATATTGAGACTACATCCTGGGCCATAATACCATATAGAAATTTCTTGCAGATTACTTTTGAAATTTTTAAGATACAGCCAATTTAAACACAAAAAATAAATAATACAGATGTGCCAAAATATACAGTACTGGAAATTATGTTACTGTTATTGTAGTTATTATTTATTTATTGGGATGATAATGTAAATGTTCAAAATGTGCTCCATTGCGGTGTAGACAATGTTATTAATGATCACTCACATTTTCAAACATATTTAGGAACACAGGTTGCTTCAGAATCCTGAAAAATGAGACGTTCTTCTGACATAATGCAGGCACAGTTTTGGGTGGATCTGGACAGCCGAAAACTTTCTCCTTTAACATTCCCCCGATCTGACAGCACCTGATGCTGTCAGATAAGGGGAATGTGATGCGTAGAGGAACTTAGTCCTGTGGGAAATGATTTACACAGGAAAGGTTTCTTGCAGCATAGCCATAGATAGTGGCAGGTTGCCCCATCTTTTTGGAAGCACTGTCTATATATCTGAATGTTCCTGGCACTACAAAATCTTCTTAGATCCTCAATTAATAGTCTGATCACCATCTTCCTATAACATTCACAGTTAACAGTAAGAGGTGCAGGCCACGCTGTGGCCGAGTGGTTAGACTACTTGCCTCTCACCTAGACGGCCGGGGTTCGATCCCAAGTGACCGCATTTGAGATTTGTGGTGGACAAAGCGGCGCTGGGGTAGGTTTTCTCCAGGTCCTCCGGTTTCCCCCACCATCGCATTCCACCGGTGCTCCATCTTCATTCATCTATCATCAGAGTCACCGTCTGCGGTGCCATAAGTAGTTAAAGCGGGCGTTAAACACTACCAAAAAGTAAGAGGTGCACCATCATCATCCTCAGTGAAATACACACTTAGCATACCAAATCATCACATGTACACTATGTAGTGGTTTCTGGATATTAACATCTGGCCTCTTGAAACCAAGAAAGCAAAATGTTTGGCAACTGATAAAACCATCCAAGTGAATGTGACATTTGTTGGAGAGCCACATGTTGAACAAGAAATCTGGATTTTCCTTCACCATGGCCAAAAATCATGCACAATATTCAATCCTGAGATGCCTATCTTGCTCCATCAATCGTCGTCCAACCTGTATTCTGTACAGAAGTCCACCTATGTCTTTAAACAATCTTCGAAGTGACACATTGCTGATGTTTAATTTCAGGGCTGTTCATCGAAGACTTTGCTTTGGTGACTGCAACAACTGATTGATGACACATCCATGATTTTCATTTAAGTACACAGATACTGGCCTACCAGATCTTCCCTTCTGCTGAAACTATACACTACCAGTACAGCAAAATTTTGTAATGATAGATAGAAAATCTGTGTTGCTTGGTGCCAGCTTATTGGAACGCTCACAATATTCTGCCGCCACTTACTTTCAACTTAGCCCACCTTGATGACCATTTTTGTGCCAGAAAAAATAATATTCTGCTATGAACACTTTTTCCTACATCGCAACAACCATTGCCACTTCCAACCACAAAGCACAACATTCAATACACAACTAACAATACATCATGGTGATGCAACAACACCTAGATGCACAGGCATGCGCATGCAGGCTGCACAAAACACCAGTACTGTATATTTTGGCGCATACCATATAATATAAGAACAATGGCAATTTAGTTTTAAAGCTAACATTTTCCAATGTGCTATAACCTATATAAAACAAGTACAGGAATACAGTGATGAATGTTGATTGAAATTAGTTATTTGTACTTATCATTGCATCCCATCCTATTTATCTTACAATGCATTGAAGTATTGTGAGTAGAGTATATGATATTGAAGTATTGTATGAGTAGAGTGTATGATATTGAAGTATTGTGAGTAGAGTGTGGGATAAAGATTAAATATTTAAATGATTTACCTGTTTACTGCATTACTATCGTGTTCTAAGTATTCTGACTTTCTGAGCAGCATAGATTTAGATTTAATTCCAGTTATATTCTGCAATATGAAAATTAACACTTTTTGCCCCCCCCCCCCCAAAATGAAACTATAGGTCCCAATTAATGACCTTTAAAGACTAATTCAGGAACACCAGCATATCAAAGCATTATAATTTATGGTATTGGTTTATTGGTATGTAAGTTTACGTAAGCAATTATTTTAATTTATGAGAGAATGCTACATACCCCACAAGGTCCTTCAGTCAGTAGTGGTGGAAGAGGAAGTAGCTGTCTTCTAATTTTGGCTGGATCACGTTTAGGTGGTGGCGGTGGATCAGTCTGAGGCTGAATGCTGAATGCATCACTTGGAGGCCGACATACAGATAAGGTCACTCTACTAGGAGTTTTTCGCAAAACCTCAAGTGCTTCCTGAAATTAAATTTTATTTTTGAACTAATCCTCAAGACACTGAAAATAACATGCATTCATTATTATTAGGGTGTTATACTTTTTTTAATAAATGAATCAAGCACTTGAATCATTTGAACACAACAGCCCAAGTGCTTCTAGCTACTTTTTGTAACTTGCTAACCCAGAGACACTCTACTTTGCAGCATGTACAGCTCATAATATTTGAAAAGCGCATATAAAGAAGAATTACACAAACAAGAGCATGCTGTGCTTGCAGTTGTATACTTCATTTTTAATTTTTAGAATATTATGTTATGCTCATTTTTTTCCATTTCAGGAACTCTTGAAGTGCCCCTAAATACAAACCATATAATTCTGCCTAGACTCAATCGCCAAACACAAGCAAATTTATTTATTCTCAGAACACAACAGCATCTCAGGCATATTGCAAATGATAAAATAACATTACAGATATAAGCCAAACAACATAAGATACAAAATGCTCCCCCTCCCCTAGCCAAAAAAAGGCATTATTGAGGAGACAGTAGATGGCAGAAACTTTGTAGCAGTGTCTCTGGAGTAAGTTCAAATTTTAGTATGCTTGGGTGAATCATTATTACAAATTGTTTTAAACATTACTAAATTACTACAGGCTTATGCTTCACTGTTACAAGCTTCTTTGAATATGAAATGAATAAATGCCATCTTTAAGTGGTTAAAAGAACATGATTCTTGATAAAATTATAATAAATGGTCAAATATAAATGGGAATGTATTTTTTATAATTTATTGAAACAAAACACAAATACCAAACATATATCTCATTTTCTATATAGCTACTAGCAACAGAAATACATTTTTGCCAGCATTAGGCAGCTCTACAATTCCATTTCCCAGAAGGAAGAAGGGCAGGTATGCCGCTATTTGCACACCAACTCCTCCACTGCACCATTGTTGTCAAAATGCTGACCTCCCAATGCTTCTTTTAGTGGCCCAAATAGGCGGTAGTCGCAGGGCGACAAGTTTGTGCTATAGGGGTGTTGTTCAAGAGGTGTCCAGTGTATTTTCCCCAATTTTTGATGTGTTAAGGCAGCCGTGTGAGATCTGGCATTGTCATGAAGCAGGAGAATGCTTGTGATGGGCTTTCCACATCGTTTGGTCTAACAGGCAGCCTTAGCTCTTTCCAGAAGCCAACAGTAGTAGACTGCATTGTCTGTTCTTTCACGAAGGAAATCAATCAAAAGAACCCCAAAGGAATAAAAAAATATGGTGGCAACAATTTTTCCTGCTGATAGGCAGCTTTTGGCCAACCGGGCCAGGTTGTCCACTTCTGCGCCACTCCATGCTGGTCTGTTTTGATTCTGGGGAGTCACTGTAGCTTCCGCCACCTAGATTTCTGTTGAAAAACTCTAGTGATAAATGAGAAAGCAGAGATTCCGTCTTCAGTTCAGTTTCATTAAGTTCTCAGCTGGAGGAAAGCACTCCCATAAGAACATTCATGATCATGTGACTCACAACTGAATAATATTAAGTTCAGCTTTCAGTTTAGTTACCTAAGTGCTCTTTCCAGTTTGGAGGGAAGCAAGGCTTTACATACCATAAACCTTCCCATCTCTCACATCAGCCTTTTACAAATCTTTGAATAGAAGATTTAACTGTGCCTTATGTCCTTCTTAGATATTTATCTAGTGTTTTTTTAAAGCTGCTTCTTCACTATTATCTGTTGAGAACTATGCAACATTTAGGCTAGACCACAACAATAAAGCATTTTATAAACCAAAATCTTAAAATGATTCACATTTTGTTAGTCTTCTCAATTCCTGCCTTTTGCTGCCAAGTCGTAACAATAATCTACAACCCCCCCCCCCTGGTGTGCATTTAGAGTTTACAGGAGGGAGTGTGCTTGTGAATGTCCTTTTTCAGAGCATGGTTAGGTGAAAAGAACCTCAGGAAGAAAATTTAGGCAAGAAAGTAAACCTAGTTGATCCTTCACATCAAAGAACTGCTACCAAGAAAAGGGAACCTATGAGACAAGAGAGATGTGAGGCTTAGGAATGAAGTTGTGAAAATAGTTCAGCATGTAAAATTCTAGATAGTATAATGACACTCTGCGGCTGCAATTATCAAATGTGTGTGAGAGGCTTACTTCGTAAGTTATAGCTGATTGTTAGCATCCATTATTACACCTGCATTAGTAGACACGAGTGCTGACAACAAGTTCTTTTGACATTATGGCTGGGATTGTTACATTTTTGCAAGCAGACACGTGTACTGTTGGATGTTTCTTTGATGTTAAAACCTAGCATTGTTACACCTGATTCATTTTGTGACACCTGCAGTGTTTTGCACAAGTAATGGCTTCTGGAAATTTCTTATCATATGACCAACAGATATAAAAAGTGGAAGGATGCATGCACAGCTCTTTTCCTACATGAAATTCAGAGAAAACAGTAGTAGTTATCGCAGCAAACTTTGAAAGAAAATTATATGGAGAATTGTTATGAAAGCATTGAAGAAAAGACAGATATTTGTGAGCAGATCCTGACTGTAATCAGTTTGTGGAAGAAATAAAGTATTGTTGTAGGAGAAAAGACTGTTTTTGTTACAGTACTTTAAAATTGTGATTGATAAACATAGTTTATTTTTTTTTCAATGAAAAATCTCAACCTGATGCTACTGGCAGATACATTATCATTATTACCAATAAAAAAGTAAGAGCTATTTGACCCAATGAAAAAGCATACAAGCAGAAATAAATTATCATTTGATCGCATTGATGGTTACATGTGACTTATACATGATGCATGAGAAGACAAGAGGTTACAGATTTACGAGTTTCCCTATATTAGAATTGCTCTGTATAGACTTTGGTTTCAATGGGATTTGAATATAGTACTTTAGCAAAGAAACCAATCAGAACAGAGTCAAATAATGTTATTACATGGTGATATTGGGATATGCACATCAAGAGTGTTCGTCTGCAAGGACACAATGATGTTTATCTTGATGAAGCATGCTCTGACAGCAATACTTGTCAGATGAAAAATTAGACAGCAATAGATCATCAGTTCAGTCAACAACATATATATCAACACTGGGCAACAAAGGTGAGAGAACTTTTATTCACTGTGGTGGAAGATCAGGCTTTCTGGAGAATGTATTATTTGTTGCTCATAAAACCATGGTGGATGCACCTCCAGATTATCATGAGCCAATAAATCCAGACATTTTCGAAAACTGGTTCAGAAACAAAATCTTTCAACAAAGAGACATCTGCAATTGTTTTGGATGAATGGCCTTACCACAGTTATCTTCCACATCTTGAAGAAAAGATAAAACTTAGCACAATATTCTAAATACCAAATGCATTCATATTATACTTGTTCTACAAATAAACGTTTTTACAGCATACACAAAAAAGAAAAAAGAAGAAGGAGAAGAAGAAAAATACAGGATTGACAAGATGTTATGAAACATGGAAATATAGTGTTAAGGTTACCACCACACTTTAATTCAACTGAGCTGGTATGATCTCAAAACACAAGGTGGCATCTTAAATCTAAATCAAGGTCAATGAATGAAGCGATAAATATCTTAAATGTTCCATATAACAAAGTGACAGCAGATCATTGAAGAAACTATAAACATGCAGTGAAAAGTAAAAATGAATAAAGGAATGTTCCATCTATCAGTATTGGTATGGTAAGCAGCCTATGTATAGATGTAAATGGCTTGGCCATTAGATGAATATGACGTGGATTAGATCTCACAGATAAAGTTTTATTTTTAAGGTAATAATAATCTATTTGAGTGCTAAGTTCAATAAAATGGTGGCAACCTCCTGTGGCCATTATCTGGGTATGCCACCAACCTCCATTTTACATATATACTTAATCATTATATTATTTACAATAAAATTAGTTTATAATGTGCTCTAACTAATTAAACCTTATTCTTTTGCCTTGTCCATTTCATCTTAACTTTCCATAAAATTCTCCTAAATACCTTAGTTGTCCTTGCTCCTTGAATATGTTCTTTATCCCTACCTATTTATCTCTCCCTAGTCACTTCTGTTTAATCAACTCCACCCTCCAATCATTCATCCCTTTACATTTAAAGACCATGTGCAGTTCATTCTCCTCCTCCCCACAAACTGGATATAGTCCTTGCCTCACTCCTCCTCTCACACCTTTCAGCTTCCATATCCCTAGTTGGAACCATGCCACCCCTGATTTCTCATTTCTATTGCAAATTTTCAGATTGTCTTCTTCCTGCATTTTCCTTCACCTGATTGCAATGATTTTCTCTCTCTCATCTGTACCTATAAATTCTGTCTACCCATATCCTCCAACTGCCTCTTGCTTCTCTCCAAAATCCTCTCAGGATTACCCACTCTGAACCACACATCTCCTAAACCATTCTTCATCAACTGCTCCTTAATCTTACCCAACCACATATTACTTTCCACCCCATTTTCTTGATACCTTAAATATACTTTCAGAATATCTGATTCTGGCAGTTGCTGAATGCAAAATAAGTACTTGAGTACCCTTTCCATTATCTGACCTCTGACACTAACCCTCCCTAATTCTGCCATTGCTCCTGCAGTAACTGTATACTGTGGGACTCCTAAGATTAGCTTTCAAAGTGTTCTGAACACTAAATCCAATCTTTCTACCATTCCTTGATTCCCCAAATTTCTGCTCCAAATATACACCTGGACTCAACCAATGCACAATATATTCTCTCAAACCACTCTATCCACATTATTGGTGCTATATGCAAACATCTTCTTATACTGCACATATAGCCAATCTCCCCTTTGCCACCGCACTTCTTATCTGCCTGTCCCACCTTACGCTGCTAAATATGAAAATTTCCTAACAATTTGAATTTCCACCTTCACCAAACCACTTTTCTTCCTTACTTAATTTCACTCCTTTCTTAAACACCATGATGTTTGCTTTCTTTTAGCCCCCATTTATTGCAGAATTGCTCTATTGCACCAATGGGCAATTGGTCCCACCAGTAAGTCATCCCTAACAATAGACCTGGAATTTCTATGTTATTAATCACTGGCACAGGGGCCTTTGCTAACTTAACCTCCAAGATGTCATCAATAAAAAAGTTAAACAAAACTGGGCTGAGTTTACACCTTGTCTTCAACCTCTTTCTTGCTTAACGTCCTTTATTGCTTCATTCCTTCCACATCTTAAACAAAGTGTTCTGGTGATATAGCTCTCTCAGCAATTCTATTGCTCAACCTTTGAGTTTAAAGTGTGTATCAAAGTATTTCTTTATTACTCTGTCCTATCCTATCAATTGTCCTTCTATCCCTTCAAACACCAGCCTGAAATGGTGAAAGCCTATTATTTATTTCTGCCCACTCCCATATTTCTTCTGGCAACATGCCTGTAAAAATTTTGCTCACCATTTGACAATAATAATATCCCTCTGTAATTACGTGGATTTAACTCACTGCCTTTACCGTTATAAATTGAAACTATAAATGCTGTCCAGTTCTTGTGTACTCACCCCCTGTGCTTTATTAAGTTAAATAGCCTGTTAAACACACCAATATTTTTTGATCTTCACACCAAACTTTAAAAAATTCTGTGGGTAACCCATCAATTCCAACTACTTTTCTCCTTTTGAATTTCTGAACCTTCTTCAATACCCCCTGCCACTCAAATGGCCTATCCGATTCCTCCACATATGCATTATGTACTTCCATCTTCCACCCACTTATATTGTTCTCTTACCTTTACTTTTATGAGTTTACAATTACAGCAGATTTGTATGCATGCTGAAATACTTAAAATTATGTTATTATTATTATCTATTTTGTTTCATCCAATAGGATTAGTTTTCCACAGTAATACAAGGGCTGATCAACAAATACCGAGACTGATTTTTTCCTGTAGCTTTCGTAATAGTTTCGTATCTGTAACATGAATATTTGAAATCAGCGGGTTTTTATGTATAATGTCGGTAGGCGGCAGCACTCTCGTATCGGTAGGTTGGTAGTAATGCTCTATTTTGTAGACCCTACGTGCATTTCGCATACCAGAAAGTGGAGGTGACGCGAGAGGAGCAGTATAGTACAATCAAATTGTTTTCGTTTAAACCATACAGCCACCAAAACTTATGAACAGCTGGAACAAGCATACAGTGAAGATGCACTACCTCGTGCAACAGTGTTTAGGTGGTTCAAGGACTTCAAAGAAGGCCGACTTGTCAGTGTTACGCAAGGTGGGCTTGGTGTTCCGGCTTCTGCTGTGACTGAAGTCAACATCAACACAGGTGCTGTGATTGTCCGAGAGGATCAGCGTATAACATTATGTAACCTCAGTAAAGTGTTGAGAATTTCATATGGCAGTGTGTTTACAATTATGCATGACCATCTCCATAAGACCCGAGTTTGTGCTCGTTGGGTGCCACGTCTGTTGACTCCCGAACAAATGGCTGTGCGAATGGAGACAAGCCATGAGGTGCTGCATCTCTTTGCTGATGGAGGGGATGCATTTTTTAAATTATCACCAGTGATGAGTCATAGCTGCATTATTATGATCCTGAAGGAAAATAAGCCAGCACAGTGTGGAAATTGCCAGGTTCTCCAACACCAAAAAAGGCAAAAGTTGTTCCATCTGCAGGGAAAGTGATAGTGATCACATTTTTGGACTGTAATGGAATGATTTACCAGCATGCAGTTCTCCCTCACACTACTGTTACAGCAGCATACCACACATCAGTATTGGCTACACTGAGGAAGCACATTGCAAAGAAACGACCAGAGCTTTCTCGGACTGGGTGGCAACTTCATCATGACAATGCATGGCCTCACGTTGCAAATCAAGTCATGCAGTTTCTGGCTCGATTACACATTACATGTGTACCACATCCACCTTATAGCCCTGATCTTGCACTCTGTGACTTTTTTTTATTCCCATCATTAAAGGCAAAGCTTAGGGGTATTTGATTTGAGAACTCTGAAGCAGTGCTGAAGAAAAGTGAGGCGATTCTCAAGGACCTGACAAAGAATGGTCTGCAATATCTGTTCAAGTAGGAGGGGACTACTTTAAAAAAAGATCATGTAAACATTGAATTGGAGTAACAAACACCTGTGAAAAAAAATCAGTCTCAGTCTTTGTTGATCAGCCCTTGTAATACAAATTTGAGGTAGTCATTCATAGTTGTAAAATACAAAATTAAGTACAACTCTCACATGTACAGGTAAGGAAGACAAAAATTAATGTTTATACACTTCAACAGTGCATAATTCCAGCAATAATGAATGATGTATTTCCTTGTTTTGTTACTACAATATTACAAGCGAATTTACATTTGAATAATACATTTTCTAGTGTGTCTACCTGCTAGCTCTCCCATACTTTAACCCAGGACCTCTCAAAGGGCTTAAAATAACATGCATGCAATCCAAGTTCCAGAGGTCTCCACACCATGCATCGGTCCAACGCAGCTCAGTTCAATGCAATTTGCAGTGATGAACAGGGGAAAGATGCAGAAGGGGAAAATAGGGGAGAGAGAGAGAGAGAGAGAGAGAGAGAGAGAGAGAGAGAGAGAGAACATGCACTATTGCTGCAAATTAAGGATTTGGGCATTTGCACTATTGTCAAACTAGTTAAGTCATATGTTGCGCTCTGTGCCATATAATGCACCAATACATGCCCCTGAGAGACTTTGCTTTAACTTCTTAACTGTATCTATGGGGTTAGAGCTACTACACTAACTCTTCAGTTTCTAAGTTGTCCCATCTTTAGCAATCTCGTCCACTTCTTACATTTCCCAAAAATGTCAATATCAGTTTAATTGTGTTTGCCCTTGGACTCATCAACATTTTAATTGAATGATTTATTCCCTCTTCTTCCCCTGGGCCTCGCTTCTCCTTTAATATAGCACCCAAGAAAAAGTGTGAGCATGATATGTATAATAATTAGCCAGTTCATTCTGGGATATATGTTCTGTGATTTCCAATTTACTTAAACCATTATATTTATAAACAATTATTGCCAATTTGTTTAGTTATTTGCTATACTTTATCCCTTTACATTTAATTATGATTGTACTATTTCAATGTGGTTATGTGTTAGTGGAAATAGGATCAAAAGAGATATTACTATTATTCAAACAAATACATTTTATGCAAACAAGTGGCTTTAGCAATGTCTTCCCTCTCGTTCATTTTGATACTTGAACATATTCTCTTTTACCATGTGTACAATTAGTGGTTACATTCCTGTATGTTTTCACTCATCACAAAACACAGATGACAACTGACATCTGCGCTAGGGTAATAATTTTTGGTGTGCAGTGGGAAGAAAATATCTAGTGGCTTCAATGCTAAGTTTTCATTCTGTCTGTAGATCCCAGAGTTCATGGACATGCATGTGCACTGTATTTCATTTAATAATTCAGCTAGTTTGTGATAAATTAGCTAACCTATTCACCATAATAGCTGAGGGCCTCAAAGAAAGAAACTTTCTTTGGTTGACAACACTGTGGAAAGACAAGCAGGCTAGCTCTTTTTCCCCCTGGCTCTCACTTCCACATAAAACTAATGCCCAAGAAAAGGTGTGTGTACAGTATCCAGCACTGACATGGCACATGTTCAAACACACATGAGCAGAGTAACATCCATACAGAGGGGTCTTAGGATGTATGAATGAATGATTTATTTCCACATTTTGTTATTACAATATCATAACTTATATTTGAATATTAAATGTTTAGAATCTAGTGTGTCTACCTGCTAGCTTTCCCATACTTTAACCCCTAGATTGCATGTATGGTTTAGAGCTATTACACTAACTCTTCAGTTTCTAATTGTCCCTGATCTTCTGTTCCATATGTACAATCCTTATCCACTTCTCTCTTACATTTCCTAAGAATCTCCCCATCATTTTAATTGTTTTTGCTCTTGGATTCGCCATCAATGTAATCACTATTATTTCATTGTTTAGATTGTCCCACTCTTTGTTCCATACATCCTCTCTCCATCTTTTGACTTTTCACACTCTATAAACAATAAACCATCACCCAATTTCTCACACACAGTAAATTTACCTGGGCAAGTGTTTCCTATTTGTTTTAGTATTAATGTTCCTGTGCACACCCATGAAGAACATATTCCCTCAAACTTCTCACATAAATCTATGCATTTATCCCTCAATTTGTTTTAACCATCTTATACAATCTCAAATAACTATCCTCAAAACTTGACAATACTTCTGTATTTCTTCCACCTCAACCTCACTTCTTTCCAAAATTAACTGTTGTTAATTTTATCCAATATCATGTGTTGTGTCGCCCTCTGTGGTGTAGTGGTTACCATGCTAACTTCATATATCCAAAGTCGTGGGTTCAAACCCAGCGGAGGATGATGGATTTTTTCAGGTGTAAAAATTCCTAGCATGGCTTCCTTGGGAAGGGAAGTAAAGACGTTGGTCCCATGTCATAGATTTACAGCATGTAAAAGAACCTCAATCCTAATAGAGAGGCCCCTGAGCAAAATTAAGCGGTCTTTCATGCCCAATTTAGAATGGGATGCTGAGAACCATAGTAGTTAAACGAGCATACATAAATAACATGCCATTTTTTCCCCCTGTGTTGTAGATTTACAGCACATAAAAGAACCTCAAGCCTGATAAAGAGGCCTCTGAGCAAAATTAGGTGGTCTTTCACACCCAATATAGAATGGGATACTGAGAACCATAATAGTTAAAGAGAGTCCATAAATAAAACTGAATTTAATTTAAAGCCAGTGGATCAGGATTATGAGTATTATAAGAAAACAATATGTTTAGTTATCGCTAGTATGCAATAAAATTACTTTGTTATTTAGGTAAGATATTAGTGTACAGAAATCTGAGTTACATTCATTGACTTTCTTTTCAATTGAGAATATTAACATGTACAAACTATTTTCACAATGCATGGAACATAAATCACATGTGATTAGCATGTAGATAGTTTTATATTTTGAGAAACTACCTTCCTTATCACCTGACATGGAACTTAGTAGTGGCAAATGAAACAGAAAATATCAAACTCTCTGGAGATTCATCGAAATTCTTAGGCTTTCACGGCCGGTGTCAATACTGGCTGGAGTATAATCCGGGCTTGTGGGACGTGGTCTACTGGGCTCCTCCTTCTTCCCAGACGTTTTGTCTGCGACTCCGGCAGACATCTTCGGTGGCAGTGGCGAGGTCGAAGTGCTCTAGTGGACGTTTCAACTGTGACTGTGCTGGTTGCACTGTGGACCGCGGTATTTATATCAGCGGCCGGTGGGGAGGCGTGTGGTGATTGGTTCGGGTTAGCGGTGGGCTGGACTTCTGTCGGTGGAGTGCTGCGCTCTGCTTGTGTCTGTTTGGCTCGTTTGGAGCTCTTGATTTTGACTCTGGTTAGTGCCGTTTGCCATATTCTGTTCAGTTTAAGGCCTTCTCCTTTGGGATTGATGTTATTTCTATGCTTCTGTATTTCAATAGCTTCCCGGTATAAACGAGAGTAGTAATGGCAGGTTGATGCTAGAATACCTGTCTCTTTATACTGGATATGTTCCCCTTCTTCGAGTATGGCATGTTTCGCAACTGCTGATTTTTCTGTCTGACCCAAGCGACAATTGGTTTTGTGCTCGATGATGCAAGTTTTTACACTTTGTTGTTACTGAAACGCCACAACATTGACACTGTCTTCAAGCCAACCAAACAGATCTGCAACATTCTCCATTCAGCCAAAGACCCTAGGGATCCACTAACCACAGCAGGAGTATACAGAATACCATGTTCATACGGCAAAGTGTATATTGGAACCACACAACGAAGCGTAAAAACTCGCATCAACGAGCACAAAACCAATTGTCGCTTGGGTCAGACGGAGAAATCAGCAGTTGCAAAACATGCCATATGAAGAAGAACATATCATCCAGTATAAAGACACAGATATTCTAGCACCAGCCTCCCATTACTACTCTCGTTTATACCGGGAAGCTATTGAAATACAGAAGCATAGAAATAACATCAATCGCAAAGAAGAAGGCCTTTAACTGAACAGAATATGGCAAACGGCACTAACCAGAGTCAAAATCAAGAGCTCCAAACGAGCCAATCAGACACCAGCAGAGCACAGCACTCCGCCAACAGAAGTCCAGCCCACTGCCAACCCGAACCAATCACCACACGCCTCCCCACCGGCCGCTGATATAAATGCCGCGGTCCACAGTGCAACCAGCACAGTCGCAGTTGAAACGTCCACTAGAGCACTTCGACCTCGCTGCTGCCACCGAAGATGTCTGCCGTAGTCACAGACGAAACGTCTGGGAAGAAGAAGGAGGAGCCCAGTAGACCATGGCCCACAACCCCGGATTATACTCCAGCCAGTATCTCTGGAGATTCCCTGACACAGTATTCTGTCCTTGGCATAACACATTTGTGTGCCCTGAATTCTTCCCTAGAATATGTTTTAGTTTTTGTCACTCTTTTTTTAACAGTTCCAGTTTACTCTACTTTATTCGATGTTTCTGAAACTTGTTCTATTACCTCAGGAGCTTCTGCATGTTTAGTGTAGATGCCTATAAATGACATCTTATTGTAGTTGCATTGAATGATCTTAAAACAGAGAAATTATTTCTCTCACTGCATCATAGAGATTAATTATGTTAATTATATTGCAATATTGAGATTAGTATACTGTAGTCTTTAGTCTGTAACAATGATGGCTTTGCCATTTATGCTGAATTTTCCTTGCCAATTTCTGCCACATACGATGTTAATTTGATGATTTTAATGTGTGATTCTTCTTTACTCAGGTATATTGCCACAATTCTCCACCATTTTTATGCAGCAAATAAATGGAGCAGATACAACAAAACCAGCTATTGTGGAGGGAAAGGGAGGAGTGCCATATCTCCTATATTCTGTGCAGTAAACTGATTGCTCTATTTACTTACAAAAAACCCACATGCCTGGTGATAACATTTTTTAAACTTGCATTGCAGCACAGCCACAGACCATCTGTATGTAACATTTAAGCTCTGTTTTGTCAACAGTGACAAAAATGTTCTCAATGTAATACTTCATGTAACATACACTTTCAGGAGCAGACTACTTTGCCATAAAAATTAATATAAATGTCTTAGAAAAAAGACTACAGACCCTATGGCAAACCATAGCTTAAAAAAGATTTGTCAGCCTAAGAAGATTATATGGGGATTTCAAACCCCCACCCCACCCACCCACCCCCACACACCCGCCCATCCACCCACACACACATACATCCAAACTCAATCAACAAATAAAAAACTGAAAAGAAGTTTATGGTACTGTTGAAATACTAACAAAGCAGTACAGTTATCTTAAGGGGCCACCAAAATTTGGAGAGGACCAGATGTGGTATAGAATGGTATAAAACTGCAAAATTATGTCAAATGTTTTACTTACATAGTTTGAGCAACCAACAAGTGACACCCCATTAGCTGCCAGTATAATATCTCCCTGACTTAGGCAACCACTCTGCCAAGCTGGCTGATGTGGAAATAGACGCTTGATGCGGATGAGTCCAGGCCACTGTTCCCCAGAATCCACTCCACCAGTTACACTTAGACCCAAGCCTCTACTTCCTTTATTAAGATTAACTTCAAATTTTGCACCTGTAAAAAGAATAGCATTAAAATAATACTATATTATGATGTATCTTAAATAGACTTTAACAAAACTACCTACATGCCTCCCTTAGAGCAGAGTTTACCAATTTTTTTGCAGTTAACATCCCAATTGTAATCTCTGGAATCACCACACATTCCTTCGGTTATTTTAAACATTTTGTCTCATAAATACAAAATATTGAGAATAATGTGAATGAATGATTGAAGCAAATTTATTTGGAACAATGAAATGCCCTGAAATTTGGAAACTTCCCTTCTGTCATTGGACAGTCCTCTACCATTTATTTTATACACAATTAGTTTGTACATGTGCCTTCCTTAATATTCCTGGCTGCCTTTGGTTTGTTCTCTAATTTTGATTTTCCTTTATTCACTTGTTTTGTCTGTTTTAGTTTCTGTTTGCAGTAAGTTTATCTTTACTCTTCCCCCCTCCGATTTTGCTCTTCATGTCACTATTTACTTATCTCTTTCCACTTTTCCTACATTTTCTTTTATTTTTAAACTCTTCATCCACTTTGCCTTGGTTCTTTCCACCCTCCCTTCCCTCCTATATACGACTTACTATTTTTTCTCTTACTAATCACACAGTATATATTGCCTCTCTTAATTTTCCATTTCTCACACATTAAAACACCTTTATGCCTGAAGAGGTAGGGTCAGATTGAAAAATTCATTGCCATTGCTGGGATTTGAACCATGGATCTCCTGGTTTACATCCAGTTGCTCTGACCACTGAGCTACCATGGCATGCCACTAAATTTTCCAACTGATTCACATTTTTTCTGGTACACCACAAGGAGATCTTAAATCATTTTTGAAATGTCATACTTCAGTGACAACTTATAAACTCTGTAAGTATTTAAGTCCCAGGCTTTATAGTTAACCAACTATTAGGCCAATTAATGTGAATTGTTTCTTCTACACCACTTGTGTGTAGGACAGAAGTTAGAGAGGTAGAGTCTGACTGAAAAATACAGATTCAGGATATCCATGGTTCAAATCCCGGCTACAGCAATGAATTTTTCAATCTGACTCTAGCTTTCCAACTTCTAGCCTATCCATTACTATTGTGGAAGAAACAATTAATTCACTTTTATGCCCATTCTTGTGCCATTTGACCATCACTTCATCCTACCAAACTGGTATCTACCTGCTCTCCCTTCCGTCTCCATAAAAACATGTACTCTCATCACCCATGCACATTGAATCATCTCATATTCCATCTTGTCCCCTCTTCTTTTTTTGTATTTGCTTGTCTTAGGTACTGCCACTTTGCACTTTTTGTTCACTACCCCTTTTCACATTTACTCCCTGCTTCTCCTTCAATTGTCTTCTCCCCTTTCTCCATGCCGTCTCCTTCTCCTATTCCTGATGTGTTGTCCCATGTCATTTACCCTTCCCTCCCTCCCTCTCTGCTATCTTGCTCACCACATTCTGCTGTAGCCATCTCCTGTTGTGGACTTTGCCTTGCTTGGTCTATCATCTCATAAGTCATTGCACTGTCTTGGGTTTTTCTCTTTTGTTTCCTGGTTCACTGCTAGCTTTCTTTTTTCCCTCCTCATTCTCTTTTCTCTCGCATATCTCTTCCATTTTACCACAAATCCATACTTTAATGCTTTGAATCTATGCAACTTTTCCTTGTCGATGCACCAACCTTCTTTGCTCTATTAATGTTTTTAACAGTTTCCCTTTGATTGATTCTGAAGTCTCTGTTGATGTAGAAGTTCAGGCCTTTCAATTTCTTTCCTTGCTTTGTTACATTGAAAACCATTTACATGCTTATGCATTTTACCAGTATATTTTTCTCCCTCTTCTCTTCTTAAATCTGAATGGAGAATAATGTGTAATAAACAAGCTTTCAAAATTTATAATAAAACAATACATCATTTTAACAAAAATGATGGGATGCCTTTTAAATAAGAATGTAAACTGCAATTTCTCTTCATGTTCTCCTTTACTTCAAGGATTAGACATTCCAACTGTTTCAGCCTTGCATTAACTTTGTTCCCGTCTTTTTGTAAAGGTTTATAGTTGTTAAAAGAGGGTATTCTTTCTGCATTCATGCAATTTACATGCTCCTTAAACAAGTGTATCTCCACTGAAAGTTAGGATTATATTTAAGAAATATAAAACAAAGTACAACTTAGAAAATGTATGAAATAATGCAACTTTTTAGGTAAATTACCAGAACCAAAGAAC
The DNA here is from genome assembly GCA_030762935.1 of Hymenopus coronatus. Lineage (NCBI taxonomy): Eukaryota > Metazoa > Arthropoda > Insecta > Mantodea > Hymenopodidae > Hymenopus > Hymenopus coronatus. The sequence continues at coordinate 91,877,208 of CM060900.1, read as the reverse complement.
TAGCATTGTGATTTCTTAAAATCATGTTTTCTTTTCTAAAAAAATATCAATTACCACCATAATTGGCATAAAAGTAAATCAATGGTTTCTGAAAATTGTAACTATCTGACCTCTGATACTCAACACTTATGCCCTTTTAGTAGCATAAAGATTTCAAACTTCATACATTTCCAAAATTCCACATTAACTGATAAATCTTGAACAGTTTGCAGAACTACCATTTCCATTAAAAACTCAGTTGTGTACACCGTAGGCATGTTATTGGTGCTTCCTTTTATTGTTGGCACTGTGTGTTGAAACATTCATTATTGACCGTTATTAAAGAGATTTATAATGCTTTATGAAGGGATTGTAAAAATATATTTAATTTATTTATGTTAAAGGTTTATTTTTAAACCAAGACAATGAATATCTATTTTAATATTAAAGTCATTGATTTATAATAAAAAATAAATGTTACAATATAAACTATTCAAAAAGAGAGAGAGAAAAAAAAAAAAATAAGATAATTTTTGGATCTTGCTAGGTAGCTGCAATTGTTGCTGTATACCCAGGCACAGTGAGTAATGTTTCATCTTGTTATGTCTGATGTTGCAGAATTCTTCATATGGGGAACAATATATTATTACAAGCATCACTCTTTAGTCTTTCTAGCATGCATGTACAATGCACTTGGTAGATAGAGAAGGTATTATATTCCATCCAAAAATTTAATACTGAGATTTCACCAGAAATATGTTTTGAGACCCACTGAACAAAAAATAAGAAAAATGTCCGTGGGTGTGAGAGAGAGAGAGAGTGAGAGGGTGAGCGTGAGCATGAGCGTGTGTGTGTGTGTGTGTGTGTGTTTTTTTTTTTTTTTCCGTTAAGTACCAAACTTGATATTCAAGTTAAGCATCTTCCAAGGATGTGACACAAAAAATTTCAGGAAAATGCTCCCCACCCCAATTAACCTTTACATGGAAAATGTTTTTGAAAATTTTGATTTTTTCAAAAATAGTTCTAAGGGTTCTGATTAAAATACTGCTTATTAAACATATTTATATGACAAAATGTATATCTTGAATTTTCTGGGAGTAGCCTCTGAAGACCTTTTCATACTGGATTAACCTTTACATGGAAAATTTTTTTGAAAATTTTGATTTTTTCAAAAATAGTTCTAAGGGTTCTGATTAAAATTCTGTTTATTAAACATATTTATATGACAAAATGTATATCTTGAATTTTCTGGGAGTAGCCTCTGAAGACCTTTTCATACTGGATTAATTTTGCATAAGCGGTAAACCATAAATTTAGTATACAAAAAATATAGATCTTGTTTAAACCAATTTGTCATATACATTTTTTTAGAGTCAACCGTTTCCAAGATATTCCTAGTTATGTGTTTCATTTTTAAAATACTTACACTTTTCTCAAATAAGAAGGCATTTGTGTTTCTTTTGTTTTACTTCTGACCATGCAAAGAATTGAATTTCAATGACACACAGAATGACAGCTTTTAAAACTTTTGACTATCGCTTTAGCCTAGTGTATTCCCTTCTGCTTATAAGGAGCTAAGTAATAATAACATTTCTGCTAATGTTTATCTGGATTAGCATGAAGTAGAAAGAAAAATGTTTTGTAAGAATTTTATTTTTGCAGAACAGGTAGAGAAAGTCATGTGAATGGAACACATATCTTTTAAATTTCATTGTAGCATGCCAGTTTTGCCATGATTTAAAGTGTTAGGTGTTCAATATTTCTCCATGCAGCCAAACAATACAGTTTTGCACTTATGGGATTGAAAACATGGGTTAGATTAGCCCAAGAATAACAAATAGATTTTGCTGGATAATTAATTAAAGTATAAATTACTAAAATTTTACTCACAAGGCTAGAATGATCCAGCTTTATATCTAAGTTAAAAATTGTGTAGAAGTAGTTTTTGATAGCTGTGTAGCAGTCTCAACCTTTTCTCCTGACCTTCATCTAATGCAGTGGCGTATCTAGAATTTGGGTCTGGGGGGGGGGGGTTCAGAATATTTTCATAATTGAAGTTTCTTGGAGTTTGGAATACCCTCCCTCCTCATCACGTCAACATTAAAAAAAACTGCAATGTCATCTGTCATTTCTGGTTAACATGCTAATCGCTAGTTCCCAAGATCATGAGTTCAAATCCGGTGGTGATGGCTTTTTTTTGGGTATAAAAATCCTTAGCATAGCTTCCTTTGGAAGGTGTCATAGATTTACAGCACAAGAACCATGAAACTGATAAAAAGGCCCCTGAGCAAAAGTAAATGGTGTTTCGCACCTAAATTGAATGCTGAGAGCTGTAGCATTAAAGAGCTCCATAAATAAAACTTACTTTCCTTTTTACATAATTCAAATTCATTTTTATTTTTGGACTTTTTATTTAATTTTAGACTATATTGCAGATTACCCAGAGAAAATTAAAGGAATGACAAGAGTTTCAGTAGAAGACTTATTTATGATCCAGTCAAGTATATTCCTATATTATACCACTTAACATTTTTGTTTAAAATTTGATTAATTATTCAACCTTCATTTTTTATGTTTAGCTGGTATTTTTAGTTTATCATGCACAAATGATAGGTAGAGAAGGTATTGCATTGCACTCAGAAAATCAATGGCAATATTTTATCAAAAATACATGTTTTGAAGACACATGAATCCCAGACAAAGCATTTTTAGAATAAGATCTCTGTGTGTGTGTGTGTGTGTGTGTGTGCGTGCGTGCATGCGTGTGTCTGTGAACAGCATAACTATAAACAAAAGTCAGTTAAGTACCAAACTTGGTATTTGAGTTTAGCACCTTTAAAACATGTGGCGCAAAGCTTTTTAGGAACATTCTCCATCCATTACAAAGTATCGTTATGTGGATTATTTTTTAAATTTATGTTCTCAAAAACGGCTCTAACGATTTGGATTAAATGCCATACATTAAAGAAATTTAGAGGCAAATAAAACGTTTGTCTTGAATTTTCTGGGAATAACCTCTGAAGCCTTCTTCATTCTGGAGGACTTTAGGAAAACTGATAAACCGTAAGATATAGATAAAAACCTATACTACAAAAAAAAAAATGTAGATCTCATTAAAAACATAATTTATGACAAGTACATTTTTTGTTGAGTTATTCCTCATTAGTGGTATAAATTTCTGATAATAGTTTTCTCAAATGGGAAGTCATTTGTTTATTTTTTACTTCTGACCATACATTCCCTTATTTCTCTTGTACCTACAAGGAAATAACTAGTGATTATTATTCCTAAAAATTATGTGAAAATCGGCCGAAGATTTGTGATTATAATGCACTTGTAATTAATCAGCTTTCCTAGTTCCTTGGGGATATAGCACCAACCAAGATATTACTTAAAAAACGATCATATTTTGGGCAATTCTAAAAACTGTTTCAAGAAACTGGACATGTACCAACTATTTCAGATATATCACAATAACCTAAATGTTTCTTTATTAGTTTAAATGCAATCAGTTGTTTCCCATGCTTTTAAACCTAAAACGTGGTTTATCTTGATTTTATTAATGTTTGATACAATAATGCTTCATTTTTCTTTTCCTTACTTAAATCTCCCAATGTCTGTAGTTCAAATAACAATGTGATTTGGTTTATCATCTTTGTAGACTTATTCGCTATTATGATTAATGTATGGTGCTGGAGTTAGATTTGCCAAAGTAAGTTGCCTGTGTGTAATTTTAAAGAAAAAAATAGTCAACATTGTCACCCATCAATTGTATCTATTGTTGCAAAGCTGTTGTGACTACATGTTATAAATAGAGACCTTTGCATTAGCTTATTTGTTATTTTTTATTATCTAATTATTACATGTTTACCTATTTGTTGTTGTATTTGCTCGTAGCGGGCAACAATTCACGTGTTGTTGGCTGGCGAGCAGTCTGTACGCGGGGTTAGTTTTTCATACACTACCCATATAGAAAAACAATCAAATGTTTGTTTTAATAAAATAATTTAATAATACAAAGCAGCTATACAAATCTTAAAGTAACTAATGAAGTACCATTCTTTACCCTTACCGGTCTATCTACATACAGCCCAATGTCGTTAGGATTGACGAAATGTGTGTTTTGGCTGGGAATGAACGTAATATGCCAAAGCTTTACTAATCAAAATCTCAGCAGTTCATTGTTTGTTTGGTACTGGATTGGTCAGTTTTAACGTCTTTGACATTTTCTGAAGTTGATCCAGTTGTTTTCCTTTTAAAAAAGTAATAAATAGTGCTGGTACCTGTATAAGCCTACCAGGTTTTTCATTAAAATATGTGATGCCTGAAAAGATCGCGATTAACTGATCAAAAACTTTCTGCATATGACATTAACATAACATTAGGATGAAACAAACATGATATTGAATAAATACACTTTAGAACAGCTGAGATTCCACCATGTGCAATCAAAAAAGTTGATTGGATATTTTACAGTAAACTCCATAATTAAGAATAATGAAGCTATTTTCTGGGCTTGTAGGCCATGGTCCATTGGGTCTTGAAGTTCCCATTTCATCAAGGGGTGCGCTTGGCATTTTCACAGGTGATCTGGTGGCTGGTCAGAGCTCGAGTGAATTTTTGGCACAGAGTACATGGCCAGTGGGCGGAGCCTGTTACCCTCTGTGCTGTGATTGGCCCGCATGCATTTGTGGGCTGTCTTGTGTTTTGCATTTGTTTCTGCCATTGCATTTGCTTTCCAACAGGTATCCAGGCCTTGTTTAGGCGCATAGCTTCTTCCTTGCTATTAAAGTTATTTCCATTTTTGTATATTTCTGTTGCCTCCCTTTTTAAACAGGCATGGTAGCTAACAGAAGAAGACAGAATTTCAGCGTCTTTGTAACTGATGTCATGTCCAAATAATAAAGAGTGTTCTGCTACTGCAGATTTTTCCATTTGTCCTAGTCTACTGTGCCATTCATGTTCTTTTAATCATTTTGCCACATTGCACATGGTAGTGGCGATACATCAAGTTCCAAGAGTTTACAACTTGATATAAGTGAAGTTTAACTGTGAACATCAATCCTTTAGCATTTTAAAAGTAAATGAAATTAAATTGACAATAACTTCACAGTTAATACTGCTTCAACAAATGTAGAGCAATCTAAAAAGATTTAGATCTCTCTAAAAACACACTATTTCATATAGCCATAATGTGGCATCAACCATTTTTAAAATATCCCTTATTCATGGTTTGAAAGTTTCAATACTTTCTCATTCTCTTGAAGCCATGTCAACATTCAATTATTTCTTGAGTAGTATGGAAGGAGTATGAAATGTTAAGGCCAGCATAATTAATTCAGTTCTTAAACATTTTAACCATCGCTATTCCCTTTGTGTCTATAATAAAATGTGTAATCTAGCTATTTTTGCAAAGATTCACCTTAATTAAAATAAAATAGAAAAATCAATTTTTGTAATAATAATTTGTATACCCACTAATAAATAGATGGTAGAAAAAGTTATGTGAATAGAGGATATTAACTTTTTTTTTAATTATCTGTCACTTTGAATTAACTTCCACAAGGCTATAACTTGGAATTATTTCTGTTACTGCTTAAATGTAATTGCATTCTATTTAACAAGTCTTTATGTCACTGTCTCTGTAGCCAAGTGATCAAGAATGCTGTCCTCTTAAATCAAAGGTCGAAGGTTTGATTCATCCCTGGGGTCAGACTTTCACTTTAATTACAATCATTTCCTACCCTCTATAGAGTCTTAAAGTATGAATCTGGGGCAAATATTTCCCACCGAAATTTTAAAATAAATAATTTAAAAAGTATTTATTTTAAAAACCACAATTAACATATTAATAACATCACAGTTGTTCCTAAAGTCATTACTTAAAGAAGGATTTCACACGCGCACACAAAAAAATCAACAAATACCTTGGAGAGGTTGAAATATAATTATCGTATCATATTGCCAGATTCTATTTTTCTTGTTATTCAATGTATATACAGTAGGCCGTGGAGACTAGAATGGCCCTAAATGGTGAAAATCCTCATGTATACTGTATTTATTTAAATAAGAAATTAGCCTTTCTAGTAAAATGCTTTCAAAAACCTTAAGTTATTTCAGATGTTAAGATGATCAAGCTGTAAATATTCATTCATACTCTGTTCATCCACTTTTTAAACAGTGGCATAGTTCCTAGGTTCAAAGGTTCAAGTAATTGTGCCTTTTCAGTGAATAAATAACTAATTGTGTAAAGGATTACTAAAGTCAAAGCCTACAATAAAACAAGAGATGCCAAAATATGCACACACAAAAAATCTATAACAATCACCCTAACCTGGTTGGGCTTAATCCATAAAATTTATCTTTGCTTTCTTTGACTACCACGGTTATATTATGACATTTTAAATAATTTTCTTATGCTTGAATTAAGAGTTTTAATACTGTACAATCTGTTTTATTTTTATTGATAGTGACTACTTTAGTTTCATTTTGGTTTTGTTGCTTTTTTTTGCAGTTTTGGGGCCATTGTAATTGTACAATTTGTGTAAACTGATGTGACAGTCCCCTGAAGTATAAATGCGCAATAGCACTGACCAGCCCACTTGCATAATAAGAGAGGTGGGTATAAATGTTCCAACTGCTGTGAGTGTGATAATTACTGTGTTCTACTTGGGAGAATGTGGCTACGCATGTGTTGACATCAACAACTCTTAACTTTTTCTGAAAAAGATCGTGGATCTACTTTCAATATACCAACAAAGCTTAAGAGGCTCTTAAACATATAATACTCTTGTCCTCGTACTGCTGAATACATGCTGAGTTACTAACTTTGTGACATACATTTTGTATAGCAAGTATATCTATTTATGATAGCATCATGAGCTGCTATGTACTACTCTCCCCTCTTTACTTCTCCAGAGAACAAAACAACCTGCAAAAGTATTCTCATGTGAGGTTTACAGTACTTCCAGAACAATTCTGATTGTTATTTCTCAGTGCATGACACTTCTTGTCTTATATTATGTGAGATGTTGCCCTTCAGAGTAAACTTAGTGGCAAAGTGCTACATTACCAAAGCAAAGAAGACAAAAGTAATGTGTGCACATATTTTAAAAATAATACCAATATACTACCAGGTAGTTTTGTAGTGCAGCTAGTAGTAGAAGCTAAGGATGTTTAAATAAGTAGTGTACACAGAATTGTTACAGAAAAAATTATTGATTCCAACTCATTTTCTAGCCCTCATAAAGAAAGACAATATCAAACAAAAAAAATTAATGATATCAGTTTTGGACAACTTTATTAAGGCTGTAGTCCATAGAACCAGAGACGACTATTATATAACAGAGCAGGTGAAGTCTACTTCAAAAAAGTGCTTGCAAAGTTGTAAAATTTAAAAAATTTTGAAATGTTGCGCAAAATCTTGCCAAACTAGAATTTCAATAAAGTAAAATAAAAAAACAAGTGCAAAATCTTGATCTAACATCATGATATAAAAGACATGCTTATAAGTTAGCTAAGGCAAATCTCTAAATTTCACAATGAGGGGCATCCCATTGTATACATGGACAAAACTGACAACCACTCCTCACATATCACCACATATTCCTGGAGTGATGTCTCTAGAATGTTTATTTTGCCCAATCTCAAAAGGTCAAAGGCTAACAATCCATGCTGGTGGAGATCAAGAATGATGTGTTTGGACAGATAAAAAATTTACATCCACCATTGCAGAAGAACGGCAAGAACATTACAGTTATGTAAGGGATATTTAAAAGAAATATGTGGAAAATGAGGGATTCTTGGATAGGGACAAGAAACTATTATTTATTTAGGTAATAATAATGACCATGAGGTCAGCGAAAGAGAAAAATCTGATAATGAATTTGATTATGAAGTCACGCAATGCAATGAAAATCATTCTCTTGCCCATATGGAATCTCAAATCGCTTTACACAAGCTGTACTTTGCAATCTGGCATCATTAATGAAGCTGTGGGAACTGTAACAAACCCTAGTCTGGACAAATGCCAGAATACCTCCCAAATGCAATTGCAACAAGTTTTTATTTAGGTGATTAGTGCAAAGGTTTTGAGGTGTAGCTATGTCTTTTTATGCGTTGCCCAAAGCTGCAAATTTAGTGTCTGTCTGTGGTAATTTGATATTTATACTACAATTAAATAAATTGCATCTTAAGGCATGATGACAAACAGAATTCATACTGTAGTTTTGTTACTTTAAGCATGCGCTAAATTTCAAGGAAAACACTAATTTAAACAAAACAAGATTCTGAATAATTATGTTAGATTTATTGCACGTTATAATCCTCAAGAAAGTTAAAGTAAAATATGCAGCAACTTTTAACACTGTTTAATACACTAAAAATACTGCACATACACCATTAAATGTAATTTTGTATTATCTACCACATTGCTTTATAAGCATAACTTCCTCAGAACTGTTAGCTGACACCTATTCTTATTGTAAGGTAATTGATTACATATAACCCGCTGGAAAAAATTCAAAGAATGTCTGCACACATGGGGATGAAATATTGCTTCATTTCATCCTCTATTACACTTCAAGCTTACAATAACAATAAACAATCCTGGTAAAAGTAAACTTTGACCAACATTTCATATTCAATAATAGCAAAGATATTACTTTCCAATTAGGAGATGCTGACAGTAAGCAATTGGAGACAAATGTGTTTTTATTACCATATTAAACTAATGAGCAGGATTATATAATTACAACTGGGATGATTCTTACTCTAACTTCACTCAAAATAACCAGAACTTACTGGGACATGTTTCGGAGACCATTGTCTCTATTTTCAACCTGGGTTCACTGCCATGTTTCCTCCAGTGACCGAAGGATGATGTTTTCCTGTCTGGACATACTGTACCATGAGGTCACTTTCACCCAGGATTTCAAAATTTAATAGGTTGTTTATTTTTATAGATGTATAACCTTTTTAGTGTTCTATTGGTTTCCTAAGGGCTTTTAGCCATTTGGGTTTCTCTTTCAACTGATGGTTTGTGGACAAAAATGCTTTGCCAATGCTGATTTCTTGGTTTGTTTATACCTCAAGTTTCTCACATGTTCTTTAAAACTTGTGTCTATGTTCCTCTTTGTCTTTCCTACGTATAATTTATTGCAGTCATCACAGTCAATTTCATAGATTCTTGGGATTTTTTTCTGTTGGAATTTTGCCTTGTATTGGTCCTGATAATGTTTATTAAGCAATTCTCATTTACTGGGGCTAAGGTTATGCCTTGTTCTTTGTATATCTTCACAAATTTTTGAAATACCCATGGATGGAAGTTGACACCAAAAAATTCACATTCCATCCAAAACTAAAACTTCTTAAACACACAGTGGGAAAGCAAGAGCTGTCCACATGGGAACAATCTTCATTTTGAAAAATAAAAACAGAATTTTAAATTTCGACAGATCTGTTCAGCAAGTTCCTAGTGTCACTACTAGAGCAGATGTAAGAAACATCACCAGCTTCACCAAATGTAACCAGTCAAATTTTGGTCAATAATGGGAAAAAGTAGTCCTCTGAAACATGTTCTGGGAAGCTTCACAGTGCTGTTTTGAGTTATTAATCGACTCACTTTCATATTTAATAAACCAAGGTCTAATAGTAGGGGAGCAGCTGGAGGAGCATAAAAGAAGTTGAGTGTGATAGACATGTTCTCAAACAAATAAGTAGGTCTTAAAGTACAGCTGATTGAGGATGCATTTAGAATGGTCTGGATGTGATTGCAGGGATTAAACCTTGGAGAAATGCTAGCCTCAGCATTGTATCTTCACCAAAAGGAGTCATTATACTAAAGAAATTGTGTATGGGTAAAGACCAACCACTGATACAACTATTAATGAAAATGAAGCAATGGATGTTTTATAAAGAAAGGTGATTAAGGATTAGTTTAAACAAATAAAATAGCTTAGTATATAAGAATGGCAACAAAATGAATAATGATCACAAGGAACAGAAATTGAAGTGTTACTAAATCTGACTATCTAACTAGTAATGGTGGATGGAGTACACAAAAGAAACTGGTATTAACTAAAGGAAAGCTCTCTTTGAAGGCATCTCTGCCATTGATCACATAAATCAATACTGAAACAAGAAAAGCTTTTACATGTGACTATTGTATTTTCAACTAATTAAAAACTTCACCTACTGTTTAATGCAAAGAATATCTATGAAAATGTACAACTCTCAACAAATCTTAACCTTGCAAAATGACATATCTGGAGAAGTCCAGAGTTAGCTGTGTCTCTTTCCAATATACCGTTTTCCTTGTAATCTCAAGAGATGTAAACAGTTCTTCTACTGTATGGTTTCCCCATAGCTAGATAAGTTAGGCCTTTCCTCTTTACACATTAAAATGTTAAATTGTTGGGTCATTCCATACAACAATTTTTAATTTTTATTAGTGAAGTGTCCTCTTTATTTTGATTTTTTTAGGTTAACAGCATCACAGTGAAAAGCTGTACTCTAAATATAAATATTGTAATATTAGTAATTTAGCTACAAAGAAGGAGGAATATCATAGGGCATCGTCAAGTGCATTAAAAAATTAGGATTTGTATCAATCTTATACATCTGCTGAAAAATTATGTCATTCCAAACAAGAATGTGTATATTTAAAATAAATAATATGATTATTAAACAAAGTAGTTTAGGATGAAGGTGAAAAGTCATGTTGAAAAAGACAATCATTTATGTTTTAAAGACATTTATGTTTTTACCATTTGATATCTTGTTCCCTATACATGGCAATGCTACCATTTAAATGTAAAGAAGGTAACAGGGAACTGTGGTAGTTTGTGAATTATAAAGATGGTATACATTTAAGATTGAAAGTTGCAAAGATACTCAATGCAAGAGACAGCGGATAAGGTAACAAACAGCAATAATCACCATGTGGATCCTAATACTTACCATGTTTTTATGGTAAACTGAAATGGATTTGAGTGCAATTCCATCTGGATATGACCCATGTTTCACATGTTAAGTTCAGTTTGAATTGAGATTGTTTTAAATACGCAAGAACAATTAATTACATTTTTAATGTTTGTCAACTTGGATTTACATTGGGGAATCTGTTAAACATAGTTCTATGTATTATAAGCAGGTTTAAAGGTTGGTGCATATTTTTGAGAAGAATAATTGCGAGATTATGGAAACTATAAAACTAGCTCTGTTATATGATTTATGACACCAGTTCCTGGCAAGTTTATTGAAGAAATCAAAATGACTAGCAAACAGCATGTTGCAAAGAGTACAATAGATTAATATACAACTCTGGTGTATTCAATATGATTTGAATATAGAGGTGTTTCCATGCAGCCTATTTCAATTCAACCCCATTCGTAGCCTACTTTCTCGGAGGATTGAAACCAAGATTCAATTTGATCTGAATATGCATTTCAATGCAGTATTCAATATGATTTCAATTCCCCATGGAAACATAGTACCTAGTTACTCACTGTAAATAAGAAATGACATGCTAAATTTCAGTTGACTGATTGTACAGGCAAAGCTAGTTTCAATGGGTGTTATATAAAACTGCTTTTTAATGTCTAAAATGTTGAGAAAGTTCAATAGTTTAAGGTGTTGCAATTATTTTGGTCTTCAGAAGCATACTATACAAATATGAAGCAGAAAAGCAATTAAATTACCTATTTAGTTAGTCACTGTCAAAGGTGAAATGACAAATGCAGAACGAAATGAAACAGATTATGATAGGAAAATATCAAATAATGAGGAAGAGAAAAAATAAAATATAAGTAAACTGGAGCATCTACCAATGGAAATATATGTGAAAACAGGAATCAGTGATACAAATAAAATTCTAACTTCTTTCAGCAATCACTTAGCTCCAAACCAAACCTTTCTGATGTGAAATCATGCACTTATAAAAAGGCCAGTGCAATTAAGGAAGCCACTAATGAAGTGTTTAATAAGTATAGTGATAGTAATGATGGAGAAGAAATGATTGCACAGTTGAAGGAAACATTTAAGAATGTGGAAATTCATTCTTACTTGCCTTTCTAGAAACCAAACTGAGCATACAATATGTGTAGCTTTGTTTCATGTAGCTTGGACATGAGCAACACAAAACAATAAGGGTATACTGTCAGTCAGGGTTGGGCCTTGTGAGCATAAAAAAAGGTTTTCTACATTACAGTAAAATATGTATAAAAACACATAACATAATAATGTAAAGTTTGTAATTTTCTCTCCAACAACTTTCAATCCTTGTACAGCTTACATTTTACATCCAAGAGCCAGAATCTACTGATGCAATTCTAGTTACTGCTAGCAAGTGATAGTGATCTTGAAATGTTCTATTAGCCAACAGCTTATGCAATAAATACATTAAGTTATGAAATGTGATTCAAAAAAGTTAACCAATGATTCATTATGCTGCAAACAAAATTTAGTCACTAAGCCATAGTCTAATTGAACTGACTGAGATCCTGATACAAGCGATTTCTCCTCTTCAAAAACAAGAAACAAAAACCCAAGCTATTTTCAAAATAATCCAGAACTTTCTTAAAAAAGAATTTCTTTTTTCCACCTAAAAGCTAGTGCAAGTTTACAAAGGGACCAAATTTTTATGTGAATGTTTTGTGGCAAGAGAAATATTCTTTGTTATAAGAAACAAATCAGGAAACAACATTAATTTACAAGAGTTAGTCATTTTATTTCAAACCAATAATTGTTAAAGTAGCAATTTAAAGTGTCAGGTGTTAATGAACTATAACAAAACATTCTCATAGAATGTGGAGGTATCCTACACATAATTTGAGATAGGAGACATGTGGCCAATCTGTTCAAATTTTGGAGTTAAGGCTATAAGTTTCTGAAGTACCAGTATGCAACTGCTAATGATGTTAATCTTTCAGGCATAACACTAAAAATAAAGGACAACTTCAGAGTTTACCTTTGTGGAGCAAGGGTTAAAACATCAGCTTTCAAAATAAAAAGTAGTAATTGTTTTCAAGTTTGAGTCTCGTTCACCACCTTTTTAGTAGAGTATATTAATGCAGTTTTAAATTCATGTTTCATTTCATAAATTTTAGTTTCAATATATCAGTACAATTAACTACAATCCCTGCTACCAAAATATAAAATACATATCAAAATGTTATAACAGGAAACAAACCCATTAACTTCAGGACATCAGCTATAGGCATGCCAAATTAAACAAAAGGCGCTGTTAAAACACACCTCTAAAGAGGGCTGCAAGGCTGCATATCTCAAGGTAGTTAATGTTCAGTTTTGAGATCTGACAGATTTTTGTAGCATTAAAGCCTGAGAATGCTAATAATGAGCTGCTGAAAATGAACATTCCTATGCTTGTGCAGCAGTTCTAAGCCAATTTTTCATTCGGCTTTGCTTTAATATCAGAATCTGATACCAACATGCTTAACACCATATAACTGTGTTATGTTTGGCCGTAGACCATGCAATGCCATCTCAAATCAATTGTTTTAGACACCTCTAAAATTATTTGAGTGTAGTTCATAAATATCTTATATATAATGATTTTTACATCATTAATAACTCATTTTGAGTAGTGATGTTCAAAATTATATGTGATGTTTCTCTTATTGGGTCATTATGGTTTTCTTCTCAGAGTCCCAAAAGATTCATCCTTCACATTTATGATTTTCTTGGCAAATTCTATGAATTATTTTTTTTTAAATTATTGACAAACAAAATAAAGGAGTTTCTCCCATACTCATCATGAGAATGATGCTAGATTCCTTGGCTATGCCCATTATTCTGCAGTTGTGGCCTTTGACTAGGACTGCTCCAAACCTCTCTTCAAAAAAAATATCCCTCAGATATGCTTTATGGCTTAGGGCCCTGCTTAAAGTGCTTGAGAAATGCACAAGTATGGGAGAGAACCAAAAAAATATAAATTTCATGTTTAGTTCAAAATAAATCTCCACCCTTTTCATAAATATATGAAACACTTTTGCTGAAGCTCATGTCAGTTATCTTGATAAAATTAAACTACACTCATGTTTTCAGAAATCACAAATGTTATGCACCCATAATTGCAAACTATCATTAATAATATGTTTATATTACATCTAGTATATGTAGGGAATGTAGAAAGTAATATAAAATATTATTTCATTCCAATATGCTGTGGTTTTTGCACATGCATATTTGCATTGGGATTGAAATAATTATTTCTGGCAAATTTTATTCTGCTGCTTCATGTTTTTTTATTCCTATTATGAACAATAAATTACATGTATTGAGGTTTATTTTAATTCAGAGAAAAAGTTAAAATGAAACAAAATGTATTACTAAACCCGAATCTTGCGATTATTCACATTTAACAGCAATGGCCAATATTGAGTTCTGTTAGTCAACTTTAGTTGAATTAAAAATAAGCTTCCCTTTGTATAATGGTTAGTAGCATCAAATATTATTCCTACTCACCTTCACCAATAATAGGGTACTTCTGTGTTAGACTAGTTAAAGATGCAAACTCTGGAGGATGATGTTCTTCCAGAGTCTTTTCAGAACTATACCCCTGATCACACATCACAGACTGATGAAGAGGATGCAAATGCAGTTCTATTTCATTACTCTTTGGATCTTGGGACTTCTTTTCTCCTGGCAGTACAGGTGTTGCTGATGTAGGTGCAAAATACTGTTCATTATTGTTATTGCCATTGGGAACCACTTCTTCACAAGGTTTTGAATCAAGATGGTTAGGTAATGAACCAGAAAACTTATTTCTATCTTTAGGTCCCACACCACCACCACCACCGCCACCACCACATGGTGTAAATATTCTTCCCATACTGGGAGCCAAAACTTTGTGTCCATTACATAAGTTTCCACTGGACTGTGTGCGACGACCAGAAAGACCCTTTTCAGAATGACGGCTCACGTTTGAGCCCATTCCAAAGTTCCAAATCAGTGATGACTTGGTGTGGTCGTAATGGGAATAGTACAAGTGTAGCTTTTGCACATTACCTAATTTACCCTGATAACTGAAATTCTGGGGTACATCTCCATCCTTATGAGGAAGAAGTGAGGTACCCTTGATCTTGAGAATATGATTACCTATAAGAAAAAAGAACAAACAATCAGTTATGATCATATAAATAATTAGGAAGAGTTTTGTATAGTGGAGCACCATTGTAATAAAATCTTTCACAAATATGAGTTGCAACTTTAAATTATTTTAGAACTCTCCACTTACATGTAAGATTTTGTAGCAAGACTAGTTTTAGGGAGTGTCCTCCCTATCTTCAGTTGTTCTGTTGACTCAACAAATGAATGATGGAACAACTGACAATATGGAGGCCATTCCCTGAAACTAGTCTTTCTACAAAATCTTACATGTAAGTGGAGAATTTTAAAAATGTTTAGAATTGACTGAAATTTGTGAAAGAGTTTATTAATCTTCTGTAAGTTTACCTCAATGTATGAATCATAATAAATCTGTATGCAAATGTTTATTTAAATTAACTTACAGAAATGAAAGCTTCACAATTCTTGAAACAAGTGCTTATTAAGGGTGTTTTAGTATTCTGAATCTTATGCATTTCAATATTGAGGTTGCTGATATAAAAGTAATTCATTCTTCTCCCTTTCCAGCCACATTCCCTTCACAAATACCAATCATTTTTCTCTTACTTTTCCCAGACACCTTTGTAATCCAACTATATACTCAAATTTACCTTTACAAAACATTTTAATGTCATTTCTCCATCTGCTACACCAGGGTTGCCAAACTTTTCATAACGGAGTTGCATTAATTAATCATTTATCACACGTGAGGCCACATAAGTTTAAGAACCAAAATCTCACAGGCAGAGGTGCACAGATCACATTAGTTTTCAAACATGTGTTTTATTGAACTAAAGTCTACACATATATATTAATAAACTGAAGTAATTAAATACTTCGCTGATGATAGGCAGAAAATTCAGTCTTGTACCAATGTAACTCCTAGAATCACATGAAGTGTGTAAGTACTTGGACATCTTTTACTTTGGGTTCCCAATTGGGAAAATTGGCGTTTCATAAGAAGTTTATTACAAACATTGAACATACAAATTTTCCATTGTAAACAGTAAAATATGACTGTCACTCCAAAAGTATAAGTAATGCACATTTATTTGCAAATTACATTTCATCCTATAGTTAACTATTTTTGCAGTATATAGATACATCCCTTAAGGACATTTCATTTTTCCACATTATCCCCATCCCTCTCATCCGCTTTATGCCACCTTTGAACTACAGCTACATCCACATGGTAAAAGTCTGGACCAGCAATTTGAGCCACTGTTTGGTAGTGCAGTCATCATCTTCAAACCTTATTCCACAAAGAGTGTCCAGTTTACCAAAGAGATGGTAATCTCACAGAACTGTCAGTGTTTGAAGTTTGCTAATCTTGTCCGTAGTTTCCTGACTGACTTGTGGCTATGCATTGTCATGCAACAGCAAAACATCCTGCTTCTCCCGATGTGGTCAAACACATTGCAGTTGAGCTTGAAGTTTCTTCAAAGTTAATGGTGTTTTCACATAGCACGATGTCCACAAGCAAGAGTCCTTTGTACTCTAAAAACACCACAGACATAACTTTCCCAGCTGAAGGTGCAATTTTGAATTTTTGTTTTTTATCTTCATAGGCGAGTTTTTATAATGCTATTCCATGAATTGCCTCTTCATCTCTGGTTCAAAATGATGGAGCCACATTTTATCGCCTGTCACAATTCTTGAAATAAAGTAATCTCCACCATTCCCATACTGTTCCAAATGTTTGCTGTTCACTGTTTTTCATATTTCTTTGTGAACCTCTGTCAATATCCTTGGAATCCACCTACCACAAATCTTTTTTCAACCGCAACTCTTTCAGTATTCTACACACACTTGCTTCCCCTATTCTGATATAGTGTGACAATTCTTTCACTGTGATGTGTTTGTCAGCCAAAACCACATTGTTGACCCTCAGCATATTGTCAGGAGTGTACAGTGTGAGGTCTGCTGCTGGAAGGAGTATCCCAAATATTGGTTTGCCTGTTTTCACCATATAATCTGCTTGCCCACCAACCAGCCGTACTGTGATCAACAGCAGTATCTCTATACACCTTCTGCAACATCTTATAGATGTTCCCTCTGTCTTTCTCGCAGCACAGAAATTCTATACCAGCCCATTGCTTTTGACAAATGTCCAGTGCAGCAGCCATCTTGAAGACATGCTATGATATGGCACATTTATGGGAATAGGTTGAACTAGATTTGAACACAAGCAGGAAGAACGTATTTATGAACTCCATAAACTGCAAACATTTAGAATGAAACATACACTTAAAAAAAGTTATGTGTATTACTTTTAGAGTGACTCTCATACAACTAAATATGCATAAAATACACCTTCATCTCAAAATTATCAATTCCACAAGAAAACTCTCACTCCCAAAATCACCCATACACTAAACTGTTGATAAACCATGGAAAACTGGAAAACAGTGAAAATCCATATTCCTCATACATTTATAACATTTCGGTCATGAATTCTTTTTGTAGAGCACACCTTCTTTGTTCAGCCTCAACCAGAAAATGACCATCAGCTTTCCGCAATGACTTTTGGATCTCAACTCTTGGATCTGGTTTTGAAGTATGTAGCTTTTTTTTTATAGTGTTTAATGCCTGTTTTTTATTATATATGGTACCACTGACAATGACACTGATGATACATGGAATGAAGATGGAGCACCGGTGGAATGCAATGGTAGGGGAAACTGGAGAACCCAGAGAAAACCCACCTGTGCCGCTTTGTCCATTTGAAGTAGCTGATGGATTTTGCAAATAAGAGCGGTAGTTACTTCTCATTGGAAATCCGAGTGATTATTTGAATTTTTTTCCATAAAGTCTCTAAATTTTCCAGGCTGTAACTACTACCACATTCGGAGCACTGGAGAATAAATTCCACTACTATTTTTTGCTTTGAAGTTGAGGTAGATAACAACCCATCAAAAACACCACCTCCACCATCCATTCAGTGACATCAATCTTCATTTGGCAAGAGTACCTTATTATTGTTTCTAATGGTACACACGTTTGGTAGTTGGATGCTAAAGTGACCACATAATTGTCATTTCATTTACACATGTAGTATCACCGTCACAGGGTAGCTGAACTCTCCTCTCACCTTTCTTTTAATTTCCTTTGCAGCAATCAAGGGACATAAACCAGTTCTTCCTCCTCTAAATGTGCTAACTGTTTCGAACCATTTGATCTTCAACTCTCTCAGTAATGAGTATCAAAGAATATGCAGATGATTGATCCTCATTTATCAGAGTAGTCATAACTTTGTTCCAAGTGCAGCATTGTGTTCATCAGATTCTTTACCTTGTTATAGTTTCATGAAATAAGAGTACCCATCATTTGAATAAAATGTCCATATTTTGAAGCTGAAACGAATAGATTTTCCTTTTCTGAAAATTTTGCAAGAATAATCAACTCATCAATACTCAATTGTTCATGAAACATTCCAAACTGTTGCAGATTTGTATTTCCTTCTTCATAAATTGGTCAAATTTCCCAAGTTTGATGTCTTGTTTCAACTTGGTATTGTCCAATGCGTGGAAATATCTCTCTGTATCACAGAACTCTAACCTGACATTACCATTGTAGCAACTGAAACAGCAACATCTTAAGTTATGATTAGAAGCAAACCATAAACTTGAGCTATATTATTTTTACTGTATGATACAGTTTTACCCTTCTGAGCGGTGTAACAGCAAGCAATAGATGTCAGGTAATTCAAGTATAGTTCAAGCAATATTTCATGTAATGATGCTTAGCTTCAAGGACTAGTAATTCTGGGTATCTGTCAGACAAGCACTGGATTGTACCATTATCCAGTAAAAACTAGCTTCTATAATTGCGGACTTGTTCCATGAAAGCTTTTCTGCATGCACACTTAATTCCACTTGAGCCTTCTTTGATGCGGTTGGTTGAGGACAGGATTTAGTACATTTTTCTGTATTGGTTATGACAACTAACTGATCACACACATCTGAAGGAACAACTTCTAAAACATGTGATCAATGTCATTTTCATCGCTAACATCTGTTTCTTCTGGGGAAACTAACACATAACTTCATTTTCAATGTCTTGGTTATTATCAGAGCTAGGAAGTTTGTACCATTCAACATCCCATATATAGGTTGCAGCCATCCGTCTCACTGCATACAAACAAGTCATAGATTTATTTATTTATTTTTGCTAAGCTTTATACAGGTGAATATGACCGGTGTTCAGCCCTGGCTCAAGTCGTAGATAAGAACGCACAGTGGAGAGGCAAACAAACCTGTTTCCAGAGAACAAAAATTACTTATGAGCCTTTTGTAAATGCACATCTATTTAGATAATTATGTGCAACTTACAAATTGTTACATATATACAGGGCGACTCTGATTGATTTCCTTATTTTGCATATGTACATTATGAAAACACCCAAATAATTATAATACAGATTGTAATACTTGCTGATCAAATGTAAAATAATATCCAAATAGTAAAACAAATTTCTTAAATATCTTAAGAACCTTAACTAGACAAAAACCAAAGTAGGAATTGAACTAAACCTTTATTCATCTCCAGCCATATTACTGAAAACAATAACGTACTTCTGAAGTCCTTCAAATGAACAACTCATTCTATGTTCTGACAAACAACATTTGTAATGCAAAAAAGTTTGTTACACTTCACATGATGTGATCAGGGCATATTTAAAATATGTTATCAGTTCCGTATCAGTATCACCAAGCAAATGGCATTTATTGGGATCTAAAATTGAATCTCGTATGCAATACATCAAACCGAACCCTGCATTCTTTTCAACTACTCTTTTCATTTTCATTTTTATTCCAGGTAGGATGCTCATGGATTGGTAAATCTGCCTTGACAGTTCTTCTACATGCCGCACAGATTCAGTCAGCTCCATACCTACAGACTGTAACATCATGGGTAACTCTTTGAATAAATTTGAAATCAATAATATATTTCTGTGAAGCTGTTCTGTTATTAGACGTTTGGCAGTTTGTACCTATACTAGAGCTACCATCGGTTTCTTAACTGGCTAATACTGCAACAATTTTGTCATAATGCTCAGCATAATAGACTACAGCCTCTAGCCAAGTTCCCCATCTGGTTACAACTGGCCATGGTGATAGCTGTATTTCTGGTGCTGACACTCTGAACTTTGCAATCCTATAAGGTGCTATCAAAAATATCTTGCATCCTATGGAGTATGTAGTTTCATTCAAGGATACCCTATCCTTTTAACCGCCACTGTATGTCTTAATTGTCATGCAAACATCATACACTACCTGCATGTACATTTTTCAAAGGGTTGTTTGCTGAGGCAGTTTCAAACCTGTATATTTTCCATAAATGTTCTGAAAACTTATTTTCCACTTTATGAAATGGAATATTGTAGTGTACCAACATTAGCATAACTCTAAAAAGAATGCAGATTGTCTGCTTGTTAACATTGCATTCTCTGGCACTTCTTTGTCATGTGTATCCATATTTTGCAACCAAGCGAGATCTGCAAGATATTTTTGCGTGGCACAGGGTCAGGGTCACTTAAGTAGCAATTTTATTTCTACATCATATGCATGAAAATAAGTGTGTATACTTTAGTTGATACATAATCTGTTGCAAACTCATTAATGATGTCAGTTAATTTAGTTTCCTAAGCTGGTTTTTCTATTTCCATGTTTACTGAAATGTCCCAATGAAATGAAAATGTAAAAAATGAAGTAAATAAGTACACTGCTATAAAACTTACTCTGGTTGTAAAGCAAATTAATTTTCTTCACACTTGAAGCAGAACAAAGATGTTATTCGAACATCTTTCTTCCTATCGATGTGGCCCTGTTTTATACAGTTTTGCAGTAATGGGTTGTAATGTATGTTGACCTTCGCTTGCGCGAGTAGCACTGCATGAGACATGCCAAGTCTGACTGCACTTAATCTGCATAAGAAAATTGGTACGAACTTACTAGCTCTGGTTATCATCATCCTAAATTTCATTGCTCTAAAGTGAGAAAACTTTTCAATGTCATCCAGTCGGTTCAAAGATATCCAAAACATTAACTATAAGAAATAAAATTAACAACTGAAGTTAACATCTGCTTCTAGCCAACAAGACACATAACTTTTTTTTAGCTTAACGTTCTTTAACCGGGGTGGTCATATCGGATGATGAATGAAATTGGTGAAATGATGCTCAAATGATATTGGGGTCCATGGAGCTTAAAGTTACTCAACATCTCCTCAGGATAAAGGGAAAACCCTGAAAATAACCTTATCCAGGTAACTCACCCTAAGCAAGATTCGAACTCACGGCCTGTTGAACGTGAGGCAGACACGCTACCACCACGCTATCCAGGCAGGCTACATGAAATTTGTAATCACTGTTGAGTTAAATAATAGAAAATACTATCTCTCAACAATGAGAAATGTACATTCCACTCAAGTTTCATTCTACTAATTCTTTCCAGCAGCCTGTATAAATAATGTATTTGAACTGACAATGTTTACATTTGGGACCAGTTATAATTTTAGGCCTACATATTTAAAAATCAAACACAAATAAAATTTCTTGCATATATTATAATGTTTATACACTACTGCCTTACTATGGTCAGTTAAAAATAAAGTTATTTAACTACTGTTAATTGGACAAATACATTTATGAAGGGAGATTCAGCCATTTTAGCATAATCAGATAATTTTATAACATCAACTCACCATCATTTATTAATAATGGTGAGTTGATGTTATAAAATTAAATAGACCTCAAATATATATTAAAAAAGGCAATGCAACAAAGTTTATATTTCAGTATACTTGAAATTTTGAAATCATTTAACGTTTCCAATTGGGAACATTTGCAGGTAAAAGGTTGTAATGCAAACAGCTATTGAGATCCTAATGTTATGTAATTTTTGCTTAATTTTTCCAAAGTCTCCATTAGTTGGTAGAAGGAAAAAATTCACTAATTCTTTTCAATTTTACCAACCAGAATGTCATACCTGAAAACTATATGAATGCAGCATAGCATCAGAATATGTTTGAAATATTACATAAGAAACACATTTTAGTAACAATGAAACATATTATGCAATATGAAACAGATTTTAATACATTGCATTCTTCCAAATGCCAATTGAATTATTGTGTCCATTCCTCAAAGTATGATATTTGAAATACCTCAAGATTTATAAATATCAAAATGGCATATTGGCTATGGTATTCATCTATCACTAGCTCTAAATCATAAACATTTAATCTTGTAGTTTCATTCATATTTATTGTAAGAATGCACACATTGTGCTTTGAAACTCGTGTCATTAGTTAAAAAATGTTTCCCGAAGCATTCGGTAGAGAATAGTATTCACCAAAATCTCTGACAATGCCTCAGAGCAGTTCTCTATTTATGTTACTCAAATAGTCTAGGCTAAATGTTTGCTGGAAAAATTTTGGAGAAAGAAAAGAAGTGCGAAAATGGAAACTGCAGCACAAAATTTTGCTTTAAAGAGAACATAAATTTTTACACTGCAAAATAATAAATACATTCCAGTTAGAAGCAGTGAATACGCCAGCAGCAAAGGCCTACACAATGCAGCAAACAATTAAAATGTTCTCTAAATCAATGTTGGTAACTTAAAACTTTAGTATATTCTAATGGCAATAAATATTAATCAACACAAGAATGGTTCCTCTATTACATTAACCTTCCAGATAAAAAGTCACATAATTTGATGCCACCACTTATTACAGTGAGATTTTACATTTATTTTTTGTTTTAATTGGATAAATACGTTAGAAAAAGTTATGCAATATTTCATGAAAAAACAAAAAAAAAATATTAATATTTGGTGACTTGAATATTAATTTTCTTACAGAGAATTTAAATAAACAGAAATTGATACAATTACTCCTTGCTTATGCAATGAAAGCAGCAGTAAATACAGCTACACAAATTACTAATGTAACTCAAACTGCAATAGACCAGCAAATTCTAAATTCATATATTATACTGTAGAAATTATACATAGTGCTTTATTACTGGTGATTGACACATTGGTAGGGAAATATGTAACAAGGAAAAGGGGTAAATTATATGCAGTATTTGTAGATTTAGAGAAAGCTTATGATAGGGTGATAAGAGAAGCACTATGGTACAAACTACAAGCTAAAGGATTGAGCAATAAGGTGATAGAACTGCTAGGAGAGCTGTATCACCAAAATACATTTTGTGTAAGATGTGGAAGGAATGAATTGACAAGGGAAGTCGAGCAAGAAAGGGGCTTAAGACAGGGGTGTAAACTTAGCCCAGTGCTATTTAATTTATTTATTGATGATATTTTGGATGAGGTTAAGTTAGCAAATCCCCATGCGCCGGTGGTTAGTAATATAGAAATCCCAGGTCTACTATTTGCAGATGACTTAATGGTGGGATCAATAACAGTAAGGGGTCTAAAATTGGCCATTAGTGCAATAGAGCAATTTTGCAATAAATGGGGGCTGAAAATGAACCAAAGGAAAACAAAAATTATGGTGTTCAAGAAAGGATCAAAATTGAGTTAGGAAGAAAAGTGGTTTGGAGAAGGTGGAGAAATTCAAATTGTTAGTGAATTTACTTACTTAGGGGTGAAGTTGTCTAGCACAGGAAGGTGGGACAAGCAGGTAAGAAGTGCCATGGCAAAGGGGAGATTGGCTATGAGCGCCATAAGAAGATGCTTGTATATAGCACCAACAATGAGTGTAGAATGGTTTGAACGAATGTATTATGCCTTGGTAGTCTAGGTGGATATATGGAATTGAAATTTGGGGGTTGGAGAAGGGGTGGGAAAGGCTGGATTTGGTGATGAGAACATTTTGCAAGCTCATTTTGGGAGTACCACAGTGTACAGGTAATGCAGGAGTGATGGCAGAACTAGGGAGAGTTAGTACTAGAGGACAAATAATGGAGAGGGTACTCAAGTATTTATTTTGTATACAGCAGTTGCCAGAATCAGATATTATGAAAGTATGTTTAAGGTTTCAGGAGAATAAGATGGAATGTAATACGTGGTTGAGTAAGATCAAGGAGCAGTTGATCAAGAATGGGCTAGGAGATTTGTGGGATAGAATGAACAATCTAGATAGGGGGTTGTGGAAAGAAGTGAGGGATAGATTGGAGGATATGGATAGGCAGAATCAAAGTGCACAAATGAGAGAGAAAAAATTTTTGCAATGGTATGATGAGATGAAGGATAGTGCAGGAAAGGAAGAATATCTCAAAGTGTGCAATAGAAACAAGAGAGCAGGATTGGCATGGTTCCGACTAGGGATATGGAAGCTGAAGGGATTGAGAGGAGGTATGAGGCAGGGGCTATGTCCAATTTGTGGGGAGGATGAGGACGAACTGCACATAATGTTCAAATGTAAAGGGACAAATGAATGGAGAATCGAGTTGATCAAACAGAAGTGGCTAAGGAGGAATAACGAGCTAGGGATACGAAAGATTTTTAAGGACAAAGGACAATTAAGAAGTTTAGGGGAATTCTTATGGAAAGTAAAAATAAAATGGGAAAGAAAAAACAGAAATGGATTATTAAAGGGAGATCACAGGGAAATAACAAAACGGCAGAGGTAATTTATAATTAAGCATGTGTGTTAAAAATAGTTGAGTGGCATACCAAGATAAGGCCTGGGCCTAAGAGGTTGCCACCTTGTATGGAACTTAGCCCTTAAATAAATAAATAAATAAATAAATAGTGCTTTATCTGATCATAGTGGGCAAAAATTTATGGTTACAATGAACTGTCAAAAAACAGAAAAATTAAAAGAAGAGCACTATGTATACCAGTATAAAAGATGAACAAGTATTTTAGTATTCATTAGTTTAGTCATTAGGTACATTAGTACAATAGACATGGTCAAAATAATATATACAAGTAAGAGTCAGTCATATAACAATTCTAGTATTAAAAAATTCATCCAAATTATAAAATACATTGTCCATCAACCATTTTTTTACTTTAGCCTTAAACTGTATTACATTTAGATCTCTCATGTGGTCAGGAAGCTTATTATAGGCTATAATGCTGGTTATCAAATAACTATCTTTAACTTTCTTTAGTCTAGTGTATAGAACATGCAATTTATCAATATTTCTAGTATTTAATGTGTCTACATGTCTGTTTAGTTTAAATTGACTTAAATTCTTGTGCACATATAATAATAATTGTAATATATAGCAATTGTACGCTGTTAAAATTTTCTGTTGCTTAAAAAGTGGTCTACATGGAGCATTGTAAGAAGTATGACATAAAATTCTCATGGCTTTCTTTTGTAGAAGTAGAATATCATTCAATTTAGAACAGTTCCCATATGCTAACAGTCCATAGCTAAAAACACTTTCAAACAAAGCAAGATATATTTGTTTTAAATAGCTACAAGGTACTTTGTAGTAAATGGTTCTCAGTAAATACACAACTTTAGATAATTTTTTTACAGACCATTTCAACATGTGAATTCCAGGTTAATTCTGTATCTAAAACCATTCCTAAAAGTTTTACATTAGTGTATTCAGCATCATTTGAGCTTTGTCTAAGGCTAAAAATAATGTTTTGCATTTTGTCACAGTTAGTTAAAAAACCATTGCTCGAGAACCATTTAGTAGCACTCTGAATTATGTCATAACATATATTATTTAAAACAGCAAAATCATTATGTGTTAAAATAAAAGTGGAATCATCAGCATATAGAATCGTCTTAGCAGGTATATTACATGGCAGGTCATTTAATAAGGAATAGAAATGGTCCTAAGATAGTTCCTTGTGGTACTCCAAAATCAATGTAGTCACTTCTACTACTTAAATTATTTACAAAAACAGCATGTCTACGTCCAGTTAGATAGGTGTAAAAGAAGTTATACTCAGTATTTCTAATTCCATAGTATTCTAATTTCATTAGTAATAAGTCATGTGGAATGCAATCAAAAGCTTTGCTTAAATGAAATAGCAAAGCAAGAGCATTTTCCTTGTCTTCAAATGCTTTATATACAGCCTCTAATAAATCTTTTATTGCATCGTGTGTACTTTTACCTGGAGAAAAACCAAATTGTGAAGGGCTGAGAATGTTATTTTCTGTGGCATATAACCTTAATTGATGGAGTACAACACCTTCAAAAACTTTACCTAATATAGGAACAATAGCTATTGGCCTGTAATTTTCTAGTTTATTCACGTCACCTTTCTTAAATAAGGGAACTGTTTTAGCCATTTTCAGCTGCTCAGGAAATACTCCAGCATTTAAACATAAATTGATACAATAGGTTAGTGGTTTCACAATATAAATAATAACAGATTTAATTATTCTATTACTAAGTCCATATACATCCTCACTGGGAGAATTACTCATTTTTTTCACGACTTGGATAACCAGCTCCTCAGTTACTTCTTGCCACATAAAACTTGTATTACAATAGGACTTATTACATACACTTACTTTTGCTACATTAAATTGCTCTGATATTTGCTTTGCTTTATCACAATTATCTTTCACAGATTCAGAGAAATATTTTTTAAAGATATCTGGTGAAATAGGTGCAGTAAACATATTCTTAGAACTATTAGTTTCTCTTTTCAAAACATTCCATACTGCTTTACATTTATTTTGCTCGTTTTCAATATATTGCATATTGTTCCCTAATTTTGCTGCACGTAGTGCAGATTTATATTGATTTCTATACAGTTAAGACATTATTAATGCTGCTTCTAATTTTGTATTTTTGTATACAGTATTGAGAGCCATAACCTTGTTTCTCATTTGCTTCAGGTCATCACTAAACCAAGTATTAGGCTTTTTATTACTTTTCTTAGCCTTATGTTTCACAACAATTGGACAACACATATCAAATACATTTAAAAAAGTATTAAAAAATAATTTAAAAATTTCATCAGCACTTGTACACAGGCAGAATAAAATGTCTTCCCAAATTATATTACTGAGTGAAATAAAAAGATGCCTCATGTGATTCAGGGTAGTTTTTCTTTTAGATCTGGAGCTTTTTGGTACATCTGTTTCAAATTTTTCACCAAATAGTGAGAAACTTAGTAGAGAATGATCAGACATGGAAGGGTCAGTTATTTTGACTTCATATAAATGTTTAGGAAGATTTGTAATAAAATTATCAAGACATGCATTGTCTCTTGTAGGTAGAGCATGTGTAAAATGGCAATTAAAAGTATTAAGCATATTACTAAAACACATATTCCTAGAATTTAAAGCAAGCATATTTATATTAAAGTCACCACCAATTAATAATTTCACATGTTTACTGCTAAGGTGTAACAAAAGTTGCTCAAATGCAGCAAGAAATGTTTCCATATCACCGCTTGGTGGGCGATAAACAGTAATTATAACAACGCCATACAATTTTACATAAATAGCTACAACCTCAAAATGTCCCTCTATGCAATATGAGGAAACACTAATTTCAGTGAATTCAAGTCCTTTCTTAACAAAAATGGCTACACCTCCATTTTTCTTAGTTGTACGACAAAAAATTGTTGCTTTTGTATAACCACTAATATTACAAAATTCAGTTTCATTTTGCACAAGCCAATGTTCTGCAAAGCATAACACGGAATAGCTTTTATCTTGTAAAAATCCTTCCAATTCATTAAGTTTATTTCTAATGCATTGGATATTTATAAAAAATATATCATGGCACATTATTACATTTTGTTTTACAAAATTAACTGGCACAGATTCATTATAATGCACAATAGTATTATCGGGGGAATTTATCTGAGTCCTTGGATTGTGTTTAGTGGGTTCTTCATTCACTGGCCATATACTGGGATCCATTGCAGAGTCAAAATGTTCTTCCAGAATATCCACTTTAAAGGAGGAATACTCGTGGGGTTGTCATAGTAACTGTTCACATTTAATTTCTGGAAATTTTGGTTTCAAAAAGTGTACAATGCTTTCTACTTTAGTCTCTGGGACCAGGCTAAATACGTGCAATGATACAGTTTTCGGCACCCCTTGAAGTTTTGCTGTGCTAACCGTATTATTTTGCAAGTTACTACCAACCACTACATTGCATCTAGTTTTCCTGCCCATGACTTCTGCCCAAGTGTCTTTTCCTTCATTATTTTGTATAATTGCATCAGAAGTTACCTAATTAGACATTTCTTTGATGATACAAGGATTGACTTCCTGCTTCTTGTTGTCTGGTTTTGATTTTTCTAGCAGCGAGGAACTAGAAGATAACGTTATGTCCACCTGTCTTTTGTCCAAAGTTGTGGATGTATTAGCTGGAGCATATTTTACGCTTTCTTGCGCTGAATCGCCGTAGCACTTTTCTAATAACTCGACGTGACGAGTTAAAATGTTCACTTTTTCACATAGTTCAACAATTATTTTGTCCTTCTGCCTTAAAACATATTTCACAATATGAATATCAACCTTGTTGACAGATTCCTCAAGGTCATTTAAAGCACTGAGTAGATCGGCGTCTTCGTTAGCTTCATCACTTAAAACACTTTCACAATCACCACATTTCCACAACACTTAACATTATTATGGTTGTATACTATTTGTCAATTTAGCACAACTGGCGTGAAATACATTCGTACATTTGAGACATTTTAAACCATTCACCACTTTTTGTTTACATCTTTTACATAAAGAGCCAGTTGGACAACCCACTCCACCAGGCATTTTCCTATCTTGTACACAGTTGTGGGAGCGGAGGTCAAACACGTCCGCTCGCGACGGAGGCTAAACAGCAGTAGTGAATATGTACACATGTCAAAAGAAATGTGGGAAAATGTTTTCTCTCAGAAAGATATTAACGCAGCCACTGTTTGCTTTGAAAAACATTTTAGCATGTAAATATTGCCTTGCCACTAAAAAGGATTGTATTCAAAGAAAAAGTGCTAGTTGGTGTACAAAAGGAATACGCATATCAAGTGATAAGCTGAGTCACTTAAATAAATTAGCAAAGGAAATAAAGGTAACTGATCCGTTTAGGTTATACATTCAGAAAAATAAAAAAAAATTAAAATAAAGTCATAAAAAATGCTAAACATCTCCACAACGATAATTTAATTGCAAACTCAGAAAACAAATCAAAGACTGTATGGAATACAATCAAACAAGAATTGCATTCACAGAAGACTGTCAAAATTATATTTACAACATGACTAAATTATAGCAGATCCTTTTGAAATAAGTAAAAAATCTTTAATACTTATTTTGTAGAAGTAGCAAAAGAGTCGGCTAATGGCTATACAACTCAGCATATGACGCTCTACTCACAGAGGAAATTCATATCCATCTGTCTTCCTTTCACCAATAATAGAAAATGAATAATTATCTATAATAAACAATAAAAAATCTTATAGGTTATATGGCTGCTCTAATTTTTGTTGTTAAAATCATGTTCAAATGTACTTGCAAAGCCAATGGATGGTATGAATAAAAGTGAGACATGTCTTATGAGACACTGCTAGCAGAAAATGTGAGATGCAGTTAGTCTTGAGACGTGTCTCATTAATTTCATATGAATAAAAATTTCTCCTCTGAGGTGAGACATGCTACCTGCGTCTCATTTACATGCCATTGTTATCTGTATGTAAACAGGTCAACAATGTATTGTTGCACATATGGAAAGGTTTACTTCAGCATTTATGATTCAATTTATACAATTTCTATTGTCAAAATGGAGAAGAAAACATTACTTTTTAATCATGTTTCGCGGATGTTTTAAAAAAAACATCTAATAAAATCATAATTTTCAGAAAATTAGAAATTTGCAAAGGCTGGAATTAAACAAGATTTAGGAAAAATTCTTGTTAGGGATTATAGTGAAATTTAATTTAGGAAAATAAACAATGTAAAAAGCAAATCATTCTTACAAAACATTCTTTTATCTACATCATGCTAATTGATATAAACATTAGCAGATTGATCTTATTACTTACTTCTTTGAGAGTACGGAAATAGGCTAAAGCATAATCAAAACCTTTAAAAACTGATTGATATGTGAAACAGAAGTTCAGTTTGCTTTGCATGGCAAGCAGCAAAACTAGAGAGATGAAATAAAGTAGGCTTCCTGTTTCAGAACAGTAAAGGTACTTCAAAATTGAAACCAAACAAGGAATACCTGGAAAACTTTAAAAGAGAAACATATATGACACAAATTATGTATTTTAACGAGATCTACACTTTTGTGTAGTAAGTTTTTGTCCATCTCTTACAGTTTATCAGTTATGCAAAATTTGTCCACAATAAAGAAGTCTTCAGAGGCTATTCCCTGAAAATACAAGATATATATTTTATTTCTGATGCAAATATCTTTAATATACAATATTTCTAATCAGAATCATTAGAGCCATTTTTGAGAAAACAAAATTTTCAAACCTTTTCCATGTAAAGGGTAGTTTGGGGTGGCGGAATTTCCTTCAAAAGCTCCGAGTTCCACCCTTGAAAGATAGTAAACATAAATACCAAGTTTCATATTTGCAATTCACACTTAAACCAATTGAATAATTAATACACAAAATTCTTAATTCATTCCAATAAATAAAAACTTTCCTTTGAGCTATGCTGTCCCCCCAACCCAACACAAAACATATTTCTAAATTCTTTTCGAGTATCAGAGGACTTCAAAATATATTACCGGCAAAATCTTGACATCAAATTTTTGTGTGGAATGCAATACCTTCTCCACCTATGTACTTTGTGTGTACCTACGTGCTAGTGAAAGTAAAAAGCAAATGCTTTATACAGGACAACATGCCTATACACACAAAAGAATAGAACAGAAGGTCCTTGAACTTGATAGAAGATACAAATCCTCTGAAAACAGTGAAAGTTAAAAATAAAACATTAAGAGTATTATTTTTATATATTTATTATTTATTTAGTTACTTTGAAATATATTTTCTTCTATAAAAATTCCACTGTGTTAAGGAGTGCAAAAACCTATTTTGGTAGAACATTATAACAAGTATCATATCTCGTGTGCCATGAAAGACAAAGATGTTGAAAGTGAGCAGTCCTTTTATGTGTATTAACTTGTAATTGTATCAATGAAACTGGTCGTCTCCTTAGCGCGGTGGTAGCGCAGCTGCCTACCAAGCGGGAGACCTGGGTTCGATCCCCAGTACCGGCGTGGGGATTTTTCCCCCGCTGGGAGACCTGGACCAGGGTGCACTCAGCCTTGTGAGGTCCCTGGGGGGCCAATTGAGGAGCTACTTGATGGAGAAGTAGCGGCTCCAGGTCGTGAGGACCGCATTAACCGGCCGGGAGGGGCTCGAGGCGCTGACCACGTCTCACCCTCCAATACTGCACCCCATCCATGACGTCTGTAGTGGACCGAGATGGGGGACGCAGCGGCTGGGCGGTAGGCCAAGGTTCCCCGTGAGCTGTCGTGCCATGGAGTTATCAATGAAACTAATAATTTAATAACCCTCATTATAACTTAATTGAAATAATTCAAAATCTTGTACTTATTAAAATACCTGTAGTTCTTGTTAAATATATTATTGCAATATTGCTTTGGTTACAAAAGCCTACTCATGTAATCACCTTTTATTCTTGCTATTTGATCCCTCGTTTGGGTCCCCTTTCCCTAATATACCTGTTTCCTCTCCATCATCACCATAATCAACCTCAAGTTCATGATCAACTTTATAAGCTGGTCTTCCTACTGTTACTCCCCTCCACAGTCTTGGACCAAAAATTTCGTAATCATGTTCCTGGAAATGTGTATTATGGAGAACCATACAATATGCATAAAGAAGATACTCTGTAGCTAATGTTACTTTTTATTGAATTATTTGAAAACTCTCTTTTGCTTGGCCAAAATATCTGTGTAGTATAACATGTTCCTTGGCGAGATACCTACAAAGGGCATATATGATGTCCATAGCCCCCATCTTTAAGAAATAACGCATTCATATTATTATTATTATTATTATTATTACAAATATTTCTGCAGACAAAGGAATTTTGCTGCTGAATAGAACCATGTCACTTGTGAACATTGCATTTCCAGGTAATGATTTCGTCTACATGAAATTTCTGTTTTTTATGATTATGATATGGGTATAATCCTAAGCTCCAATTGCATCAGGGAATGTATTGCTCTCTTGCCATATTTAGTTATTTGAAATGCAGCAGCATTGGCCAGAAATTTTATCCAATCAAATGCTTGTACCCTTGCGTAGCTGCAGCCAACTTTCCAAAAGGTTTTGGATACTGAATGCTGAGAGGCCCCTGTATCCTCTGTGATACCCACACTGAAGCCCAGAATATACTTACTACCTGCAGTTGAATGGTCAGCATTCTGGCTTCTCATCCAAAGGTCCTGGGTTCTATTTTCAGCTGTGGCAGGGAATTCTTTTTTAACTATAATCATCTTCTATCCCTACAGTCTCTAGGTATGCTTGTGTGTGGGTGTTAAATATAATGTGTGTACAACTAAAAAACAATGTTAAGAACCTTATAGTTCAGCAAAAAATCGCCAGCAGTTGTTTCTAAACTAAAGCCCTGGATGTGACTACAGAACTTAAAGGGGGCTATATAAATGAAAAAAATAAAGACAATAATACTCTTATTCCTGTTACTTTGGGAAGAAAATGTTGTACAGGCTACTGCACATTTTGCTTTAATCTTGATGTTCGTTATAATTTAGTTTTTCAGAATCCCTCATGGTTTAATAAAGCTTTCTTCTGTGCTCAAAAAACACCAAAACTTGTACCAAATCTGTCTATAATTTGTTATGAGAAGCTGCATCTCACGCGCTGAAACACCATCTGAGGTGACTTAACAAATCATGAGACGTCTCATTATGTAAGCGAGTGAGACGTTAGTCGCGATCAAAGTCACCTCCATCTTCAGCCATTGAGTTTTATTCATACGAAAGTAAGAGACGCCTCGAAAATTGCAAGTTTTGAGACACCTTTATTCATACCACTCATTGTGTTTTTTTTAATTAATTTATCAATGAGTAATGGCTGCTTCCTAGATAGTTTTAAAATTGGGAAACTAAAACCAATGTTTAAAAAAGGGTCAAAATTTGAAGTAAAAAATTATAGGCCAATCTCCCTTTTGTCATTTTTTTTCTAAAGTGCTAGAGAAAGTCAATTATAAAAGAAAGATAAGCTTTATTAATAAATTTAAAATTTTTTCTTCAGTTCAACATGGATTTCAAAAAGGGAAATCAACTACCACAGCATTCATTCAGTTCTGCAATGAAATTTATGCAAATTTAGACAACTCCAAGCATTGCACTGGTATATTTCTTGATTTGTCAATAGCTTTTCACCTTGTAAATCGTGAAATATTACTTAAACTATTCAAATATGGAATTAGAGGGAAAGCTTACAAATGGTTTAGTAAATACTTTTTGCATAGAAAGCAAGCAGTTGAAATAGAATATTATGATGATAATCAAATGGAGGTGAAATCGATATTATCAAAAGAATTAACGGTTGAATGCAGAGTCCCACAAGGTTCAATTTTAGGCCCCATATTCTTTCTTATGTATATAAATGATCTTGTAGATAGTAATTTGAATAAGAATATAAAATTCTCCTTATTTGCTGATAACACCAGTATATTAATCTCTGATAACAATGAAGAAAAGCGAAATAGAAATGTTAGTTCCGGAATGTTTCACACAATCTCATGGCAGTTCAAGACCTTATCAATCCAAACCCCAAGAAATTTTGTTTTATCAGAATATTCTATTTCTCCTCCCTCAAATTTTATATAGCTGGGGAATACAAATTTTTGTTGTTTTTGTGGTGAAAACCAATGATTATGCATTTTTGCCTTATTTACAGATTTACAATTTTCCTTAAACCACGAGATTGTGTGAAACATTCTGGAACTAATGTTCAGAAGGAAAAATGCATAGCCATTGGTTTTCACTACTAAAACAACAAAAATTTGTATTCCCCAGCTATATAATTTGAGGAAGAAGAAATAGAATATACTGATAAAACAAAATTTCTTGGGGTTAGGATTGATAAGATCTTGAACTGGAATGTCCATATTAATGATTTAGTAAAACAACTTGGTAAGATATGTTTTCAAATTAAAATGCTTAGCCAATCAGTAAGTACACATTTAGGATGATTATTTAAACTACAAAAAAAAAAAAAAGAAAAAAAAAAAAAGAAAAAAAAAAAAAAAAAAAAAGTTATCACAATTATGCACAATTTACCTTTATCTTATACTACCAGCTGTGTGTGCATATATACCTATATATAACTATCGTGCAACTACAAATATGCATTCGAACATTTGCTGTTAACTCAGACATTCATATTTATGATACCAGGAACAATCAAAATTACGCAATACACCTCATAATTCCAAATTATTTGAGAATGGCTTCTGCTATAATCGTAGCCACCTGTACAATAATATACCTGTTAAAATAAAGAATATGAAATTCACAGAAGGTTTTAAGAAATGTTTATGAAACTTTTTAATGAGTTAATTTCACGAAAAGGTCAACTCATATGCCAATTTTAAAACATGGACATAAATCGAATCTATGATTTGGTTATTAGTGTTAAAAGATGGAAGCTTTCATTATCGTGTAAATACAGTTGATGCATAACACTTATCTTCACAATTTTAACACTAACATTAGAACAAATGTTTTATTAGTATTTCACCATCAAAAATTGCTAAACATAAAATAAAAAAAAAAAAAAATTATCAAATAAAATAAATATTTTTGGTTCTTAGATGAACAAACACTTTTACCTATAAGAACTGGGTAGAAACTGCCAGCATAGGTATTTTCATGCCAGTTTTCAAGTTATTTAAAAGGCACTCATGTTGTGTCATGTCTGTCACAAGAAACTGCTACATTTTATTATGACAGAGAATTACCTAGGTTGATCAACACAATATTTTATTTTCTCTTTGTAGATTCATACTTCTCTGTGCTGTATATATGTTAAAATGTAATTTGCAAAATTTGCCATGTCTGTCACAGACTACAGCTACATTATCACAATTGTCTTGAGAAAAGAGAAATTTTGCTTTGGAATGGGAAACTTCAATTGTTTTGGAAGGATAAGTTGTTTTATGTAATTAGCACCAATGAGTGTAAAGTCTTTTTATTACCAATTTGTATATGCCAGGTGGGACAAGTGGAAATCTATTGCTTACTTCCTGGAAGATTGAACTGAATTATTAATCTGCTGCTAGTTTCAGCTAGTTAAATAAGCTAAGGTATTTCTGAATAGATAATAAGCTCTGTCATATGTACAATTGATCTCCATCAGGCCTAATTTTACAGATCAATGACAACAAAGCCTGTGTTCATTTTCCACAGATGGAAAAGACAGCAGCTGAAAGATAAGGAGAGCAAAACTGAAAGAAAAAGGAGTGTATGATGACTATAGGAAGAAAGTAACACCACAGAAGAAAGTCCTTCGTCAGAAAAAAATGTTCTATTGAAACACAGGAGGCTAAGAAAGCATGAAATGAAAAACTATATTGCAAGGCATATAGCGAAAGTAAGAAGCAACAGCCATGTGGTGCCATTAATCTAACAAGACATATGGAAGCAAGCAAGCTTTTGGCAAAGCAATGTCACGCGCCAAAAAGAATCTCCCTCACAGCCCAAGAAAACGTTCGGCAGGTGTCTGTAAATTGGCTTTGCAGTATTCACCAATTATCGACAGCCAACTAAAACATGCTCATAAAAGTGGAATCACTGCAGAGACAAAACAATTTGTTATTCATTTTTACAATAGTGATGGTATTTCATGCCAAGCCTCTGGTATGAGAGATTTTTGCAAAGATATCAATGGGAAAAAGTCTAAACTGCAGAAAGGTTCCAACAAATGTCATTGGGTGAAGTATATATAGTCTTTCAAGAGCAATATCCTGACTCAGAGATTGGCCTTACAAGGTTCACTGAACTCTGACCAAAACATATTAAACTTTGAAGTGCAACTCCAGAGAATATGTGCTTGTTTATCTACCATGAAAATGTACGTTTGTTGCTGCAGTCTTCAACCATTTTTCCTAATTGCACATCTGCCTTCTTGAAGCAAGTAGTTTGTGATGATGAAAATAAATAGTGTATGCTGCAGAAATGCAGTATCTGTGGTAACCTCAGTTTATGCAAAGATAGGTTTTTGAAAGACATACCTTAAAATGTCCTTGAATCTGGGGTGGCATACAAGCAGTGGATTAAGTCAAAGGGAAATCAAGTGAGTTGGTGTGATATGACTGCAATGCTAAATGAAATCCTGAATGCCTTAGAAGAGCAACTTCCATACTTTTTGTGGCATGTCTATATAAAACGAGTGCAAGCAAAGTATTTTAATGAAATGAAGATGTCTCTGCTCCAGGAACATTTGCTGATACAAGTCGACCAGTGAAAACTACACACATACCTACCAGGATGAAATACAAGCAGAACATTGGCAGAATACAAGTTCTATTATATACACCTAAATGCTCGATTACAACTCTTCTGTGAGTAGAGTTGCTTCAAATGAAACTCAAGTGAAAGTTGAGCCATATGTGGTGATTTCAGACTATTTGAACCATGATAAATATGCTGCAATTGTCTTCAATAGATTCATTCTTAATGCCTTCAAGAAAAAACACCTAAAGTACTTAATCAACAAGGTCCATTACCAATCCGATGGCATCTCTCAATACTTCAAGCAAGAGAATACATTCTATTTAATGACAATGAACAGCATTCACACTGATTGGCACTTTTCTGCAACATCTCATGGGAAAGGGTACATTTATAGAATTGGTGGCACCATTAAGAGAAGAGTAAGGGAAGCCAGTAAAGCTACAAGATTGACCTGAGGAATGCACTAGAATTCTGCAATGCAGCCAAAGAGATATGTCCAAATATAAACATTATTTATGTTTCAGCAGAAATTGTGGAATCTAAAAAAACAGATCCTGAATAAAAGCTGGGCAGTGAATGGTCATATTATTGAGATTCCTACAACCAGGAAAGCACACTGCTTCAGATCTCTGGAACCTGGTATTGTGCTAGTTTCAGAAACATCTAAGGAAACAGACAATGGATTAGTTTTGAATTTTATTACT
Organism: Hymenopus coronatus; assembly: GCA_030762935.1. Classification (NCBI taxonomy): domain Eukaryota; kingdom Metazoa; phylum Arthropoda; class Insecta; order Mantodea; family Hymenopodidae; genus Hymenopus; species Hymenopus coronatus. Next base: position 91,840,029 of record CM060900.1, on the reverse strand, counting down.
GGTGAACACAGCAACCACAATGAAATACAGTCAGTGGAATCTGAACTCTAGCTATAGTGTGGGCAGTGGGTCAAAGTCCTATATGAGGGAGGTGAGCACTACAGGGTTATCAATTTCTCAGAAAATCAATTTCGTGTAAAATGTTTGGAACCCACAATCAAGGAGTATTCAAATTTGAGAAAAAAGGCCAATCTGTGTGGTACATTAAGGACCAGATAATGGGGACTATTCCTGCTCCCATGTGTGTCAATTCTCGTGGGCATTATAAATTTCGTAACTAATTTGTAGGTTTGCTATTGTCACTGTGTTCTTGATTCATTTCTTGATTTTCATCAGTATTTGAATACCCATTGTGCATTGTTCATATCAAAGAGAGTCTAAAATGCAACCCTGGGTCACACTGATTTGCAGTTGTCATGTCTGTCACATAATAATTAACTAACATACCCTCAAAATGACTTAATATAAGTATGAAGTGTTTGTTACATGAAGTGTTTGTTTGTATTTAGCAAGAAAATCAGTAAAGTTTTGATATTTTCCACATCAGAGAGATCTTTACTTTTTATATTTGTGACCGTTAACTCATGTCTATTTTCTGTCATGTGTGTCAAGTGTTTTTTATACTTTTTTCACACACTTAAGTAAGGTATGGAGTTCCTTCTAATTTTTAGCATGCGACTATAGTACTAATGTGTGTGCATTCATTTAGTTTTGTTCACATTTGATGTTATGTAGACAGAGAAAAGAAATTAATATACGCTTCTGATGTCATGTCTGTCACAAATGAAAATAGCCAATGACAAATTGTTATTATTCAATAAAAAATAAAAGAATTTGAGTCGGTTTTTTGTAACACAAACATCACTTATTTTTACTTACTGGGGACCGGTTTCGGGTAACAGTTGTTCCCATTTTCAACCCTTAATTCCGACTAAATCTTTCTTCGTTGGCAACGATGGGGGTGGTGGTGGTGTATTACTTGTGGAGGCCTCTGTTGCTGGGTCTATGAACTTCCAGAGGTTGCTGTAAGGTGGCCACCCAGCAACAGAGGCCTCCACAAGTAATACACCACCACCCCCATCGTCGCCAACGAAGAAAGATTTAGTTGGAATTAAGGGTTGAAAATGGGAACAACTGTTACCCGAAACCGGTCCCCAGTAAGTAAAACTAAGTGATGTTTGTGTTACAAAAAACCGACTCAAATTATTTTATTGTTTATTTAATCACATCACTGTCACAAGCTTCTATGCATATTTGCAAGTTTTCTTATTATTCAGTTGATTTTTGCAATCTCAGGTTAATTATTTACTTTTAGTAACATGGTAAATTGTTGCATATTGTAATCCTAGATGTTGTGTAATTTATATTTGATATGCATCTCACATTTGTTGACATATCTTATAACAAGTAAATGTTTTATGGATGAAATAAATGAAATGAAGGCACAACAGAGTTGAGCAGTGTTAACAGGCAATAGCGCCATGTCTATGTTAAATTTCTAAACTTTGAATTCACTTTTCATAGTTCCAATGTCCTGAAAATGTTTACCTATGTAAATGAACATTTAATGTCACAATGAAACAAATGTTATGCATTTTACTTTTTTGCAAAATATATTTAATAATATTTTGAGTGACAAAAAAATGTGCTCAAATGTTGAAACTATAATTCTCTACTTTCCATATCTGCTGTTTCAAAACATTAAGATTGTATCCACTATATAGTTACATTTAATGCACTTGAAAAGATTTAGTAACCTTATTGGAATAGTTTATAAAAGCCAAAAACTGAAGCCAAATCTTAAAAAAAAAAAAAAAAAATCAACTGGAGAAAAATTAAATTGGTTTAACTTTTAAAACACAGTTTCATCATACAGTTCATTGTTTCTATTAAACATGAGATTTTTAATCCATTGGTATTTTAAAGAAAAATTATTAGTATAGAATGGTTCCACCACTTGGCATTACTTCTGTACGCGGGTACTTTTGTTATTTCGTCATTAGAGCCGCATTGTAATTACTTACTGGTCTGTTATAAACATTTAGGGCCCTAAGCTGCAAAGCGTAGCCCAACGTGGAGGGCCCTAAGCCGCAATGCGTAGCCGAGGGATATTTTTTATAAGTTGAGGAGTGTCGCAGTTGCGGCCGAAGGCGACAGGATAGACGATGAATCTGTGAAGCTAAAACCCCAATGTTCCCAAGAAGAAGTCAAAATTTTGGCAATCTGGCAACTTTCACATCTGAACAACTTTGAGCGTGTGTGCATGCCGCGCGCATGTCAGTATATGGGTGGTAGAACCGTCGTATAGCTTTACCAAAGAAAATAACGTTGTTACATTTAGAAACTTAACGCTTAACTCATGGAATACTACTGCAATCAGGTCATAAAATAAACTCCATAGGCCTATTAAGACGAAGGGTTGTTAAATTAAAACACATATATAAATATGAGAGGCTGAGAATAACTTCGGCAAAAGCTAGAAAAAATAAACAGCGAGGTGAGGTTGAGTACATAAAAACAAAAATTAATCCATGCAACAAGTAAGACTTACAATATCGTAAAAATAGGGTAGTTTAATAACTATTAATTACTTTTCAATCTAAGTGACATGAGGTCAGTATCAGATTAGGAACACTCATCCTCGTCAAGCACGTCAAACCTATTGCCGTAATGCTTCATCAGTTTGAGGTTAGGAACACTGATTATTCCACTCATCATGCATAAGCGTTATCTTGAAATTAAGTACCCCCTTATTTAATGTTAACACAGTGCGAATATTTTTATTCTATTTCATACCCTAAAAATCATAATATACATGAAAATAATTGATTCGGCACACAATACCTCCATGAATAAGTTGGTGACGATCAAATCTATTCTGTTCTAGGTTATTGAAAGTAACATTTTAAAACCTAATCACCAAGTACAGATATTTCTTCTAAGAACAGATTTTTCCTGTTCTTTAAATATAAACACATTTTCAATGCAAACTATGACAGCAATAAAGGATGACCTTTAATACAAGCGATGTTTACTGTTTACATCTCATTTATGACCAATTAGGAAATAAACGTATAAAAATATTACCTCAAGCATAATGAGTATACCCTGTGTTGCTGCCACAGAACACGTAATTGATATTTGGTATCACTATCATCCATCGCGCTCAATTTGTAACTCTCTTCCTCAATAGACACCCCTTCCACCGCTCTCCCCGAGCTTACAAACAAGACACGCGGCAGCAGTGCAACTAGAATGAGGCGGCAATTTCTAAGTGGGCAAATCGTGTTCGTTTCTTCTAAGAAGTATCCAATTAGTTATCTTGCATTTATCAACAACCAGTTTAATAACGTTGATTTATCTCAAAATTATTAACTGGCCGAAACAGCGCCACCCTACTGCTGCGGAGAGTGTGGGGGTTAGAGCTTTTCTATAGAAAAATACTCTCACCCACGCATCTTGTATTGCTTATCAATTATTTCGGGGTACATTAATCTGCTTTACAAATATGTTTAATGCCCCAATTTTATTAATATTTCTTTTACCTGTTGGGAAAATAAGTTACCTTAGGGTTTTTTGTTCTGTTTTGTTTTTGTTAGTGTTTAACGTCCGCTTTTACTACTTATGGCACCGCAGGCGACTCCTTAGAGTAAGCACGGGATTTCCCATATTTTAGGCTGTGAAAGCTTCTCTCTTATTTATCTAGATACGAGACGTCGAAAATTCGTATTTACGAACAAATAAAACTTGACCATGTTTTGCAACTTATTTTAATATTCCAAGGCTTTTCCCATGTGAATATCACATTATATAAAACCAAAATTCCAATGAGCTGGGTGTCCGATATAATCAGATGCACATAAGGCACACCAGGATCAAGCGTCACACATTATTTTTGTATTTTAAAATGCTGTATTATTGCTTTGTTTATGCAATAATGGAAAAGTGTGGGTAGTAAATATAATAAATATATGTAGTTGATTTAGATGATCTATTTATTAAAAGAGTAAGCGTACGAATAGCACAGAAAAAGTAATTTCAATTTATTAAATGGTTCGTGCTCGAGTTACAGCTAATTTAAATAATTCTATGCCCGCACATCTAGCACAAAGCTTGGTACTAAGGCTCAGTATCTGCCAAGGACGCGACACGAAGATTTTCATGAAAATCTCCCTAATCCCAATTACACCTTGCATGGAACACTTTTGGAAAGTTTTGATTTTCTCAAAAATGGCTTTAACGATTTTGATTAAAATACCACGTTTAAGATATTTTCATGCCAAAAGAAATCCGTTTCCTGAATTTTCTAGAAATAGCCTCTGAAGACCTCTGACTTCTATATAACTCGTAAAGGATAGACAAAATACGTACTACACAAAAAACATGCCTCTAGATCTCATTATGTGGCACAATTTATGTACTATATATGTTTTTGTAAAGTTAACTGTTTCCGACATATTCTTTGTTATTGGGTTCAATTTTAAACTACTTAAACTTTTCTTAAGCGGAAGTCCATTTTCGTTTCCCCTCTTTTGTTTTACTTATTCCCGGTAATTCCAAAGAAAGACGAATTTAAATTGTTTCACATAGCAATGAGCTTTTAAAAGATTTGACTATCGCTTTAGCCTTTATTGTCCTTCTATTTACAGGGAAGCATGTAATAAAACCAGTTCTGCTAATGTTTAACTCGATTAGCATGATGTTGATCTTTTGTAAGAAAGGTTAGTTTGTGGTACAGTTAGAGAAAGTCATGTGAATGGAACACATCAGATTTTTACTTTCTCTAGCACGATTTGTTTTCTCCCTTTATAAAAATGGAATCTGTGAATATAGAAATATACTACAAGTATTATTAATGGAACCAATGCTTAGTTTTGTTCTTAAAAGTTTGAATTATGAGCGAAAATTCTTTTTTTTGGGGGGGGGAGCCTCTGTTTTATTTTACTTAATTCACCCATCAACCAAATGTACACTATACATAGTAGGTAGAGAAAGTATTGTATTCCACCCAAAAACTCGATATCGAGATTTCACCGGATATAGCTGTTTTAGTGTCTCCTGAATAAAAAAAAACATTTTTAGGAAAACAGCGCGAGCGCGTCTGTGAGAGTAAGAGAGAGAGAGAGAGAGAGAGAGAGAGAGAGAGAGAGAGAGAGAGAGAGAGGGTGGAAGTCGGTTAAATACCAAATTTGATATTTCAGTTCAGCATCTTCCAAGAATGCGACACGGAGATTTTCAGGAAAATCCCCCCAATCATATCTACCCTTGACATTCTTTGAAAATGTTGATTTTCTCAAAAATGGCTCTAACGTCACTGATTTAAATACTTGTTTACGATATTTTTATGAAAAACGAAATGTATATCTTGAAATTGCTGGGAATAGCTCTGAACACCAGCGGCGGCTATTCAGATGAAGCTAGTGATGCTCCATCTCACTTCTTTTTTTTCTTTTCCCCTTTTTTTTTAGCATCCTTTAACCTGGTTAGTCGTATCAGACGATGAATGAAATTGGTGAAATGATACTCAAATAGTCTCGGACAATGGAGCTTAAACTTATTCGACATTCGTCCTCTCAGTATAAGGGATAAACCCGATAAAAAAAAAAAAAGAAAAAGAAAACTTTATTCGGATAACTCACCCTAAGGGAGATTTGAACTCGCGATCTGTTGAATGTGAGGCACACACGCTACCACCACACTACCTAGGATGGTACTTTACGTATTCTTCGTCGTATTAAATCTGAATATAGGTGTTTCATTTGCTGCATGTTCAAGTACCCACAATACCAGTCAGGAATATATCTGTGCGCGAAAAAGGAAGCAGTGGATTGGGAAGATGCTGCGTACAGGCCAGACCGCCCTGAAGAGGGTGTAAACGGAGCAAAAGCAAGAGAACGGACGGTTGTGGTTTTGCAGCTCTGTCCTGTCAAATGATATGTATAAGCCGACCAAGGCCAGTGCAGTCCTACAGTGGAGCAAAGAGCAGGCGAGTTAAAGCGATGACGCAATATGACTTCACGCATACTCCATGAAATGCTGTACAGTCTGGTTTACCTCACTAGCACGCCGCGTAGTATCCAATGACAGTGATGGAACGCAAAGCGAGTTATTTGTAATGTTCTTAATATTTGTGACGAAGAGAAGAAAGATGCTCAGAAAATACCTATTACAAATAATACTGAACTTGTCGCTTCTGCCGGTTAGAATAAGACGATATACAAGATCAGAAAGGAGGGCCGACTTGAAGAAGGTGGGACGAGCAAAATTACACCACCTCACAAGATTGGTAAACGTTTTGCAATAAAGTCGTGCTGGACGATACGGATGAGTGTGTCATTAGAAGAAAATATCAGGAGTATTACGAGGTTAAAAAGAAATCCCTGCGCTGCGAAAATTATTGATCGTTTGCAAGAAGGAGATTAATTCTTTGAATGTACAAATATAAAAAATAATACTAAATAAAAATAAAACAGAGTTTACTGAGAGAACGTTCTGACGTAGTGGCTCAAAAATCATAATTTCTTAGAATGATATTGGGTCAATAACAGCAAATGCCTGGAAAAACTCGGCTCAGAAGGTGAAAAATATTCAAGAAGCATGTTGGAATAGAGATTTACTAATGGAAAGGACAATGATCACTCCAAGATTCGACAGCAGTGCTGAATCGGGAGTAGAAACGGCCACTGGGTTGGGGACCGACACGGCAAGTAAGCAGGGGCGTATTTACGAGGGGGGGGGGCGAACATGGACCGGACCCCCCCCCAGAAGCCCTCCCCCCAAAAAACCTATGTGCAAGTTCTTCCATTTTTTTTTTAAACTTAAAAGTGTCACATTCATTGAAAGGCTCCGTCATAAACAGCTTTCTGCTATACCACAGAAATAAAGGAATATATTTAACTTAATATAAACAAGATTATGAGAGAAGATTATCTGTGGTCATTGTGCGGGTTAGTCGCTTTCCAACCAGCAAGACTTTGCAACCAGGGACTGCCGACACTGCGTGTATTCCTACAACCTATTGGTTCAGCGCTACATAAGTATAGCGTTAGTGTAATTGTGTATCATGATATACGATAGTGAGTGGCTACTTGTGCTCTTTTTCTCTGGTTCGTTGATCACACGTTAATTAATTTACTTTTAGTTTGTTCATTTTTCCATTTAGCTGACATAGAATAAAAGCGTAAACCTAACGATATCGGTATAAGCCTGCCACTCGTTCCGCAAAATTGGGGTAGTCCCTCTTTTTACTTTCTCTATGCGTACTATGTTCATGGTGTATAGAGAAGGTATTGCACTCCATCCAAAAATTTGATACCGAGATTTCATCGGAAATATATGTTTTAGGGTCCCCTGTAACCAAAAAAAGCATTTTCAGAAAAAGGTCCGTGTGTGTGTCCGTGTGGCTGTGAACACGATAACTCAAAAACGAAAAGTCGGTAAAATACCAAACTTGGTATTTCAGTAGAGTATCTTCCAAGGATACGACACGAAGATTTTGAGAAAAATCCCCCACCCCAAACTACCCTTTACATGGAACTTTTTTCGAAATGTTTTATTTTCTTAAAAATGACTAACGATTTTGATTAAAATGACGTATATTAAAGATATTTACCTGACAAATACAATGTATATTTTGAATTTTCTGGGAATAGTCTCTGAAGACTACTTTATTCTGGATGAATTTTACGTAATTTTGCATAACTACTAAACCGTAAGAGATGGACAAAAACTGACCACACAAAAAATGTAGAGCACGTTAAAACACACAATTTATGTTGGAGTTGGTAGTTTTTGAGATATTCCTTGTTATTTGTTCCAGTTTTAAAAACGTATACTTTTCTCATACAGGAATTTGTCAATTCTTGTCCACACAAACAAAGGAACTTCAGTCACATAGCAACCAGGTTTTGACTATTACTTTAACCTATGCTACTCCATTATTTCGCTTCTACTTACAAGGACGCAAGTAATAAGACTATTTCTGCTAATTTTTCTCGATTAGAATGAAGTAAATAGAAGCATAAGATTTTTAACAATAATTTGTTGCAGAGATGTGGAGAAAGTCATATGAATGGAACACGTCAGATATTTTACTTGTATGTCCCGCATCCCGAGAATTTTTTGTTGTGATGCGAATAGAACCTATTCTCTTGATACTGCCTTCCTAAATTAAAAACCTAACTAAAATTGTTGCCATTTGTTGTGAGAAATGCTGAGTCAGCGCTTGTCTCACGTATGTGGTCATTGCTTAGCGCGTTCTGCAATAAAGACACAATGTTGGCCCAGTGTAGTGTTGGCAGTTGATATGCTGTTACATTTGCGAGAACTTACGCTAGTATGCCTAAACGGAAATGCACCTTCCTATCCAATTTACAGGATAGATATTCTTTCCTCGAAGAGACAAAGCTTAATTACAGAGTTTACTGTAAAATTTGCAATCGACATTTTCGGTTGCACATGGTAAGAACTCTGATATTGTAACGTGTATTTATTCAATATCATGTTTCCTTCATTCTAATGTTATATTAATGTCATATTTAGAAAGTATTGATCAGTCAATCACAACCTTTTCAAGCCTCTCGTATTTTAATGGGGAAAATGGTAGGCTTACACCGCTAACAGGCATCGGCACTGTTTATTTCTTTTTAAAAGGAAAACAACTGCATCAACTTCAGAAAATAACAAAGGACGTTAAAACTGACCAAACCAGTACCAGACAAACAACACAATGCTGAGTTTTCGGGTAGTAAAGCTTCGGCATCTAAAGTTCATTCCCAGCCAAAACACACAACTCATTTCATCAATCCTAACGACATTGGACTCTTTACCTTTATAGGTAGGGTAAAGAACGATACTTAATTAGCTACTTTAAGATTTGCATAGCTGCTTTGTTTTCTTAAATTATTTTATTGAAAAAGAATTTTTTGTTTTTCCGCATGGGTAACACATGAAAACCGGCCCCGCGTATAGACTGCTCGCCAGCCAACTGGCAACTACACGAATTGTTGCCCACCACGAGCAGATACAAGTAGGTAATCATGTAATAATTAGATAATAACGAAATAACAAATAAGCTAATGCAAAGGTCTATATTTACAAAACGTAGTGGAAACAGCTTCGCAACAACAGATAACTGACGGGCGACAATGAGCAGTCTAGAACTTGCGGATAGTTTTTGAGCGCCATTCTGTAGAACCTTATTTACTCGTATTTATTCGATTTTATTAATTGATTGACCATTTTTCGTTAAAATTACACACAGTGCTACTTGTTTAGACTAATTAAACCCAAGCAACGTACATTAATCATACTACAGAATAAGTCTACAAAGCTGATAAACCAAATCGCATTGTTATTTGAGCTACAGGCACTGGGAGGTGTAAGGAAAAAAAAAATAAAAATGAAGTTTTATTGTGTCAAACATTAATAAAACCCTTAAGAACCATGTAATTAGTTAAAAATATGGCAAACAACTGATTTCACTTAAACTAATAACGAAACGTGTAGGCTTTGCGGTATACCTGAAATTGTTGGTACCTACATGTCTAGTGTCTATTCTCCGTCCAGCTTTACTTCACCGGCAATGTCAACAAAATCAACAGGTTGCAATGTCCATGATTGATTGCTCAACGTTTTACTGCTTTTCTCCATCACAAAATAGTTCCTCTTAAATTGCCGAGTGAGTACTGAAATATCGTATTACACTATACAATGTTGTCTAAATAATATAGTAAAAATGATTAAGCGGAAAAAAATTACTAATCATTTAATCATTAGGTAAGGATGCGTATCCATTATGCAATTTATTTCTAACGGTTGCTTCCAGTCAGGAAGTTATGGCAGAAACGTGTGATACCAGTGTTGTGAAACAGAAACAAGGAAAGAATTATTCCTAGTGTATATGTAAAAGTTTTGTCAAAAGTACCTTACTTTTTCATTAAACAATATTCTTAGCTTAACTGGTGTTTCCAAAAGCAGCATAATGTATGAATAACCTTTAAATTAGCCGAGTTGCGACATCTTGAGCCAGCATCCTTTAATGTGACAGCCGAAAATATAGGGAATGTGTAGCACACATTGTTCGGGAAGAGTAAACAGATTTGGAGGGAATGGTGGACATTGTCGTTAGCCCACTAATTGTCAATGTCTGTGATGATTCAGACAGTATGACTGCAGCTGCTACAAATGACTCGTATCTTGGAGGAATGGGAACAGTTCCATCTTCAGATAAGCTCTTCTGGTAAGTCACTGCATTACGGCGCTATATTAAAGAAATGTGCAGTATATAGTTGTACATATGTGCATACTAAAATTCGCAAAAATGTTGAAGTCATATATATATATATGAAATACTTCAGCAAACTTTCAAAACAAAATGTTTGCATATTACAATTTTACGGGAGGATTTTAGTTTCGTATACTGAATGTATGACTCGCATACCTGTTTAATGTGTATTACATACTATACATTTAATAGAGTTAATCATTATCTGTGAATAGTGAAAATAGGTAGCTATTTCTTTTCCTGCCAAACGTAGGTACGCGGTTTTACAATTGTATGTCAGACGTACCAAATTAGCACCACGTGGTATGAGCATGTGTGTTCGCGGAAGAATATATTCTGATTTGTTTACATCGCTGGTGAAGTAAGTTTGGACATAAATTGAAACGATTTTTAGAATTGCCCAAAATATGATCTTCTTTCCATGGTTGGCGCTATATCCGCCGAGGAACTAGTAAAGCCGTTTTATAACAAGTGCATTATAATCACAAATTTTCGACCGGTTTTCACAATTTTTTTTTACGAATAATAATGATTAGTTATTCCTTGTAGGTACAAGAGAAATAAAGGAGTGTATTAGACTAATGCAATAGTCAAATCTATTAAAAGCTGGTCGCCCAGTAATGACTTTGACATTCCATTGTTTGCATGGTCAGGAGTAAAAAAAATAAACGAATGACGACTTCCCGTTTGAGAAAAGCATTATTGGAAAATTTATACCAATAACGAGGAATAACTCCGAAATGGTTAACTCTACAAAAAATGTACTTGTCTAAATTCTGTTATTAATGAGATCTACATTTTTGTGTAGTATGAACTTTTTATCTATACCTATCTTATGTTTTATCGCTTTTGCTAAATTCCTCCAGAATGAAGAAGGCTTCTGAGGATATTCCCAGAAAACTTAAGATACACATTTTATTTGCCTCTAAATTTCTTTAATATATGGTGGCATTTAATCCAAACTGTTACAGCCATTTTTTCAGAAAATAAATTCCAAAAATATTCAATAAAAACGATAGTTTGAGATGGATGGGAAAATTTCCTAAAAACCTTCGCGTCGCATATTTAAAAGATGCTAAACTCAACTAACAAGTTTGGCACTTAACCTACTTTAGTTTATAGTTATGCTGTTCACAGACACACACACCACACACACATACACACCACACACACATACACACCACACACACACACACACACACACACATTCACGGAACTTATTCTGGAAATGCTTTTTCTGGGATTCACGTGTCCTCAAAACAGTATTTTCGATAAAATATCATCGCTGAATTTCTGGATGGAATACAATACCTTTCCTACCTGTTATGTACATTGTACGTGATAGAGAAGCTAAAAATACAAGCATACATAAAATATGAAGGTTGAATAATTAATCAAATTTCAAACAAAAGTAGATATTAAGTGGTATAATACAGGAACATACTTGACTAAATCACAAATAAATCTACTACTGAAACTCTTTCATTCCGTTAATTTGTTCCTGGTAATCTGCAATATCGTCTAAAATTAAAGTCCAAAAATAAGTTTATATTGATTATATAAAAAGAAAGTAAGTTTTATTTATGGAGCTCTTTAATGCTAGATTTCTCAGCATCCCAAATAAGCGTCAAAAACCACTTAGTTTTCCTCAGCGGCCACTCTAACATTTGGAGGTTCTACGTGCCATAAATCTTCAACATGGGACCAACGTCATTACTTCCCTTCCGAAGGAAGCTATGCTATAGCTTTTTATGCCCGCAAAAAATCCATCGCCTCCACCAGAATTGAACTCGCGATCTTGGGAACTAGGGGCTAGCATGTTACCCCTAAACCACAGAGGACTATTGATATTGCAGTTTTTTAAAAGTTGACTTGATGAAGACAGAGGGTTATTCCAAACTCCAAAGCTGGAGAAATAAGAGGCAGTGAATAATTTTGAAATATTTATAAATATTTTCGCTGCAAATTTTTGAGGTGTGAGCTTCGTATTTGTCTATTAAGAGAGGGAAAGGGAAGAGAAATCAGTTATGCATATTTTGACTATTTATAACTAGGAGGACTTCCAGTACTCAGTGATTTAGTTGTGGGCATCTGTTTATCATGTTGCTGCCATATTTCAATATATAACGATCTCTTCTGACTTAGCAAGTAAATTCTTTATAGTAGGTAATCAAAAAAGCCGTCTTACTATGCTATGTATGCAGAGCTTAGAGACCAACGGTGTTTATGGTGACATTGATGAGTGCATCTGAGATCAGAAAGTCAGAGAAATTATATCTAAAGTATTTTTCAAGTTTGAAAACATTGTCTTAAATAACTATACTAAGCGTGTAAACAACACAATTGACCAGAGAAGCAAGAAAAGAAAACTTCAACCTTTAAGTTATTAACTTAAAGTGCAGTAACTCTGTTACATATTTGTATTAATGCATTATTTATTTGTTATGAATATAATTTATTGTGTCCAGAATACATTATACATGTATACGAAGTAACAGAACGTAAATAAAAAGAATGTGCTGACAAAAAAATATATTGTTTTGTCGTCTGCTCTAAGCCTACCACTTGATAGCAATACAGTGTTGCAACATCTATGAACATGGCTTGTTAACTGTCGGAGGCAGTGGTTATAGTATTTCGTTTCCTGTTATCTACTGGAGAGCCTATTGAAAGATTTTGGACATGTTTAAATCCACCTGTAATGACGCTTCCTCCTAAGCAGCTTGCATTAAAAACATCCTCACCGATGTTGTACAAGAATAGAAAGAAAAAGTAATATCTCAAAGTTATGATGGTGCTAGCGTCATGCGCGGCCAACATGCAGGGGTGCAAACAATTGTAGGAGAAGGGTATCATTTCTCGTACTATGTGCATTGTTATGCTCACCAATTGAACTTAATTATTGCCCAAGCTACCAGTCAAAATAAACTTGTAAAACTGTTCAATACTATTGCAGAAGTGCCAATATTCTTCTCTCATTCACCTCAAAGAGAGGCTGTTCTAGATGCAATTGTGAAGCGAAGAGTCCCTAAGGGGTCAGCCACAAGACGGAACTTTAAAAATCCAGAACAGTTCTTACAATTCATGAAAGTAAAGAGGACATTCTGGAATGTCTCCAACAAATTGAAGACCACAGCAAGCTGATGACAACTGTGAATCAAGCCTATGGTCTAAAGTTAAAACTGCAACCGCCAACATTTTCCTTTATAAAATAATGCCCCATGTGGATAACTTGTACAGCCAATTACAAAAGAGCACCATTGATCCTTTATTAATAAAGCAAGCAATAGCAGCATTCGAATATGATTTTTTTTGAAATTAGAGATATGTTGATAATATCATAATCAAGGAAGAACCAAATGTAGCAAAAAGAAGATGGAAGACGTGTACATAAGAAGGAATGTAGTAGCAAAGGAAGAATGTGACATAATAATTCAGCAGAGCAAACAAAGGTTTGAATTCTCCAGCCACTTATTGGCCTCTAATTTACTTGACTAGCGCTTCTTCCCTTCACTGAAGAATACATTCCTGAAAAATGTATCCATTTTTAAATAAAACTAAGTTAAAAACAGAACACAGATCACTTATTGTCGAGATAATTTTCTGGAAATGAAAAGTTCATAGCACTTCTGAAGTTTTTAATTGAAAACAGCCTTCAAATGCCCTTTGGAGGTGTTATGAAATTGTTGAAATTGGTAGTTACCGTCCCAATGACGTGTGAAGCAGAGAGGTGTTTCCCTACTTTGAAGCGGATCAAAACGTTTCTTAGAAGCACCATAGATAAGATAGAATGTCTGCTCTTGCTATGCTATTCATTGAAAAGGAAATGATCCACAAGCTTCCAGATTTCAACGCGAGAGTCGTAGACAGATTCGCCACGAAAAGGGAAAGGAGGTCGGACTTTCTCTGTAAGTACCTTCTCTGTCTATACAGGAGATTCAATCCCATTAACGCCTTCAGGACCATTTTAAGGTAATTTTAGAACTATAGACATATTTTAAATAATTTAGAAAGTCAAATTATTTGGAAAGGTAAAGCTCATGGTGCAGTAAAAGTGGTGAACCCCCTGTCAATTTATTCACCAGCCGTCACTGTACATAACGTGTAAAAAACTGTAAGAGATAAGACAAAAACTTCTACACAAAAATTAGAGCTCATCAAGGCACACGTAAACCATTTGCGAGATATATTTCGTTATTGCTTTCAATTTTAAACTGCTTAAGATTTTCTCAAACGGGAAGTAACCTTTCGTTTCATCTCTCTTTTTGTACTCCTAGGCATGTAAAGAGAATCTAATCTCAATTGTTTCTTGTGGTAAAGAGCTTTTAAAAGATTCGTCCACCGTTCCAGTCTGATGTATTCCCTTGTTTTGCTTCTACTTACAGGGAAGCAAATGCTAAGACCATTCTGCTAATACTTATCTCGATTAATATGATATAGATAAATGAACAAGTTTTGTAACAAACGAGAGCGATACTGAAAGTCCTGAGCAACTTATGCCAAATTCACAATGGAGCAATATTGACGACGCGGCACGCGCAGCAAAACGATTGACCAATACGAATTCAGAATTGACGCGACGAAATCCGTGCGAAGAAAGTTGAATTGGATTTAACTTTTACCGCGCGGCATGCCGTCATCCGCAGAATTCCTGTTGTTTGATATTCATTGGTCCTTGTTAAAGTTGTTAAAGATGATGTCAACATCAAGGAAAGTTTATTCATTTTCAGAAGAAATTCTTATTGAAATGGTGAGGCTGCATCCCGGAACTATCTTGGACAACCAAAATTATACCTTCATTCCAGATTAATCTTGACACCTAATTAAGACCACGTCTATGCTGATGACCGAACAATAAATAAGCTCATACTAACCTCAAAGTTATGCAACGGCGCCCTGCTGAAGATATTGGCTTTCGAATTGACTGTTTCTCTCTATGAGGACCAATGATGTGCAAAAGATCATCAAATTGTGGCAGTGTCATTCGCATGTAATTAGAATATCATTCTAGATCCGTCATTATCATATTCGGGATTAGGGTACGAAAATCCCCAAATTGGTTATGCTACTTGAGTATAGGTTGAACTCCCCAACAACGGAGCTTCTGCTGTCTTCTTTGTCGTTTGATTCTGTCGTTTCTTCTTTTTAGAAGATACAGAGCAAATCCGCAGCCATCGTTTCAAGTGTTTTATGCACCGGCACCGCTCAGTAATGTCATATTGTACCGGCCTATTGTGAGCACTAGTTTCCATGACCAATGCGGTGTCGCGATTAGACTCATGTCGCATCGCCAGTTTCGCTTCCATTGTCAACCCTACATTATTGTAAAAATTCCATTTCCAACAATGTAACAAAAGGGACTGCAGGAACGTAAAATATACAGACTTCACACAGTATGTTGTCATATTGTGACGCCATTAACTTCTATTACGTGAACATGGGTGGTATCTCTAAAGTGATAGACATCTATTTTTCGTTTTGACAGCGTGCCGTCATTAAATTCCTTGTTAAAGAGGAAACATCTGCTGCTGAAATTCGCCTCAGAATTCAGCGTGGCTATGGAGATGTCTGAATGTGTGCTAACAGTGTTAGGAGATAGGTGAAGCATTTCACAGAAGGGAAAACGAGTATCCAAGATGAATCTATTAGTGGTCGCCAGTGACCTTCACGGAAAGCAAACAAGGAAAGAGTTAATGAGATCATTATAGCAGAGAGCCGTATTACTGTGGGTGAAATCGCTGCACAACTTGTAGTAGGACATAGTGTAGTGTAAGAAATGATAAAAGGCTTAACTTGATTGAAGACCTCAAAATTCAGAGGAGAAACAACGGCCAAAACCTTCTTCAGAAATTGCAAAATGAAGGTTATATTTTTGACGAGTATTGTGACAGGCGATGAAAGCTGGTTCTATCATTACCAGTCTGAAACAAAACGCCAGAGTATCGAATGTCACCATTTGGATTCCCGTCGAAGAAGAAGGTGAAGACAGTGGGATCCCCTGGAAAGGTACAGTCTTCTGGGCTGCATAGGGTTGATTTCTGGTTGATTTGCTTGAACCAGACGCTCTCGAAGCTCCGTCATATATTGCGCGAAAAGTGCCCTTGCATAAGATCATCCTGCAACAGAAGATGCACGTCCTGACACTGCCCGTGTCAAAATGGAGAAAATAGAACATTATTCAGAATATTCAGAAACCAGTGTGTTAGTGTTTTCGTGCTTTTCGAGAAAGTCATTTGAATGGAACACAACAGATTTTTTTTTAAAGTGCAGCGATTCTAAAACAGACTAGTTCTACAGCATCACTTTTAAGCATAAATTGTAATCAAACGAAACATCAGGATGTTCCCCTGCGATATATCTCGAATTCAGCTCTCGCGAATCATTCATGGTTCGAAACTCTGCAAGTGAACGACTGCGAAAATTCAAATAGGCAAGTAGGTTGACTCAGTACTTGAGCAGGCTGACAGTAATGTTCATGAGGCGAGAAGACCCTGCTCAGGGAAAGGTTTCCCGATCATTACCTAAAATTTCAAAGTGTTTTGGCACACTGCCTGATAACTGGATATGTGAGTGCAAGACCACGACTGCGCGCAGACCACTGATGAACGTTTACGAAAAAAGCAGTGTACCTATGTAGATTCAAGCCGCAATTGATTTTTATACTTATGGCACAAACCTTGAAATCAAGAAGGACCTCATGCACCGGGGAGTGAAGAATAACCATTGACGTCAGTATTCAACTGTACTATAAATAATAATAATAATAATAATAATAATAATAATAATAATAATAATAATAATAATAATAATAATTAGTGGTGGTGGTGAAAAAATATATTTATCACACACCTATATATTTTCTGCTGTGAGTTGTTATTTGGTGGCAGGTTTGGAAAGGTGTTGTTTGAGGTGTTTCAACAATGTGAAATGAAGGCATAAATGAAGTTAAAATCAAGTTTTGTTCTTCCAAGGAAATATTTTTTTTTGCAATATAATTTATTTTGGGTCGCTTTAACAGCATGGTCATATAGCGACCTTACAAATATTAATTTCTCAAGAAACTTCATATATCATACACAAAACAAACATGTATTTAAAAATATGAATCCCTTCTAAAATACATATACGAGGGCTGTAAATAAAGTAGTGGCAACATTGATAGAACACAATATTTCTTGAACTCGCAAGAACAATTGCATTACATTCCTTCAATGTAGTCACCCGCAAAGTCCCTGACCTTTTGCCAAATGTAGGGCAGCCTTTGGGGACCGTTGGCAAGGCGATCTCTGTTGATGACCGCGACGTAGCGCCCTACTGCGCGGACTACAGCTGCCACGTCAGGAAATCGGCGGCATCGGAGGGGTTCCTTCAACTTCGGAAACAGGTCAAAATTACAAGGAATCATGTCTGGTGTGTACGGAGGATGTTCCAAAACCTCCCAAAGCCACCGTTGCAATAAGAGCGACATGACAACGTGTGTAGCCGGACGAAGATATCGCTCCAGAAATCGTCAATAGTAGTCGCTGTTGACGGGTTTCCTCCAGGCACAGCGTGCGTAAGAATAAACCCCTCGTAGTCGTATGCCATAATCAACATCAGCTTCACCCGACTGGGTTCCTGGCGAAATTTCTGTGGATGTGGTGAACCTGGGTGACGCCATTCATTCGACTGACGCTTCAATTCCGGCTCATAGGCTCGTACCCACGTCTCATCAATGGCGACAATACGCTGCAGAAATGCGTCTCCTCCATTGCGGTATCTGTCCAGGTGGATACCGGTGCCATTTCTGGGTAATGTTGCCGTTTAAGGGTCAGTTGGCCGCGCAATGCCGCAAAACCATACCAACTTTAGAAACTGAAAACCCACTGTAGAACTGAGCGCACAGTGCCAAAGGAATTCAACCGGTTAACAGCCGCAAGATGGCAGTAGTAATACGGTTATATGTTGCTAAATGGC
Source organism: Hymenopus coronatus (assembly GCA_030762935.1). Classification (NCBI taxonomy): domain Eukaryota; kingdom Metazoa; phylum Arthropoda; class Insecta; order Mantodea; family Hymenopodidae; genus Hymenopus; species Hymenopus coronatus. The sequence continues at coordinate 91,821,788 of CM060900.1, read as the reverse complement.
GCTTATATGACGTTTCCGAAGGGCGTGGTAAAGCTAGCACACGACGGCATCTAACATACACTTATACCCCTACTTATTGCAATGTTTGTTATTTGAGGTTATGTGGTACTTGAGCTAGCTAAAGGCGATTTCATCAAAACATAAAGATAACCCCATCTATGTCACACTGCAATTGCGGTACCCTTAATACGTTTGATCAGGTAATATTTTGGGTTAAATGGAGAAATTTAATACACAAAGCTACTGTTAAATAAGAAGTTATCGCTTGCTTTGTATCTTTTTAACGAAAACAGGAGCATTAGCAGTAAATAAAAATTATTATTAATAATATTAATGTTATTATTAATAATAATATTGTTGTTATTATTATTATTATTAACAATAATATTATTGATATTAATATTATTATTGGTGGTGGAGTTGGTAGTATGATTTTGATGAGTATTATTATAATTATTATTAGTTGTAAGAATAACTCAGCCCAACCTGATTTACTTGTTCTTTAGTTATGTCATTGGTAGCATTAAAAAAGGCTGTTTTGTCATTGAAGAAAATATGAAAGAGGTGGAGAACAGTAGGAGATATTCGAAAGAACAGTATATGCGCTCCCTAACGCATATAATTGCATATTTCAGCCTTTCCTGCACCTTTCTATGAATGCGTTGCCTCATTGTATATATCTGGGTTTCTCCGCCTTGCTATGGTTACGCTTCCTAAGGCATATACTGTTAATTGCAAATTTCATGCTTTCCACACTACCCTCCTTTTCGAAATGCCAACTATATATGCTTCATAACGCTGAACCTTGCACCTTTCAGATGCAAAGGTTGGCTGCCTGACGTTACGCAGCCAACTGACCCTTAAACGGCAACATTACCCCATTTCTGTACCGCAGTGAGTCGATGTGGAACTCAACGGGACGCAATTTTCCTCAGGTGAAGACATTTCGTCAGCGTATGCCACACAGTTTGATGACTGAGACCAACCTCTGCGGAAAACTCCCGGATAGTCCATCGATGGTCCATGGCAACGAGACCGCTCACGATATCAACCTGATCTTGCGGAATGGACGGCCGACCTGTGCGGTGCAAATCCGTAGTCTCAGTCCGACCTGCACGAAACGCCTTGACCCATCGTACAACCGTGCTGTACAGCAAAGCATTCCCACCACAGGCTTCACGTAATCCTCGATAACATGCTGATGCATTTTTGCCACGGGCAACCTCGATTTTAATCCACGAACGCTGATCACCTTTGGTAAACATGCTTTAGAGCGGTGCACTTGACACTGTTCACTTCAACGCTACACAGCAACAACACACTCTCAAGTGCAGCCCGACCAATGCACACCACACATCGGCACTAGTCACCTGATCGCTCCCTTATCCTATTGGCTCATACCCGCTCTCCTGAGAATGTGGGGACCATGTTGCCACTACTTTTTTTACAACCCTCGTACTTTGGACTCCAGTAATAACGGGTTCCTCCTTAGGACGTAATAACCCAAGCCATTTACTCCTATTTCAATATTATACAATGTTAATTGAATCGCTATAATTTTTATGTATTTACGTGCGCTATTTACCTAAAGAAGCCTCCACAGAAGTGTTTTGGAACACAGTACTGAGTGTGGTGACGTAAGTACTTATGATATAACCACAAATGGAAACTAGAGAAGTATTCAAAACTAGCCACTCACCTCTCACCAAGACGGGCCCGATCGGTTTGATCCCAGGCGACCACATATGGGATTTGTAGTAGACAGAGCGGCGCAGAGACGAATTTTCTCCGGGTTCTTCGGTTTCCCCCGCCATCGCAAACCACCAGTGCTCCATCTTCATTTCATGTATCATCAGTGTCATCGCATACGGTGTCTGTGTAGTAAAGGCGGTCATCAAACACCACAGAAAAGCACGAGAAAAAATCCGAAGAGTTGTTGCTCGGACCAAGTAGAGGCAAGTGTCCCTAAAGTTAATAGACGGAGGCACTGCTACATGCCCCCACCCCCAGCGCTCCTCACAAACAGGCCCAAACTGCCCTGGTTCCATATCAGAGGAGGAGGAGGAGGATACAGTTACAAAGCACATATCTACCGCGCACCACACACCACCAAAATATCCAGTCAAGCTCGCTCCACGAAAGGTGATAAGAAATAAATTTATGGGGAATGAGGGAGCGTAAAATGTTGTTATATTAGAAAAACGATCCTAGCATTTGCTTTGCGACAAGGGAAAACTGCGAAAAACCCAAGTGGAACCCGCGACATTTCGAAAGTGGGCCATAGACGAAACTGCCTGAGCCATTCCCCTAAATCACTTCACGTTAACCTAGTTAAATATTTATAGAAATGGTTTTTGTTACATATTATGACATTTCGTTGTAAGGAATGGGAATAGATAATTACGAGGGCCGTTCTTTTTTTCAATTTCCGATAGGCTATAAATAAAATACAAGTTCATAGAAAACAATTATTTTACTACTAAAAGTTTTGTACAATTATGGTCACTTTTAATATAATCACCGAAAAGATTGAGACATTTATCGTACCTGTGCACAAGCTTTGTAATACCCACTTCAAAAAAAGTTTCCGCCAACGGTTTCAAATGAGCATTGACGTTGTTTGGAAGATCTTCGTTGGTTTGAAAGTGCTGTCCTCCTAGTCACGTCTTCAGTTCAGGGAAAAGGGGAAAGTCGCTGGGTGCCAGGTCAGGGTTCTACGGCGGATGATCGAAAATGTCACATTGAAATTGTTCAAGGAGCCGATGGGTTGTGCATGCAGTATATGGACGAGCGTTGTCATGGATCAACACAATTCCTGAAGTCAGCATTCCTCTTCGTTTGTTTTGAATGACTCTCCGCAAACGCCCTAAAGTATGAAAATCTTCAAAACAACGCCAATGCTCATTTGAAATCATTGATCCGTCCATCCCTACCACCCTCCCTCCCTCCATCCATCCAGAGGGCCGCGCCGTGGCCGAGTAGTTAGACCACTCGCCTCTCACTTAGACGGCCCGGGTTCGATCCCAAGCGACCGCATGTGAGATTTGTGGTGGACAAAGCTGCGCTGGGGTGGGTTTTCTCCGGGTTCTCCGGTTTCCCCCGCCATCGCATTCCACCGATGCTCCAACTTCATTCATGCATCATCAGTGTCACCTCCTGTGGTGCCATAAAGTAGTTAAAGCGGGCGTTAAACACTACCAAAAAAATCCATCCAGAGACAGACAAGCAGACAGACACATATGCACGCACGCGTGCTCGCGCGCGCGCACACACACACACACACATACGCTGAAGTTTTCTAACAATGTTTTTGTGTTCAGTGGACCTTAAAACATATCTATATTTCCGATAAAACATCGATATCAAAATTTTGGTTAGAAACAATTCTGCCGTCGCTTTCAAATCTGCATAGATGTACCGCTTGTACTTTAAAACAATTTATTGGAAGTTTAGTATTGACATATGTCTCTTTCATATGAACCGCATGCGCAAAGGGAATACTTGGTACCAGTTACAAAAAAAGTATCCATAATGAACAGGTCTTTAGAGACTACTGTCAATAAATTTAAGCTATAAGTTTAGTTTGCCCTGAAAATGTCTTAAATATATGGTACTTATTTTAATAAAAATCATTAGAGCCATTTTTAAGAACATTAAAGTTTTCGAAAAAAGATCCATGTTCAGGGTAGTAGGTGGGGATTTTCCTGGAAATGTTCGTGTTGCATCCTTGGAAGATTCGTTTCGTAATCGGCTTACCCTCCCCGTATATTTAGGACTGATACCCCCTTAGGGTCAGATGCCTGTTGGGGAGACCGTAGCCAGACATGATATGTAAGCGAAATTGAAGTTTGGAAAGGTATGATGGAGCAATTGGTGGAATGAATGGTGGGGGAAATCGTAGGACCCGGAGAAAACCCGCTTCGTCTACCACGAATCCCACATGCGAGCGCTTGGGATCGAATCCGGGTCACCTAGATGGGAGGCGAGCGGTCTAACCACTCAACCACGGCGCCACCGTCTCCGTGGGAAATACTGAACTTAAATGACAAGTTTGGTATTTAATCGCATTTTCGTGTTTGGGTTATGCTGTCCAGACACACACACACACACACACACACACACACACACACACAAGCATTCTAAAAATGTTTTTTGGATTAGGGAGTCTCATATTTCGGTGAAATCTCGGTATCGAATTTTTGGGTGGAATGCTATATATTCTCTTCCTATTATGTACATTGTTTGTACGTGGCCAAGAATGTAAAAAAGTATAACTCTGTTGAATCCAAAAGGAATAAGTACTCACAATGTGTATGCTACAACTAACATGATCGCGTATTTTAACTCGCTGTTTTCTTTGTTTTGTTTGTGTTTTATTTTGTGTAGTGTTTAATGCCCGCTTTTACTATATAGGCACCGCAGGCGACGACACTGATGATACATGGAATAAAGATGTAGCACCGGTGGAATGCGATGGCGGGAGAAACCGGCGAAAATGCGCCCCATGTGGCGCTTTGTCCACTACAAATCCCACATGCGGTCACCTGAGATCGAACCCAGGCCGAACAACAGGGAATATCTCTGAAATGACTAGCTCTATAAAAACCGTATACGGCATAAACTGTGGGTTTTAATGAGTTTTACATTTTTTTGTGTAGCAAGATTTTATCTATCTCTTACGGTTAACCAGTTGTGAAAAAGTCATTCAGAATGAAGAGGACTTCAGGTGCTATTTCCGAGAAATTTAGGATATATATATTTTATTTGTACTTTGTTATTTTTTTTATTATTATATATATATATATATATATATATATATATATATACACACACACACATATTAGAAAATCGAAAATGTCTATAAACGCTTCATGCAAAAAGCAGTTTGGGGTAGGGGAATTTTCCTGAAAACCTTCGTGTTGATCCCTTGGAGGATGCTATGCTTAAAAAATACCAAGTTTAGTATTTAATCAACTTTTCGTTTTCGAGTCATGCTGTCCACAGACACACACACACGCGCGCACGGACCCTTTTTTGAATTTTCTTAATGCAGGGGGTCTCAAAACATGTATTTCCAGTGAAATCGGTATTGAATTTTTGGGAGGAATACAAGAGGCACATTCTCTGCCTATTGTGTACCTACATTGTATATACGTGCTGGAGAGGGTAAAAACTATTTATAAAACTCCAAGAAGAAAACAAATTTAAAGAAATTGAACCTAATATTCCTTTAGCCTATTACAAATCGATGGGGCACATGATTATTATGCGGACCATTAGGTACTATTACCATCAGTTATCGAAATTCTTAGCATTTTGGACAACCATAGTTCTGTAGTACGAGCCACAGAGTCCTTCATTTCAAGGGCATTATTTGAAAAATTTCTGTTCATTATAACAATTCTTCAGACCGTCCAATACTAGTACATTTAGAAAAGTCAGATTATAGAATGTCTGATTCCATAGGGCTCGTAGAAGAGCTAGCCCAAAAGAGCGATTGATGGAGCTACTGCTGGAGCTGTTATGGATAGGGTAAAACAGGAAATGAAAACCTTCACGAGAACACTTCAGGGTATTTCAAGATGATATATATGGTCGTTGGCGCGTTTGGCGTTGACGCTCTGCCGCGGGTTCGAATCCTGCCATGGGCACGGATGTTTAGTGTTTCTGTTCTATGGAAGCGATTCCCTCTCCCCCGATGCCAAATAGGTTATGCCTGAAGGCCAGTATGTGTAAAAAAAATATGGCATGTATTAAATATAATTTACACAGACATCATGAAATAACGCTTCCAAAGCAATATCACCTGCAACATTTTATTTTTGCCTCTGTGACATCAAGTGATGTGGAGAGAAGTTTTACAAACTACACGCATTATTTAGATACCAGCGGGAGGTGCTTCAAATTGGAAAAGTTTAAAATGCATAATGTTTTAATTTTAATCAGTTGAAAAGTTGATCTATTCAACATTGAGCATGTAGAGTTATAGACACAAATTGTTGTATTGCATAAATTCATTTTGTGAAGATATTGTATAATGCTAATTTTGTTATACCTCCAAATCTACAGAACGATTCTCAAAGCTATTACGTAATTTACACATTGAATTATACCAATTTGTTAGCAAACTTGTATGCCCCTGTGACGGCTGGGCTTGTTTACTATTGGAGCTAGCCTAAGCTCATCTCCCTACGCTCACGGCGTGTATACTTTTTAAGCAATGTACTAGCTCACCACAGCTGCACCTAGCTGCACTCATTAGTGCTTTTAGAACGTTGGAACTAAATCTATAGTCTATTTGCATCATTTTCGGCCAGCAGGTAGGAAAGATGGGGAAAACCGGTTCCTGCATTGAGCGGCACCTTTCCCCCTTCTACTAGCCCTAGCCGAAAAGAATACGAATGGACTGTACATATTGTTGCATACCTAAAATGGTATATTCTCGCCTAATATTTCTGTTCAAAAATAGTCGGTTTATTTCATTAAGATTTATGCTTGCTACTTCAGCAGCGGCATCATAATCAATTGATGCAGGATTATTATTTTTATACTTCCAGAGACAGTTACGGAATGCACTGCTGAAATTTTCAGAAATATCTACAAAATAGTATTTAGATTGTTACCACTCCATAAGAAACAGAGTCTAAAATTTAACATTGTCTCACCTAGGCGACACGGGTTTTATCTCAGGGACCGCATGTGCGATTTTTAGTGGAGGAAGTGGCGTCTGGGCGAGTTTTCTACGGGTTCTCCACTTTCTCCCGCCATTCACTCCACCGATTGCTCTATTATAATCTTTCATATTACCCATTTCACCGCCATTTCATATCTAATCGCCCATCCTGGCTTTTCTCTGATCCAGAGCCTCTGCTTCTCAACAGGCGTCTGAACTGGTCTGCAAGTCCTGCGGGTATAAATCCTACACACGAGGATGACAAACAGAGTGAGAGAGAGAGAGAAAGAAATACAAGATTTTTTGGTAATGTTTAACGCCCGCTTTTACTACTTGTGGGACCGCAGTCGATGACACTGTTGATGCATGAAATGAAGAGCACAGGGGGGAATGCGATGGCGGGGGAAACCGGAGAACCCGCCCCTGAACCGAAGGAAAGAATGTATGGATAAATGAATGAAGGAATGAATTTAGAATTTGAGATTCATGCGATATGCTGTGGACACTTGTCTTTACATTAAATTAGACATCTAAAATACAGAATATATTAATTTTAAAATGTTGATTTGTTGGAATTTATTTTTCTCAGCACATTCGCTCATGCAATACGTTTCCAGAGTAGAGTTTTCAATAGCGTTCTCTAAAATTTTCCAGACACATTCCGAAAAGTTATATAATAAATTTCTCAGGTACTATTTCAATACTGCGAAGGGTCTTTTAAATTAATTTGTTTCACAGCGACAAGTAACCTTAAAAATAAAAAATATAACGGGTTAGAATTATTTCCACCTCATATAAAACTACAAGTACGCTACAGTTTACGAACGATAAACAGATAAATTACATTCTTATTTAAGAGACAACATTGTTATTAAGTTTTCATCTTGGGGAAGGTTTGGGTGGGACCAAAAAGTGCAGATCTCAAAGCTAAAACAAAAATATTTAAATGAAATTTAAGTATGTTGGGTATAAATATATTATAACGATGAAACATTTTGCACTAAAATTTAAAATGTTTCTAGATATAACTTTCAATTGTGCTTCCCTTTATATTTTAATCTGTCATTCAATGTATATAAATTGCTACATACCTGGTTTGCTGCATATCCTCTCACAGGCGCGCTGCTGCGATGACGGCAATTCCAGATACTCCGTTCCGTGCACGCCATAAAATACGCCAGGTGCTTTGGGGACACTTGCACTTGCGACATTAGCACATTCGAAATGTCTTTCCGAATAACACTTGCGCAATTTATTTTCGTAGTTTCCGCAAAAATGTTCTCCTTCAGGATTCGCTGGCCAACTTTTGCGAACATTTTCTGTCCTATGCTTGCGTTGCTTTTTCACAGAAAGTTTTTCTCTCTCTGGAATGACATACTCCTTACCATGACCACAGAAAACTAACAGGTTTATACTTTTCACTTCAGGATCTCTTGCTTTAGTAACGACTGGGACCTTGCAATTCTTGTTTTCACGCAGGATGACATCCACTGGTTTGGAATACATTCTAAGCGTATTTTGCGAAGGAATATTTTTACTGTTGCCGCGTTTTGAGTGTGGTTTGGTGAGTGAGTTATGAAATAAGTGATTGTGATTGTTCACATCCTGGACTGATGGAAGTAATCTAGTACAGGCACAAGTGGTGAGCTTGTATTTCCAAATCCTTGGCTTGTGCAAGCATATACGTATTACAGGAAACGATTCACCATTCTTCTCGTCCGATGACACTAAAGAAATGCCACTGATCTTGATGATGGGGCGATTATCACTAAACTGCAGGCAAGGGTATGACTGTCGTACAGTGTGGTTCCAACTGTGATTAGGTTTTCTTTCACCTCCGCTATCGAAAGCGAAATCATTGTCCTGCACCCAAGACTTCGCGGCATTGTTAAACTTTGTGCTGCATTTTACCGAACGTCGCGTCTTAACTGGATTTATTTGTTTTGCCGGAGTCACACAGGTAGTGGCCATTTTTCTCCTCTTTTGGACAATTTTCACTGATTCTGCCACATTAATTGCTTATTAATCGTAATTAGAATCGCTCGATCGCATCGTCATGTCCGTTCTGCGTGGCAGGGACTGTGGTCCGTGCTATGCGGATCTTGTGAGAGGGGGGAGGATATTATGTTGGTTAAGTGAGTAAACACTGCATGTGTGAGCTAACTGGGAACCTTTCCAATTTGGCTCCTACACACTGCCCTGCTTACTGCCACTCTGAACGTAAAAAACACCTTGTAACCGGCCAAAATATGCTCTTCCTTCCTGCCTTGTCATTCTTTGTACAACTAAAAATAGATCAACTCCGTTCATTTCCCCCCACGTATTATGCGATTTAATCTCTAGGGTTCAGAATCTGACGAAAGATGTTTTACATTCTTTAACCAAAATAACAGATAAAACATATAGAAACCTGTGCATAAATCTTAAAATATAACAAATTATGGGTATGATAATCAGATCGGACATGTCCTGCTTTTTCTTAGTATTTTGTGAGGGTTCGGTATTCTGCCTTTCAGAAATTTCTAAATGCACTATATAAGATAACAGCCAAGGTCAACATATATTTATGTTTTTGTTGTTATATGAATGCATATTTAAAGGAAAAATGCATGTCCTAAAAAGACGCGTTCTGCTTTCAGCTAACTGCCAAAAATTCGCAACAGAATCTGAAGTTCATATCGAATTCCGCTTACTGTTCCAGTTCTGTTACTTATTTTTTCAAATTAACACGTTTTTTTTTGGTTTGTTTTTTTTTTTTCCCCCGATTTCTTATCTTCTTTCGCTATTGGCCTCCCTCATATGGTGGTCATACCTTCCAGTTGTTACAAGTAAATGCCTAGGGTCATATACCGGTTGAGGAGCAGACGGACTCTGGATGAGAAAACATAGCCAGGAAGGGTAATCAGCCCTATGCCTGGTATGAGCGCGAGGAAGAAGATAGGAAATGACAGTGAAAGGGATAAGAAGAAGTTGATTATGGAGAAAATGGCGGAATGAATGGTGAGGGAAACTGGAGAAAACTCATCCAGATGCTGTTTTGTCTGCCACATGCGGTTCCCAGGGTTTGAACCTGGGCCACCATGGCGAGAGGTGGGCAGTTAAAAGACTCAGACATGGCACTGCCTGTTTATTTATCATAAATATATCATTGTTCTTCGAGTTTATGTAAATCAAAGTTACTTATTTAAGGGTGCTGAAGATGGTAGGCAGTGATGATCATGCTTTAATGGGAAATAAATATCCATGCTTAAAACACTTCCCTGTGGGTCATGTAAAAACAGTAACAAAATGCAGGTTTGTGATAGTTGCACATTTCTGGCTTCAAGAGGTCTGATGAATTTGGGTCATCACCTTAAAACAAGTAAAAATATTACTTGCCTTAAATGTTCATTTTCCTCTTGTGTGGTGGCATTGTCGTTAGGCTTGTTTTCCAAAGCCTCCTGCTTAGGCATCCTGGGTTCAATCCCAACCGCCCACATATGAGATTTGTGGTGGACGAAGCGATGTCTGGATGGGTTTTCTCCAGGACCTCCAAATTATTGCTATTGAGTCCAAGGCTAAATACAAAATTAACATATGTAATGCTTATGAAATATAGGCATAATTTAATATTCCAAATGGTGCAAATGTGAGCTGAGAATGTCACCAGTTTGGCTTTTGCATAGGGTTTTTGTCACTAACACTGTGCTATATCAATAACTTATTATTAAATTAAGATAACTCATATTGTACTCAATGATTTAAAAAGTTTGGTCTTACAGAACTACAGTTCTTGTATGCATCCTTCAAAATGAACACTTGATTCCCATAAATTGGTCTAGCCAACCATCATTACAGTAATTGACAGCATTGCTGTATATTGCCATGCAGTTATCAATATCACACTATGATATATGTAAGTTAGCACTTCCTATCAGAGGCACAATTAGGGCAGGTGTTTTGTGAGTTGGATCCCCCTGTTGTAAAAATATACAAGTAGTAAAATCTAATTTTAATTCATTGGATGCCTAAGAGTCAGAAGCCTGTCAGGGAACCAATGGCATGAAACCACAGGATGGAAAACCTGGAACGAATGGTCAGCCCATAGCCAGGCATGAGCATTTTATATGAATATAAAATAAAATTTAAAATATATTTCAACTCAGAATTAATTCATATTTATGTTTTTATCATTTGATTATTTACAAATTTTTTGAAAAATGGATCCCCATTGTTTCCCTGGTTATGTTATTGCTTCCTATATTGAGTCACATAAACCCATGTAGTGGCACACCTGATATTAAATCATGTTTTTCCAATAAAGTCAATATATGCAGGCAGTTATACTAGTCAAGGCTGTATAAAGTTAATAAGTCTTAAGACTATTGTGAGGTGGTTGCCACACTTGGTACACAAATTTCTAATTGATATAATTCAAACACTCAAGTTGCCATTTTTTTTATTAAAAATGACAAGTAACCATAGCAGAGCTAATTTACTTAGTTCTATGTATGCATTACCAAAATTTAACAAGAAGACCAGGATTGCACCTTTTCAAATTTCATATTAAGTTTATTATTATTATTAAATGTAAATATTTAAGAATGTAGTCAATGTTTAGAATTTGTTTTATATCTTTTGACAAAGCCATGAATTCTATTGTAATTTCGAAGGTGAATAAAACTATTTATTTATTATTTATAAATGTTCTTCCAAAATTGAAAATGTTTCATTACTTGCAATGCCCCAAGTCATGAAACATTGGCACTATTTTAACATTTTTCATTGTGTTTCTTGAATACTGTTATTTAAAACAAAAACTAAACTTTTTGTAATATTAAACATTTTAAAACTCTTACTACAAAATTATTATTGGTATGAAAAAACGTTCCTTAGCTCTGTTCATTCATCTTCAAAGAGTGTGTATTAAAAATCTTAAAGAACCTGAACAAAAACTGAATCACAAGAAATAATTTAGGTGAAAAAATGTAAGAAATGAAATGATGAGCAAATGAGCTTTAAAATTTCAGCATACACCTGAATATGTCCATTTAAACATCAAGTTTGGATATTTAAATGGACAGAAGGGCAAAACCATCATTGGATTTTTAGTTTCTCTACACATAATGTGCATAGGTAGAAAAGGTATTATATAAATTTCATAACGAGAATTCACCAAAAATATATGTTTTGAGGTCACCTGAATCCAAAAAAAGTATTTTTATTAAAAGGTCTCTATGTGTGTGTTTTTTATAGTGTTTAATGCCTGCTTATACTACATATGGCACTGCAAGTGATGACTGATAATACATAGAATGAAGAGAGAGCACTGGTGGAATGTGATGGCGGGAGAAACCAGAGAAGCTGGAGAAAACCCTCCCCTGTGCCACTCTGTCCACCACAAATCCCACATGCAGTGGCTTGAGATCAAACCCCGGCCACCTAGGTAGAGGTGAATGGTCTAACTGCTCAGGCATAGCACAGCTGGGTGTGGGTGTGTGCGTGTGTCTGCAGACAGCATAGCTCAAAAACGAAAAGACCATTAAATACCAAATTTGGTATTTTAACTTAATATCTTCCAATGATGTGACGCCAAGATTTTCAAGAAAATCCCCATCCCCTTTACATGAAAGATTTTTGAAAATTTTTTCTCAAAAATTACCCTAATGATTTTGATTAAAATGTCATATATTCAAACTATTTACATGACAAATAAAATGTATATCTTGAACTTTCTAGGAATAGCCTCTGAAGACACCTTCATTCTCAGTGCATTTTACATAGCTGGTAAACCATAAGAGATAGATAAAAACTTAATACACAAGAAATGTAGATCTTGTTGAATATAAAATTTATGTCACATACATTTTTTTTGTAGAGTTAACAATTTCCAAGATATTCCTTATTATTGGTTTCCATTTTAATCTACTTAAGCTTTTCTCAAACAGGAGGTCATCTTTCAGTTCATCTCTCTTTTATATCACTCCTAACTAAATTTCAGTTGTTTCACATAGTGACCAGCATTTTAAAAGGTTTGACTATCACTTTAGCCTAGTGTATTACCTTATCTCCCTTCTACTTAGAAGGAACTAGTACAATAATTTCCGTTAAAGTTCATCTCAATTGCCATAATGTAGATGAAGGACTAATCTTTTGCACAATAGTTTGTAGAAAAAATCATGTGAATAGAACACATCAGATTTTTTTCTGTTAAAATTTGAGAGATGATTTCTTGTGGAAATTTTGTTGAAACCTAGACCCAGTACCCTTAATATTTCCTACATTAATTATGAACAATAATTAATTATATGATTCATGTACAAGTAAATTATGTTTCTACTTCTTCAATATATTAATAGTAGAAGCAAACTTTAGCACCCCTCTGAAATGATCTTCATTTATATCTAAAGAGCTCACAGCAAATATGCAAAATAACTGACTATGTTGACTAATGTAAATGCTTAAATATACTACTTGGGCATTCTTCCTTTTAAGAATAAATGTTAGAACAGAGTGCTACTTCTAAAAACTGAATTCAGTAAAATCATATGCTCTATATGCACACGTAATGCCCCTAACCACTATCATATGTGAAGTTTAATATTATGACTGCTTTCTATATTGATAATTTCCACTGTTGTCTTTATTTAATAAAAAATACTTCAATATTGATAAGATTTATTGAAAGCTCTACCCTTATCCACAGAATATGCTTTGCAGAGACATCATTAACTCAACTAATTGTTTGTTTCCTTATTACTTGTCTGCAGCTGGGGTCTATAATATACCCTGACAACAATGAGATTTGCTTAATATAGTTAGGATGACCATAATTCTATCCATCGAAACGCGAACAAAGAGCTTAACAAAGCCAGTTACTGTAAATTTGACTCAAATAATGTTCTATAAAATAATAATATTGCTTCAGAGTGTACTACGGCCAGTTTTAATATACATTGTAATGTTGTCAAAAAACTTTGAGAAATCACATGAGGCACAAAAAAGTGAGAGGAAACACTTTCTCTCATTACGCCGAGCAAGGAAATGAGTATTACATAATGCAGTTAGAAAAATCAGAAATCTCTTCACTGATAGATAGTCACAACACACATTAAGTCCACCCAAGGACTTCTGATAGTACTCCTCCTATTTTGATTATGCTGAATCTGTTGATGCAATCCGTTTGTTTCAAATAACACTTCTTCCTACTGTAAAATGGCTCTGAAACATAATGTTTGGTTCACAAAGTGATTAGCTCACTGAGACAAATAGGACAAAATGTACCATTATATAATTTTACAGAAAAAAAGAGTTGCTTATGATGTGTACACACAAGCATGCTTTAATTGTTAAGTTTGCATTCTGTGGAACTAGAAATGCATGTGTTACTGCCAAACAGTGTCAGATATTGCTTTCTGGGGTCTTCTTAGTAATATTTCATCATGCTAAATGAATGAATCAAGAAAACAAGTCTGCTTACCTGAAGATTTGAGATAGAGAGCTGTATCAAGGAAGCA